>BMAC01000566.1:336355-376175 GCA_014905375.1 Phtheirospermum japonicum | reverse complement strand
AAAACCTAACTTGAAGCTTTTCGAATGGGCTTTATCATATAAAAACCCAATCAAACAAAAACTCAGGCAAAGAAATCCTCAAACATACTATTGTTTTCTTATAGAAGAAAACAAGTCGTGCTTCAATCTGACTTTGAAATCTCATGATGCTAACAAGTAATAAGAAGGTTAACTCATATAGCAGAAAAACACAAGCCTCTGTTCATACTTGGTTCGAGTATTAGAACCATCATTTCCTTCATTTGTTGTTTAAGAATTAAGGGACTCATATGGAGAACTAGGAACAAAATCAGCAACCACTAATCTGATACATCGCACATGTCCGTTGACGGCTGCAAAATGAAGAGCTGTCCTTCCACTAAGATAATCCGCTCTAATAACCTTTCAAAAATAATGTGTACCCGTTATTATTATTATTATTTTTTTCCAGTAACTTCAACTTGAATGTGATGAACAACTATCAAAATATTTTATAAAATATTTTAACAACTCACATTGCATCTGAAAAGAAGAAGAGTTTGAACAACTTCCCAGTGCCCATATCAACATGCTTGCATGAATGCTGTCTGCAGAAGCAATTACACAATGTGTAAAGACTCAGATTAATCAAGATCGGGCCATGATCTGTTCATCACAGTAGAAGAAAAAAAAAACTCCCAAGAAAATTCTCTTACAATCCATTTAAACAATCAAAATCACAACTTATTTATCAACCAATGAAATTAACGAGTTTAAAAAAAAAGGATTTTCTTGAATTTAACCTAATTACCCAATCGACAAGAAATTCAAACCAAAACAAGCAAACTCTCAAACCTTAGAAGAAACTACAGGAACCAACATCATTTGCATGATCCGTAACTTTCTCAAAATCCCTACAATAATACGTCACACAAGAAGCATGCCGATAGGTGACATCAACTCAAAAAATCAGATTCTGAAAAACCAATTAACCGAAAAATTGATAAAAATAATGACAAACGCATCCTTCTACAAAATTACTCTGAGTACACTTCCTTTCTCCATGGTCCTTCATTATTCTATTCTCCCCTCACTTTTCTATGTTCATAAGTATAGATCTCCAGCATAATAAACGACACAGTAACGTAAAAGTTTCAGATTGCATAACCGATCCGATAATTAGATCTAGAAAGAGCAGGAGCAAAACAACCAAGTACGTTTATGCGAATATACGTTCACATTAATATGCCCTTTTCAACTTCATAGTTATATATCGGACAACCAAATATATCGGAACACAATCACTGAACAACATGAAGCGATTAATTGGGTTTCTCCATTTAAATTGTGTTGCAGAGAGATTAATAGAATTTTTTTTCTTCTTCTACCAATGCAAAATAAAAGCCCTAATAAGGAGGAAATGAGTAAAACAAACCTCAGTGTACTTGAATTGCTGCTCAACATTCTTAATAACGTTCCCACACTCCAAGCACTTGAAGGTGCCCTGAAGAAGGTCAGGCCAAACTTCACTGGTGCGGGTGACCACGCCGCTCACTGAAACCAGCTTCCCGATCTCGGCGGTGGTCAATTCCCTCAATCTCCGAACCATGGGGAGGTTGTAGATGGCGACATCGATGGCCTCTGGATGACGTCATTGAAGTGCATCACATGTGAGAAAGTTGATAAACATGGTGTAGGAGTCGTTGGGCCTCATCGCCTCCACTTCGACCTCGTGATAGGGGTCGTAGCCTCCGCGGCCGTCGTCCGCCTCTCTGAAGTTCTTGAGGAACTCTAGGAAGATGTTCTCTCTCGTACGGCATTGATTTGCTGCTCTTGGGTTCTGAGGTTAGGGTTTCTGCGTGATGACTATTTATCGTGGTAGATATGTAATTAATTGTGTGTACACGGGCAAGTTCGACTTTTAACATTGAAAAATAGGGGTATCATGGTCATTGTTCTCTGAACTAAAGAATGGATAATTTATCCGAGGGGGTATGGTGGGATTGAGTTGTCACATATATGAGAGATAATACGCGGGCCGGGAAGGGCCGTAACTTTTCATCCCGAACTGGAAACTAGTGTACCAAATGTTTGATTACCCGGGATAAATGACTTTATCCAGACTTATTCTATCCAATCCCCTGAACCAAACGAGGCCATATTGTATTACTTTTTACTTTATAGATAGATAGTTCTTGAAAAATAACTCAAAAAGATTTTTTTTTTGTTTTGGGGTATAAATCGAATTATATTAATTGCTTCATATATGTTCTTGGAAAGAGCATGAAAATAGAATTTCATGATTCTGCAAACACATATTCATTATGAAAGTTCATTTTATTAATCTTCACAGTGAAAGTTGAAATATTCCTCTTGCACTTTCATCTTCTGAAATCAAATTCTTCATAGTGAAAACTCAATTGATACATAAATAATCATATAATTCTAGTCGTGAGATACCCGAGCTCAACTTGCTCCAAGGTCATCTCGGCTTGATCTCATTTAGTAAAAGAGTCGAACTCGCGCTCGAAATAGAGCTTGTTTAATTAAATGAGTTGATCATGAGCCCAAGTTTATTTTCGCTAGCTCGCATGAAAGTCGGCTCCTTAAAAGGGTCATGAACTCCACATATTATTTATATTAAGTACTCCCTCCGTTTCTTAATATAATAATATACTTAATATAAACTATGTATTGAATCAAGTTAAATACATATTATTTATATAAAGTCGGCTCCTTAAAAGGGTCATGAACTCCACATATAATAATATACTTAATATATACTATGTATTAAGTCAAGTTAAATACATATTATTTATATTAAGTACTCCCTTCTTTTCTTAATAAGTGTCCCTCCTTTTCTTAATAAGTGTCCCCAAGGGCAGGTTCTTACGCGTTATTCACCCGTCCGCCACTGGAAACACCACTTCCCGTCCGACTTGCATGTGTTAAGCATGCTGCCAGCATTCATCCTGAGCCAGGATCGAACTCTCCATGAGATTCATAGTTGCATTACTTATAGCTTCCTTGTTCGTAGACAAAGCGGATTCGAAATTGTCTTTCATTCGAAGGCATAACTTGGATCCATGCGCTTCATATTCGCCCGGAGTTCGCTCCCAGAAATATAGCCATCCCTGCCCCCTCACGTCAATCCCACGAGTTTAAGAATTTTTGTTCAAATTAAGGAATATAATCTTTGACCAATACATCCTCAATCAATTAATAATATTCTCATTTAATTAATTCAATTCTTTCCCTTTAATTATTCTATTACCATAAATTTATTTATATTTTTGAAATAAGTGGGAACAAAACTAGAATAAAGTGGTAAAAATTTTAAAACGACAATTAATTTATAATAAAATTGAGTCTCTAAAAGACACTTATTTTAAAATGGAGGAGTATATATTATATATTTATGCATACTATTTATATAATAAATTACATAAAGCTTAGACTCATTTAGACTTGTTAAAATTCGTTGAGCTTGAATTTAATCTCTTATTAACGAGTTGATTTCAAGCCTATAATTTTTTGGCTCGCTAAAAAATCTTGGTCCAGCTTGTGCTTATTAATTTCTTGTAGAAGTCGAGCTGAGCTTAGACATTCAAAAGCTCGTCTCGGCACAGACGGACTCTTTTGCAGCCCCAGTTATGGTAAGATTATTTAGGTAATTTTTAATCAACACTTTTCCATAGAAAATGCAAGATGGGTTATGTTTGAGTAGTATCTTTTTTTATTTCTCTCAAAACGACAGCAGTTTATAATTGATTCTCAATAAACATAAGAACAAAATATCAATTGACACAAGAGTACTTGAACTGACACTTTATTTAAGACAGACAAAGACACTCTCTTCAGAAGAGACAACATTCCCACATAAGGAGACGTGCCACTCCCACACGAAAAGATCAAACACCATATAAGACAAAAAAAAAAAAAAACAAATTTAAAACACAGGTTAACACACGCATTATAAAGAAAAATGTGTCATCTACAAGCCTCGCCTTCAATCGGGAATAAAAGACACAACAACAAGAATCAATTTTAAAGACACAAACGTAAGGCTAAACCAAACAAACTAAAAAAACTAACGAACTGAAATGTGTTTCAACGACTATTACGACAAACAATAATTTCCTATCTCACCTGAGGAAAAAAACAACTCTCCACCTCATCATACATTCATGGGTACTGCAATTTTACTGTTGCCATAGCACATGGCTAGAATACAAGTCATCAATGAAAGATTAAAAAAAAAAAGGGAGAAAAACAATAAAACCAATGAAAATGTACCTTTCCCTCTCCGGGAGCCACCACCACAGGCCACTACCACCACGTGAAACACCGGCAGCTTTCACCGCCGCGTGTACAAGACCGTTAACTATTATCATTGTTGTCATCCCCTCCTACACTCTCTTGTGAGAAATGAAGTTATTCCAACAATCCAAGAGAAGTAAACTAGATCTTGGGGGAGATAGATGAGAAAGCAGATAAAAAAGTCTTTGCGATGGATAGACAATAACCTGACAGGTTTGGCCAACCCCGGGAAATATCGAAGATGGAGGCGGAGAGGTCAAGTGGAGAGAGTGTTGGAAAATAAAGAAGAAAATTGTTTATTTTCTTATACCTTTTATCCAAATGGTATTTGGATAATAAAGTCTTATAACTCCTATTGTAATGGAGGTGGTGGTGGAGTGTAACATAAGAAATAAACCATTGCATATTGATCAAAATTCATTGGCTTCTTCCATGTTTGGTGATAAGATTCAAGCATGATTATCAGTTTCCTTATCATGGGAAACAGACGCCCGGAATAGGGGACGAATCTGTTTTAAGGGAAACGTGTTGAACACATGATTCGGGTTTATATATGCGTTTCAATTTTGGGTTTTACTTTGTAAAAATAATTGACGATTTGTATTAGAAGACATTCCTATTCAATTATAATTATTATTATATTGTGAAAGTTTACCTACAATCTTAAAACAGATTTGATATCTTCTAATATGTGTATTCGTGAATAAATCAGATTCTGGTTTATTACAACCAAATGTGTCTGTCATGAAACAGAATACTACATATGCTTTAGTTGGTTTAATTGAATTGCTAGCCTAAGAGTGCTTGTTGTTGTGATTAATTTTTTTTTTCTCCTGTCATTACATTGCAGTTAATGAGAACTGATTGCAGTTAATGAGAACTGATTTTTGCAAATCAAATCATGTGTTCTAACATGTAAAAATCGGAAGGGGACTTAAAAGAAAGAAATAAAAAAATATTGAGAAAACAATAAAAACAACAAGAAATCTCGAGGCCCGGCATTTTCTAAATCACAATGCATATATGGAGATTTGACATCATCAAAATTGAATCGAAAGGTTCATACTTGTGGAATCACAATTTGTGTTCGATATTCGAAACAAAAGAAAAATGGACCTGGTCGTGTGCGACGGTCTGATCACGACGGAGGCGGCCATGGTGGCTGGTTTCCCGTGGTGGCTGCAGCCAATCGGAGTGGCTTTCGATCTCGTCAGCGACGGGATAAAACTGATAGTCGAGAAAGCCATTTGTGGCAATCGCTGCCAACCGCTAGTGCTATTGGCGGCGAAGGCTGCCCAGTCGGATTTGGGCGGCGATGATGGCCGTTGGAAGGTGTTGCATATGTGAGTCAACAGCGACCCTTCACGGCGGATTAGTCCACGACGAATGGGCTAGATCATCAATCCAAAGTGCATTAAAAAAAAAAGATCTAATATAATTTAATTTGATGAACTTGGGTGTGTAATTAAAACTCAATTAACACTACCTCAGAAAGGAACTATATGGTACCACGGAGCCGACAATGATAGATCGGATCCGAGTCGGGTCATGCTATCTACCATTGTGGATAATTCGGTGACCTCCTGTTACCGCCGGTTCTGACGGTGGGCTGAGCAGAGGCGGTTTCTGGCCGTGAACGGCCCGGTTTTGAATCCTAAAATATTCGGCCCTCGTATGGTATTGGGACTGACCAACCGGCGTGTAGTCTCCGGTTGAGAGGATGGGCGTGGAGAAGAAAAGCGGGATGGGCCACGGCGACGTGGGTGTCGGCGTTTCTAACCGAGAAGATGGCCATCCAAACACGGCGACGGTGAAGACGTCAATCCTCCGTTGCTGATGTACGGAGCTCCAGTATACGGCAAACTTGTGGTTGACGCCGATCTGGATGTGCCGGGGAGCCAGGTGGCGGCCGCGCGTTGCCTCGTTTGAGTAGAACGCTAACACGCTCAAGGTGGGGCTAGCGCAAATCACCGGCTTGTCTTGCAGTGATGCGGCTGTTTGGACGGTGGTGGTGAATCTATTTGCTTTGCTGCAGGAGGCGGCTGATTCTGTAAAGAAGAAAGCAAATGGCTTGGGTTCTATGTTGGGCCAAGTTTTAAATTCTATTTGGGCTGGATGACAAAACCCTAAGGCTTGTATATGGGCCAATAAGATGAGCCTTGTTATGCCTTGGTCTGGATAATAAAAAGGGCTTGTGTTGGACCTGGTTATGGGCCTTAAAATATTGAGCTCAATTTGTCAATTACAAGGTTCAACAAATTGATAAAGTCCAATAGCGATTAAATTGGGGATTTGATTTGGGCTAAGTATTAGTTTTGTTTGGGCTCAATAATTTTTATGATTAACTCAAGTTTAGCCTTGGGTTAGATAATAAATTTGGGCTTAATTTGTGACTTAGGTTTTGAGATTTATTGAAAATATTTATAAATTTAGACTCATGTGTTTGGGAAAAATTTATAAAGTTTAATGTGAGTAAATTTGGATCTAATATATAATTTGGATCTTAAAATTTAATTGTTAAACTTCTCAAATCACTATAGTTTTTCGATCGAGAAAAGCGTGACTTTGTTGGTCAAATAAAGTGCATAGTGATATAAGAGAGTTAACAAGAGATATATGATCTCATAAGACAAGATGAGTATTGAATTTGTTAAATTCAAGTAAAGCTCCAAAAGTCAAATGAAGATTACGAAAAGTAATAATTATTAGGACTATGTTTGCTTAATGGAAAAGTTCAATGATTTCAAATAGTGGTATTAGAATATGTTATTCTTATTGACCGCTTTGGATGTAAGCATGGTTATTGACTAATGATCCTATAAGTTAAACAAGAAAAGATAAGATGAAATCCGGATGCATATGAGATGCTAATTTCTTGTTTAGAAATTATGTCGCGAGCATGGCATTGTAATGGAATGTTAAAACGAAAGAGTTTGACGTTTAAACTCTTTGTAATGGTTGTTGAACCAAAAGTTAATAAATCGAATAATTTTCGATTAACTTATATGAGACTTGTTAATTATAATACTCCATAGAGATTAATTAACTTCAATTTATATTAACATTCCATGAAGACAAGTATGAGACTTGTGTTGAAACTATTGAGAAATAGTAAATCAATTTATATTAGTCACTTATGTGTGTGATTTTAATATATGGTGGAAATGTGGGGGGTGTCTTGCTAAAGTTGCAATACTTACACCCAAGAAAGTTAAATGTTTGATTTGAAGGTTATAATTATAATGGAAAATTACAAGCAATGAGAATCCCTTGATCACATTTAGACAACTACTCTCTATTAATGTTATCATTGTTGACTACGTAAGTCGAAGAATAACTAAACACAACTATTAATTAATAAGTTAAATTGAGAGGTAATGGTAAAGTCATAAAGAGAAATGTGACTTAAGCCTCTGAAAAATAAGTTGATATACGATGGAAACCCAACCTAATTGACTAGAGATCCCAAGATCTAGGTTCAAAGGGACAACATAATTGTATAAATACTCGTAGCATCACTATGTGGGAAGTTACTTACACATGACTTAAATAGTGATATTTGTGCAGAGAGGATAAGATTGGCTTTTAATGATTCTTGAGTCGGAGAGCTGAGCATAGTAGTGTCTTCTAATTAAAATAAAGAACCACCTATGTGAGAGATAAGTGGGGCCGCTTCGAAGAGAATTGTGTGAGGCTCAATTCTTAGAACCTCTTGCAGAACCAGATGTATGTTCAGGGCCATGAATGAACATAACTATGAGAACTGAAATATGTTTGGGAGAATCTTGTGTGGGGTATATCATCGTTTACACAAATGGCAGAACAGTGCAAAAACATCGCGTCTACTGGTCAGCAAGTAAAGTAAATATACTTTCACAAGGAAAGGTTCAAAGGGTAACACCTACCTATCCTATGCAGGGTTCAACTGTTCGATTTTATCACCAAATACTCCTGTTGGCAAAATCTTCTTCATGTGGGGGATTGTTGGAAAATAATGAAGAATATTGTTTAGTTTCTTATACCTTTTATCCAAATGGTATTTGGATAATAGAGTCTTGTAACTCCTATTTTAATGGAGGTGGTGGTGGAGTGTAACAATCAAATTCAATGTGTATTGAATTGTGCAACTCCCCCATTATGGGTCTTTATGTGCAAGCTTGAAAGTTTATGTTATTTGCTATTTAAGTAGTCAAAATACAACAATCACAACAATGACAACGAACCACATAATTCCTCATATTGCATAAGAAATAAACCATTTCATATTGATCAAAATTCCTTGGCCTCTTGCATTTTTGGTGATAAGATTCCAGCATGATTATCAGTTCGCCGGAGACAAAAGGCAATCCAGTTCACCTTTCTTATCCTAAGAAACAGACGTCCGAAATAGGGGACAAATCTATTTTAAAGAAAACATGTTGAACACGTGAAGGGTTTATATATGCGTTTCAATTTTGGTTTTTACTTTGTAAAAAGGTTTGACGATTTGTATTAGAAGATGTTCCTATTTGATTTATAATAATTATTATTATTTTGTGAAAGTTTTCCTACAGAGAGAGGGGATAGCGGCCCAGAAGAATGCTCTCATCAAGGAGTGTATGGGGACAGAGCGGAAAAATCCCCCTATCTGCGGTTGTTCACTTTGGGGGTGGGGGTGTGTGTGGAGGGGATAAAAGGGGCTTAGAAATAACGAGGAGGAGGTCATGGAGGTGGTGTTAGAATAAGGTGACCAACAAGCCAACTTGTGGCTGTGGTCTGACCATTCTCTTGTAATACAATCGGTTTTTTATTCGTAATAATATCTTTTATACTTATTGGCATTCCATATCTTTTATCCCATGCTAGTTGCATAGGTATGGTCCTGATGAAGTTACTTTATTACGGTGGATTGGTCTAGCAGGACCGTGAGATAATCCAGCTCGTAATGTAACTCGTCGAACTTGTTCCTAGTCAAAGGGTTACGCCATAATGAGGATACAGGCCTTTCCCATTAAGACTAGTACTTAGTGTATGTGGACCGCATCTCATCGGTCACGGTGTCTGGACATCGACATACATAAGTAGGTGCTCATAAGATGAGTTCACGAACTCCCTCACCTAGAAATCTCTAAGTGGTTCCCACTCATCGAGTAGATGATTTCTATGATATAGCGTACAACATTAATCCTTAAGACCCAGACCTCACCGTGACTTCACTAGAGGACCAGCTATGTTGTGACCTGTCTCTGTGTCTCTTTGGAGGCCAATCAAAAGAGGCAACGTTCACATAGTCGGGAATTTAGTGGGAAGTCTGTGCATGGTAGTAGGGGATTCAGACGCATGATAAATCATGGATGTCATGTGTGTTCTGATGGTTGATAAATCCTCGGAGTCTCTGGCCAGAGCTGATAATGGAGTGTTTAGAGAAATATGTTTCTCTAAGTCACACACGAATGGATTATCTTGAACCTAGAACGTACACACAGTTATTGAACTAGAAAGAGGTCTCGATGAACCAATACCTCTTGTTCAATCGGGACATAGATCACGAAGGGATCGTACTGTACATAAAAGCTATATCACAAGGTTCTTGCAGGCACTTCATTTGTATCTAGGGAATTATGATGCGTAGTTGCTAGGCGCCTCTCATAATACGTTGGGTTCTGGTTTGACCAGTGATTAAGTAAAATGAGTTTTATTTAATCAGGGACTCTAAGGGACGAGTTCATATAAGAACAATGTGTTGTTCGAATCACAATGTGTTGTGAACCCGCGGCTAGCTTACACCTGAACCATTGAGGGTCACACCACGTGTTTCCTGATTATTGAAAATGATAGCTAGAAATTAATTGTTAATTTTAGCAAAGTTAGATACCAATATGATTGAATCTAAGGTTCGTAATTGTGATTATGAATTGAGAAAATACGAGAAAGTCATTCTGAACACGAAAATATAATTGTTATATTTTTCGGAGGTATCGTTTATGAGAAATGTTTTATTTCCAATGGGCTATTTTGATTTTAAAATTGGGTCGACCCAATTAGCCTTTTCTAAATCATTGGGCCGGTGCTATTTTAAATTAAAAGGTTTGTCTTTATTTTGAAATTGGGCCAGCCCACAACCCTTTTGTTATTGGGCTTGGGCTTGTTTTAAAAATAATAAAAACAAGAAGAGCCCATTTCGTATTTGGGCTTGAGCCCTTTTAAAATTAAAAAAAAACAAAAAAAAAACTTGAATAAGAAGAAAGGTTTTAAAGAAGAAGGAGACGGAAGAACACACAAAAACAGTTTCGAAAAACCCTATTCCACCCAGCCGTCCTCCTCCTGCCAAGCCGTCGCTTGCCGTCGGCCGACGCCACCGAAACGTTCAGTTCTTGGATTCCTTTTCTCCGTCATTCTCGAGCTCTCGACGTATCTAGGGCTTCGTCACGAGAAGGTCGGGTTATACGGTGTGTGACACCAATTCGCCGGATCGCCGACGTCACGCCGTTGCCGCAGCCACCGTCGTTCCGAACGCCGCCAGACCGCCGCTGTCGCCGTTGCCGTGAACGTGACAGCCTGCTCCGCATCGCACCCGCCTCCGCCGTGCCGTTCCGACTGTTGCCGTCACAGCCTGCTGCTCGTGAAGCAGCTGTCACTGCCGAGAGGTCTAGCACCTCCTTGCCACAACCGAGAAACATCGCCTCGTCGCCGGAGTTTCCTCCCCGACAGCCCCTAACCATCCTGTCGACTCCGTCACGCTGCTCCTTCGACGTGCCGTTTCGCCGCCAGTCCGTCGCACCCGAGCTGCCGCCTCGTCGCCGGATTCCGTTCGCCGTGAYGTACAAGGCTGATAGTGTATATATATATATGATATATATACATATGATGCATATGTGTGTGTTGTGCATATGTGTGCTGTGTATAATCTATTTATATAGCATATGTGTGTGATATGTTTATATGTGAACTGTATTATATATGTGTGTGCTGTGTAATGCATGCATGTGTGTATATATGTATATATTATATATGCATGCAGTATGATGTGGTTTATGATATATATGTATGGTTAATGGATGCATGCGTACAGTGTATATATATATATATATATATATATATGTGTGTGTGTGTGTGTGTGTAATATGAGTATATATGCATTATATATATGATATATATTATATATTAATGATATTAATATATATATATATAATTGTTATGTATATGTTTAGTATATTAAATAGAAACGTATCACGCTCGTTCGATTTTACGAAAGTCGAATTGTTTCATTGAAAAGAAATTTAAAACATTGTTTGAATTAATTGAAATTAAAATGGACCGTCGTCAATTTGATTACGATTCAAATTCCTTTTATTTAAAAAATTTTTGTTTTCCGCTGCGCGACGGTACCACCGATTCCCAACAGGTGGAAGGTACTTCGCCTACACTAGTGGCCCTCTAAATCCCGAGGCCTTATTTTCCTCAAGAAGTGGGCCCTATAGATCGCGATATACAGTTCACTCAAGAGGTTAAATTGACTACTACGACTCTCTTCAAGGGCTACTATTATGCCCATTCTCGATGACTAGGCTACAGATGTGCCTACTCTCTCTTGACTTTATTGCCTAAATAGAGATGGCTCTTCAGAGTTTCAGTGAACGATCTCAAGCTTGGATAACCCTAATGTTGGGAATGTTGTATAGTTCTAATGCCCTAAACGTTGAGTTGATGGAGGAAATCGCTTATTTGAAGCCCGTGTTAAACAATCTAAAGGAGGATCGTGAGGCCATATCTCGCCTCGAGCAAGGGAGGGTGGCAGACCAGCGTGAAATACAAGTCCTAAGGAATCATAACGTGTTTCTCTAGTCGAGAAATGTGCTACTTTTGATCAAGTCATGGACACGAATGAAACAATCCTTAGGGAAATAGTCTACAACGACCACTGCATATAATAGCCGACCTCTTTTTTGGGTAAAGGACCGATCAGGTCAATTTCTTATTTGGCAAAGGGACAGGGTCCATATACCGAGGTCAATGTTTCTATGAGACCTTGTTTGAGTAGGGTTCACTACTTGCATTCTAGGCATCCATTTGCCATCTTGATTACTTCTTTTCTGAGAGTTGGCCAATAGTATCCTTGGCAGGTTAGCTTGCAAGCTAGGGATTGACCTCCGAAGTGGCCTCCGTAGCTTCCCGTGTGTACTTTCCTTAAAATATATTCTATCTCTTTCTCAAACAGTCACCTTAGCAATATCATGAATAAAACTCTCTTGCACAACATGTTATCAAAAATAGTAAAGGGAAAGAATTGAACTCGAGTAGTTCTTGCTTTATTTCGCCCTTCTGGAGGATCCTATCTTACAGATACTATAAGATATAGCTCATCCAGCAACTTCTTAGGTTAGTTCAGCATTATAGATCATTTTGGTCTCGAGTGATGAACTCGAGGTGGGCAAAAGTCACAACCTCCATCCCTTCAGCCTCAACGCTAGACGCTAGCTTTGCACAAGAATCAGCAGGTATAATTTTTCTTTTAGGAATGTGAGTGATCTTTGCTAGCTTGGTTTCAGTGAGCTCTGGGTAGGCAGTCATTCAAGGTTTCTTTGTTTTGTATTTCCTACTTATTTATTTGATCACCAACCGTGAGTCACTATGGAGTTTCAAACTCCTGATCCCCATAAGCGCTGCGAATTCTAGACCTACTAATAATGATTCATATTCCGCCTTTTTGTTTGTTAGGGAAAATCCAAAATGGATGGACAAGCAATATATATTATTTATTGGGCTGATCAGGACTACTCTGACCCCTACTCGGATGGCCATTGAGGCTCCATCTGTGTATAAATTCTATTGCTATATTCATTTTATCACCATCTCGACGATTGGGTTAACTCAACCAAAAAATACGGTAGGACTTGCCCTTTATGGAGTTCTGTGGCTCATAAATGATATCAAATCACCTTTTCTCAACCGCCCATTTTGTCATTCTGCCCGAGATCCATGTTCAGAGTATTACTTGCTTAAGTGGGAAGATCATTAGGACAACAACCCGATGCTCTAAGAAGTAATGTCGTAGTTTATAAGCTGAGATAATGAAGTCATATGCCAACTTTTCCATTGGGGATATCTCTGTTCTGCATCATTGAATGTGTGGTTGACATAGTACACCGTTGACCAGAGTCATCGGTTCGAGTGAGTGCTGAACTTACTGCCAAGACCGATATTTCTAGGTAGAGGTATAACGTTTCGTCTTTCTCTGGATTTTGCTAGGTTGGGTCTCCATGAGAGCTCGCTTTAGTCCTTAAAAGGCCTCATGACATAGTTCCATCCATATGATTTTTTTGTTTGTTTTTTCTAATAATATCAAAGAAAGGCTTACATTACCAGTAGATCTCAATATGATATGTTCAACGTAGCCATTTTTCTCATCAAGGTTTGTACTTGTTTCATGCTTTGGGGGCTTCTAGCTTGATCACGACCTGGATCTTATCAGGATTAACATCAATGCCTCACTATATAACCTAAGAATTCTCCAGACCCGACCCCAAAGGTGCACTTTTTTCAGGTTCAGCATCATCTTGTATGCTCGAAGGATATCAAACATTTATTTTAGGTGCTGGATATGGTTGCTTGTGCATAATGACTTAACTAGGACGTCGTCGATGTAGACTTCCATTGTCTTGCCGATCCGTTGATCAAACACCTTGTTCAGTAATCGATGGTAGGTCGCACCAACGTTCTTCAATCGAAGGGCATCATCATATAGAAGAACATTCCTCTACTGGAGAAAAAAGTGAGGTGTGTTCTTCATTGTTAGAGTGCATTCTTATCTGTTTCGAAAAACCCTATTCCACCCAGCCGTCCTCCTCCTACCAAGCCGTCGCTTGCCGTCGGCCGATGCCACCGAAACATTCGGTTCTCGGATTCCTTTTCTCCATCGTTCTCGAGCTCTCGACGTATCTAGCGCTTCGTCGCGAGAAGGTCGGGTTATACGGTGTGTGACACCAATTCGCCGGATCGCCGACGTCACGCCGTTGCCGCAGCCACCGTCGTTCCGAACGCCGCTGGACCGCCCCCTGTCGCCGTTGCCGTGAACGTGACAGCCTGCTCCGCATCGCACCCGCCTCCGCCGTGCCGTTCCGACTGTTGCCGTCACAGCCTGCTGCTCGTGAAGCAGCTGTAACTGCCGTCTGTGGGAAAATTTGAGCTAAACGTGAGGTTTTTAAATGGTTTCTGACGGATTACAGGGGAACTTAGTATGGGAGCTCGGCGGAACCCCTGACTCCGATGCGCCGTGGGGTATGTGATTAACACGAATTTGTCTTGATTTTATTTAGTATTTTAGTTCGTTTATTGTTTTCGGTGAAAGTTGGATAGATTGAGCACATTTTTGTATTTTCTTATCTCCAGCTTGTTTTATCATATTTTAATCTTAATTAATTACTTTTATGTTTATTTTATGTATTTTAAAGTTTTTGGTTTGGACGTAGTCGAGAATGGGCAAACGAGTAGAGTTTCAGCAAAAACGGGCCGCAATTTGAAGAATGTGAAGCTGCCATACTTCCTATAACGGTTTTCCATCTGGAACCGTTATAGTATCCCTGGCCGACCAGCCCTGACCGAATGCAACTCTCTGTAGTGTCGACCAGTTCGCGTCGGTCGACGCAAAAACCGATGTCGTTGACGCGCCTGCCCACAACACTCCCTGCAGCGTTGACCAGTTCGCGTCGGTCGACGCAAGAACCGATGTTGTTGACGCGCCTGCCCACAAAACTCTCTGTTGCGTCGATCCGGACCGCGTCGGTCGACGCCCGACCGACGCTCGATGCTAGAAGTGCATTTTTGACACGTTTTTAGGGTTTCTTATTGCCCAAGACTTCCCACAACTATAAATACCTTATGTATTTCATTTTTTTTACATACACAGTCATATTCTTAGGTTTTTTAAGGCTTCTTAGGGGCTGATAACCCCAACGAATGCCGTTTAATTTCGTAGTTACTTTTCATAATCTCTTAGTTTTAAATTCTTAGACTTAGAATAAATTAGATTAGTTCTTAGATAGTTTAGATAACTTAGATTCAAGATTCGCTTCCGGAACGCTGCAACTTTCTTCTCGTTTAATTAGTTAGTCTTTAATTCCTTCACTTAATTTAGTTTAATTTAGTTTAATTAATTTTATACTTTCAATTCATGCTTGTTAGTTTAATAATTGATTTTCAACAATAAAACCCCCCATGTATGATGATGAATTGTATATTATTGAGATTGCTGATGATGGTGTTGGGATTATTGATGATGATATGATGAGATTGCTTGGTTAGATCTAACGGGTCTAGAGTCTAGAATCGTTGTGAACTATCAATTGGGATTTATCCCAAAAGATCGTGAAAACGATTCGAAACTCTAGAAACCAAGTTTCATAATTATTTTCAAAACTCTTGATTTTTGTTAATTCTTAGTTTAAATCAATTTATTGTTTTTATGTGTTTAGATTAGGATTTTAATTTTATTTCTTATTCGTGAACAACAAACACAAAAGGAACTTCCGAGCCTAGTTTTCCTTGAGAGACGATTCGGTTCAACTTACCAACCTACACGCGATCCCGTTCTCTTGCGGGCGAGCTTTTAAAAATTTGACAAATATTTATAAAGTAGGAACACAAAAGTTCGAATCAAAATTTTGGCGCCGTTGTCGGGGAAAACTAAAGGTTGTGAATTTGGTGTTTGCTCTTCGTTATCCTTATTTGTGTTTTTTATTTTCGTTTCGTTTACCTTTAATTTTTATTTGTGTTTTTTTTTGGTTTTATTTGTTTTTCACCGGTGCGTTTAATCTTGTGAGTTGAGTGTTGTGTTTGCAAGGTTCGTTTGCAACCAAAACCCAAGATTTATCAAACCGTTTTTCGTAAAAAATAATATATATATATATATATTTTTTCTTTTTAAAAATTAAAAAGAAAATAAAAAAAAATTCGAAAATATTATTTTAAATTTAAAAATATTTATTTTTCGAAAATTCAAAAAAAAAATTAAAAAATTAAAAAATTGAAATGATTAATTTTTCTTTAAAAAAAATTAAAAAAATGTATTACTCGTACAATGATCCACCGCTAGATTGGCGTCATGCACCTCGACCGGCTATTCCATTGAGCGACACAATGACGAATTACTTTCCTGACAAATACGACCAATTGAATCTCCCGATTTTTCATAGGCGTCGGAACGAAGATGCGCTAAAGTTCATTCAAAATTACGAATTCATCACTGATAGTTCTCCTCTTCACGGGCTTACAAGGGATCAAGTGAAGATGCGACTCTTCACTTTTGCACTGAAGGAAGAAGCAATGAAATGGTTTGTAAGACTAGAACCTGATTCTTTGCGTACATGGTATGAAGTAGGCGATAAATTCATGAGGATGTTCTACGTACCTAATGTAATGTGTGATCGTTGTGGATGCCGAGGACATATGACGAATGAATGTTTGGTAGCATTTGATGATGAGCCACAGGAGGAGGTTGTCGCCATCCAATATTGTACGAGCCACGATTCTTATGTCTCCCGACTCGATTCCCTACTACCCAAGCCATGAAGAATATAAACCAGACGATCAATTTTTGGCGGGGTAACAAGGTCATGAAGCTGAGAGCATGAGTTTTCAAGACGAACAGGAAGATGTCCCTTTTGAGATTATAAAGTTAAGTCTTGATGAACAGCGGCAAAGTATTCAGAATTCAGAGAAGATTTTGGGTCAAATGTTGGCTACTTTGGAAATAATGGTGAATGAGAAAAATGAACTTCTAATTCAACCAGAGTTGCCGATTCTTAATGTGGTGGAGCCCACCGACGATGGAGATTCATGCCCAATGGAGCTCAATAGGAATGGAGGTGATGCGATGCCTAATGTAGAAAAGGTGGTGGACGAGTTTATCGAGGAGGATGCGATGATCGAGCCTTTTATCAAGCCACCCATGATCGGGGATGAGAATGAGATGGTGGTTGAGGTAATCGAGCAAAATTTCCCTCCCCTTTACCATTATATAGATTTTAATATTTTTCAGGGTGTTGAGGGAGATGCTAAAGATTTGAAGGAGTTCGGAGTGTACGAGGGATTTTCTGTTTGTTCAACGAATTCCCTAGTTTTTAAGAAAGTAGAGGATCACCCTATGCCGCATTTTACTTTTGATATGTTCGTGGTGATTAATTATTCGCTTTTTCGACATCCAAAGCGAATTGAAATTTTTGTTCTACGACTTGCTTTCCGTGCTCGCCTTGGTGATTTTAATTGCCTAAATGTACTCTTGGAGAACACTAAGGTGTGGCACGATCGTCACTTGTTTTTGGATCCAGGATAGTATCTTTCGTAGAAGATGTCGAGCTTCTGATGTTAACCAAGCGCTTCTTGGGAGGCAACCCAAGTATTCGTTTTATTCTTCTTTAAGTTTTACTAGTTAGTTTGTTTTTATTCGTTTGTTTTGTCTTTTTAGGTTTTTATTCTTCGTTCATGAGTGTCAAGATGAGGGATAGTTGCACAAGCACTTTTTGGAGTCACTCGACTATTTTTCAGAGACGTTCCCTTACTCCTTTTCTCGTTTGATTTTCTTTTCTTTTATATTTATGGCAATCAGGGGATTGCCGAGTTTTTAGAGGGGGGGATGGTTGAGTGTGATTTATAGTTGAAATATGTGCAAAATTTTAAGATTTTTGGTGGATTTGTAGTGCTAAATTTTAAACGTGATTAATTGCTATTTCTGTGCGATATTGTGTTTGTATGGCTTGCCTGTCGAAGTTAACTATGTTTGATTTGTTCTCGTCTTTGAGCGTGTATAAGTGCATAAAATTTTCAAAATTATTATTTATATATTGTAAAATGGTACTTGGACGCAATTGATTTCGCAAAACCTTAAAAGCAGCGTCAATTCAAAACCTTTTCATGCAAAAAGCCAGTGAGTATCCTGAGTGTTTATCATCTTTCCATGTGCTTAAATTAGTTTCTGATTTGATATCTCTTTGAAACCGCTGTGTGTAGTTGACTTTGAAAATGAGGTTAAGGCACAGAAAAAACCCTATTTCCAGCCATATCCATAAATTTTAGCCCCTATAAACTCCGAATGAGCCAATCATAGCCAAATAATTCATTTACTTTAGCCATGAGTGTTTTTGAGATCCCTACTAACCCATTAAAAGCGTGGGGTAGGAGTTCGTTATATTATTGGTTATTAGTGTTTTGGAGAATTTTATTAGGGATTTTATGATTTTATGAGTTTTTTAATTAAGGATAACCATTTAAAAAAAAAAGAAAAAAATTACCCCATAAAAAATGAAAGGGGAAATAAAAAAAGAGAAAAAGAAAAATAAGGATGGTGAGTCTTAGTGAATTTTTGTTAGTCATTGCCTACGCGCTAATAAAGGCTTGTGTTTTATTATTTATTTTCTTGAAACCTAATGTTTAAAGGCAAGAGTTGTGTAATTGTAAGAAGCACATTATAAGCTTCAATTGTATTTAAGTGGTTTGAGCTTCAGGTCGGTTTTAGAGTATCGAGTTGAGAAATAGCCTATATTTTAAGGCTACGTTATGAGTGTTAAGTGAGGTTTTTTATTTTTGAACGAGGTGAAGTATTGCTTCGTGATTAGATTAGGTTGGATGAGTTATTTAGCCACACGACTTACATATTCCATACCCGTCCAAAGAGCCTTACATTACAACCCGAAAAGACCTTTTCCGATTCTTAGTTTGATAATACACTTAATTTGCGATTGAAAAGAGATTGATTTTCTGTGCTTATTTATTGTGCATATATTTGTATGATTTGAGTGTATACACGTCCTATGCAGCAATGCTTGAGTGTTTTGAGCGTACATCTATATATTCCCCTTTTGAGAGGATGCATGAATTTGATTTTGGAGCGACAATGTAATAAAGGTGGAGTTTTGAAGTTGCGTGACATGTATCTAGATTTTCAAAATTATGTATGTAGCACGACACGACTCTTTACTTGAGCTTATTTTCATTCTTGTTATTCTTTGAAACTATCGTTTGTTCGAGGACGAACAAACCAATTAAGCGTGGGGTAGTTGATTAACACGAATTTGTCTTGATTTTATTTAGTATTTTAGTTCGTTTTTATTATTGTTTTCGGTGAAAGTTGGATAGATTGAGCACATTTTTGTATTTTCTTATCTTCAGCTTGTTTTATCATATTTTAATCTTAATTAATTAATTTTATGTTTATTTTAGGTATTTTAAAGTATTTTTGTTTGGACGTAGTTGAGAATGGGCAAACGAGTAGAGTTTCAGCAAAAACGGGCCGCGATTTGAAGAATGTGAAACTGCCAAACTTTCTATAATGGTTTCTATCTGGAACCGTTATAGTATCCCTGGCCGACCAGCCCCGACCGAATGCATCTCTCTGTAGCGTCGATCAGTTCGCGTCGGTCGACTCAAAAATCGATGTCGTCGACGCGCCTGCCCATAACACTCCCTGCAGCGTCGACCAGTGCGCGTCGTTCGATGCAAGAACTGACGTCGTCGACGCGCCTGCCCACAAAACTCTCTGTTGTGTTGATTCGGACCACGTCGGTCGACGCCCGATCGATGCTTGACGCTGGAAGCCCGTTTTTGACGCGTTTTTAGTGTTTCTTATTGCTCAAGACTTGCCACAACTATAAATAATTTATGTATTTTATTTTTTTACATACACAATCATATTCTTAGGTTTTTTAAGGCTTCTTAGGGGTTGATAACCCCAATGAATGCCGTTTAATTTCGTAGTTACTTTTCATAATCTCTTAGTTATAAATTCTTAGATTTAGAATAAATTAGATTAGTTCTTAGATAGTTTAGATAATTTAGATTCAAGATTCGCTTCCGAAACGCTGCAACTTTCTTCTCGTTTAATTAGTAAGTCTTTAATTCCTTCGCTTAATTTAGTTTAATTAATTCTATGCTTTCAATTCATGCTTGTTAGCTTAATAATTGATCTTCAACAACAAAACCCCCCATGTATGATGATGAATTGTATATTATTGAGATTGTTGATGATGATGTTGGGATTATTGATGATGATATGATGAGATTGCTTGGTTAGATCTAACGGGTCTAGAGTCTAGAATCGTCGTGAACCATTAATTGAGATTTATCCCAAAAGATCGTGGAAACGATTCGAAGCTTTAGAACCCAAGTTTCATAATTATTTTCGAAACTCTTGATTTTTGTTAATTCTTTGTTTAAATCAATTTATTATTTTTATGTGTTTGGATTAGGATTTTAATTTTATTTCTAATTCGTGAACAACAAACACAAAAGGAACTTCCGAGCCTAGTTTTCCTTGAGAAATGATTCACTTCAACTTACCAACCTACACGCGATCCCGTTCTCTTGCGGGCGAGCTTTTAAGAATTTGACAAATATTTATAAAGTAGGAACACAAAAGTTTGAATCAGTATGCCGCGGTCGGCAGAGCCATCGTCGGCAAGGCCTGAGGGGGCAAAGCCGTCGGAGGCCACTGGATCGGGCACCGTGCCGCCCCCCTCTGGAAGAACTACGCCTGCCGTTGGCGGATTGCTTAATGATATCCTTCTCAGGCAGCTATCTGAGCTCATCGGCAAGGCCGTAGAAGAAGTTGTGGAGAAGAAATTTGCAGAGATTTCGATGCCGCCGACTGGTGCTCGACCAGATTGGATGGTCCCGCTTGCAGAAATGGAGCCGTTGCGCAATCAGCACGCAGAACGGACTCCTCCCTGAGACAGAGACGAGCACTTCTCCACCTCCGACAGCAAAACGTCCAGCCAAGCCAACCCAGGATTGGTCGAACAAATGCAGAGCTTGCAGAAAGAGGTGAGAGAATTCAATAGAAAGATGGCGAGTGAGGGGGCGGTTCCGGCAAGGAGGGGCACGCCATTTACCGAGGAGTCATGCGCGATGACGTGCTGGCTCCCTACATGTCTCTTGGTTTTGATTATAATGGTACTACTGATCCTTGGGATCATCTGAGTCGATTTGAGATAGCAGCAGCTGTACATAAGTTTTTGGATGCGGTGATGTGCCGGGTCTTTCCAATGACTTTCACCAAATCATCTCAGCTATGGTTTAGCCAGCTGTCGTCCCGCTCCATCAGCAATTTCGATGAGTTCAGCTCGACCTTCCTGCACCAGTTTACCAGTTGCAGGAAGTACCAGAAAATGCCACTCGAGTTGTTTAGTCTAAAACAAAAGGAGATCGAGAGTCTGCGTGCTTACATTAATCGGTTCACGAACGCGAAACTAGAGGTTCCCTCTGCGTCAGAAGAGCTCTTGGTAAATGCATTGGCACAGGGCTTGAGAAGAGGTGAGTTCTTCTAATCACTGGTTGTTAAGCTAGCCCTGAAGTTCGGAGAACTCCTGGAAAGGGCCGAGAAGTACATCCACTTGGAGGAAGCCCTGAAAATCAAGGATGAGGGAGAGAAAAAGAGAGAGAGAGATATGACAGAGATGAGAGAGTGCCAGTAAAAAGGTCCAGGCCAGACCCCTCAGGGTCGGCCCCGCTTCGACAAATACACGCCTCTGGCGACCCCTCAGGGTGAGGTCCTGCAGACGATAGAGAGGCACTCGGACCTCAAGTGGCCTAAGACCTATGCGCAGAAGCCAAGGAAAGAGAGGTCGGATCGATTTTTCAAATATCATAATGAGTACGGGCATGGCACAGATCAGTGCACCCATTTGAAAGATGAGCTGGAGAGGATGGTGCAGGCAGGGCACCTGAAAGAATATGTTAGGATGAGAAGAGAAGATACCAGGTCAAGCCAGGGAAGCCATGACCGATTTCAGCAGAACAAACATGACCATGACAGTGGGCGAGGTGGTGGAAGAAAGAATGACCAGGCCCAGGTCATCCGGGGAGAAATTCAAATGATTACTGGTGGCGAATGGGATGAACACTCAAAACGGACTCAGCACAGCTACGTCCATGCTGCAAGAGATTTGATCCGGAAATCACGTGAGGTCGGGCAGATGGCTTCCACTCCAAATATTTGCTTTGGATCAGAGGATGGGGATGGCATCTTGGCCCCTCATATGGACGCCCTGGTTATAACAGCTACTATCGCTAATTATAATGTGAAGCGGGTGTTTGCGGATACAGGAAGCTCTGCCGACATCCTGTTCTATGATTGTTTTCAGCAGCTAAAGTTAGACGTGGAATTAGAAGAGGTGACAACCTCCTTAGTGGGATTTGAGGGGGGAGCCCTGAAACCTTTGGGAGCAGTCAGGCTCTTAGTAACGCTGGGTGAGGAGCCATATAGAGTAACCAGAACGGTGCGATTTCTATTAGTTGATGCACCATCCTCGTACAACGTCATGCTAGGACGACCATTTTTGAGCCAATTCCAGGCTGTGATTTCTGTATATCATATGAAGATGAAATTTCCTGCTGAGGACGGAACAGGTGAAGTCAGAGGTGACCAATATGCATCTAGGCAGACGTATGTTCAATGTGTTAGACGCAATGAGGAGGAACGATAGAGCAAGAGGGCTCGGGTGGAGCAACCGAGGACAGACCTGGCTCGAAGAGAAGAAGGGCTGATGATGGTAGAGGTAGTCCCTGGGGATGAAAACCGAGTCCTCCGTGTGGGGATAACTCTCAGTCCAGAAGTCCTGATAGACCTGGTGTCATTATTAAGGGACAGTGCAGATGTGTTTGCCTAGTCTCCCCAAGACCTGGTGAGGATTGATCCAGAAGTGACTGAGCACCGCCTCAACATCAGTCCTGATATAAAGTCGGTCAAACAGAAAAAGCGTAACTCTGGGCCAGAGAAGGAGGCCATTATTGAGGCTGAGGTGGAGAAATTGCTGAAAGCTAAGCATATCCAGGAAATACAATTTCCTGAGTGGCTCTCCAACGCTGTGCTGGTCCCTAAGACTCAAGAAGACAGGCGTATGTGTATTGATTTTCGTGATCTTAACCGCGCCTACCCAAAAGACCACTACCCGCTGCCAAGGATCGACCAGCTGGTCGATTCCACTTCAGGTTGTGAACTCCTAAGCATGAGGGACGCTTCGCAAATTTATCACCAGATCAGGCTAGCGAAGGAGGATTGGAAGTGGGTTATCTTCATAACCCCAAAGGGAACGTACTGTTATGTGGTTATGCCATTTGGGCTCAAAAACGCAGGGGCCACCTATCAGAGGCTTGTGGATAGAACGTTCAAGAAACATCGGGGAAGAAATATGGAGGTGTATGTGGATGACATGTTGGTCAAAAGCATTCGGGCGACCTCACACGTGGAGGATCTGAGGGAAACCTTTAATACCCTTAGGAGGTACAAGATGAAGCTCAATCCCAAGAAGTGCACGTTTGGGGTCAGAGCTGGTAAATTCCTAGGGTATATGGTAACAGAGAAGGGTATTAAAGCTAACCCTAAAAAAGTCAGAGCTATTATAGACATGCAAGCGCCAAGAAATGTCAAAGAAATGCAGTGCTTGGTGGGTCGAATCAATGCTTTGAGCAGATTTGTCTCGCGCTCGGCTGAGAAGAGCTTGCCATTTTTTTAAGCCCTGCGTAAGAAGGCCAAATTTCAGTGGAGCAACGAATGTGAGGATGCGTTTAGATCGCTGAAGGAACATCTGGCTAGCATGACCTTACTCACAAAGCCTATCCAAGGAGAGCCTTTAATCTTGTACTTATCTGTCGGGCAGCAGGCAGTCAGCTCTGTCCTGCTTAGGGAAGAGGGCAAAGCGTAGAGGCCAGTCTATTATTGGATCAAGGTCTTGCATGATGTCGAGGTGAGATATGTAGAAATAGAACGAGCGATGCTGGCTCTGGTTGGCACAGATCGCAAGCTACGTCCATACTTCCTCTCTCACAGCATAATTGTGCGAACCAACCTGCCATTAAAGGCCATAATGGATAAGCCGGAGGCCTCAGGAAGGATGGTCAAATGGATAATCAAGCTCATCGAGTTTGATATTACGTTTGAGTCCAGGACATCCATTAAGGCCCAGGCATTGGCTGATTTCATGCAAGAAATGACTAGCTCTCCCGATGATAAGCAAGAATGGACAATCTTCACGGACGGCTCTGTCGGAAGTCAGGGCTGCGGAGCTGGAATAGTTTTAATGGATCCGGCAGGGGTAGCCACTGAATATGCTATACATTTGAACTACGCTCTGTCCAATAATGCGGCCAAGTATGAGGCACTCCTAAGAGGAGTTCAGATGGCAAGAGATTTAGGGGCAGAGCAAGTATGTGCTAAGGTAGATTCCCAGCTCGTTTGCAAGCAAATAAGCGGGGATTTTGAGACCAAAAAAGAAAGTATGCAGAAGTACTTAGCCAAATTTAGGAAGTTACCTAAGGATATGAATGCTCTGACAGTCCTTCAAATCCCCAGAGAAGAGAATGGAAGAGCAAACTATCTGGCTAAGGTTGTAAGTTCGGCCGTAGATTGTCAGGAGAGGACAATTACACTGTTAAGAGTGGATGCGGAATTTGGCACAGAAATAGGTCTGTTCGATAAACGAAGGAGACGATTGGTGCTCTCCTATCATCTCTTACTTAGAAAAAGGAGAGCTACCGGAAGATAGGAGAGAAAGAGTGAAAGTGAGAGTCAGATCTGCCCGTTTCTGTCTGATCAAGGGGACATTGTTTCGGCATGGGTTCAGACAGCCTTTATTGCGATGTTTAAGCTTGGAGGAGGGCACCCACGTCCTTAGAGAAATCCATAAAGGCTGTTGTGGCAACCACATGGGAGCAAGGGCCCTAGTTAGTAAAATATCAAGAGCTGGCTACTTCTGGCCATGACTGAGGAAAGAGGCCGAGGATTTCGTGAAAAGGTGTGAAAAGTGTCAGAAGATGTCCCCCTTGACTCATCAGCCAGCGGAAGAGCTCATGACAATGAGCTCTCCCTGCCCCTTTGCAAAGTAGGGGATTGACCTGGTCGGTCTATTCCCAATGGCTCCAGCCCAGAAGAGGTTCCTGATTGTGGCCATTGACTATTTTAGCAAATAGGTTGAAGCGGAAGCTCTTGCAAAGATCATAGAAGAAGTGATAATGGGTTTTATATGGAAAAATATTGTCTGTCGTTTTGGCATTCCAAGGGTGATGATATCAGATAATGGTACCCAGTTCATGGGAGCCAAGATTAAAGCTTGGTGCGCCAAAATGAAGATCCGGCAGCATTTCACATCCATCTACCACCCACAAGCAAATGGGCAGGTCGAGATGACTAATCGCATCCTTGTTCAAGGGCTCAGGTCACGGTTGGAGAAATTAGGAAGAAAATGGGTATAAGAGCTGAATGCAACACTCTAGGCATACCGTACGAACCCTAAGGAAAGCACTGGTGAAACTTCTTTTAGTTTGGTGTATGGCATGGATGCCGTCATTCTTGCAGAGATCAGCCTCGAAACTCACCGAGTATAGAGTTACGATGAGATTCAGAATGAAGCACTGGTGCAGGATGCGTTAGATCTGATCGAGGAAAAAAGAGATCGGGCAGCGGTGAAGATGGAACATATGCGGGGACGTATCCGAGCAGCCTACACTAAAACGGTCCGAAAGAGGTGCTTTCAAATGGGAGACCTGTTCCTCAGAAGAGCTGACTTGGAAAAAGCCAAGGGAAAGTTGGATGCTGTGTGGCAGGGATCATTTCGAGTCACCCAAGTCTTAGCCGGTGGCGCTTACAAATTAGAAGAGCTGGATGGAGCTGAGATTCCTCGCGCATGGAACATCGCTAATATACGAAAATTTTACGTTTAAATGTAACCTTACAAAGTTTTATTGAATGATAATGCAGGTTTATTTTCGTTCGTTAAGCTACGTGTCTTCATATAAGCCAGGATTGGCTAAGGGCGGATGCCCCATTTTCCTGACCTGATTGTCAGTTTAAGCCAGGATTGGCTAAGGGCGGATGCCCCATTTTCCTGACCTGATTGTCAGTTAAAGCCAGGATTGGCTAAGGGCGGATGCCCCAATTTCCTGACCTGATTGTCAGTTTAAGCCAGGATTGGCTAAGGGCGGATGCCCCTTTTTCCTGACCTGATTCTCAGTTTGAGCCAGGATTGGCTAAGGGCGGATGCCCCAATTTCCTGACCTGATTGTCAGATAAAGCCAGGATTGGCTAAGAATGGGTGCCCCAATTGCCTGACCTGATTGACCGGGGAAACTAAGATTAACTTAAGGCGTTTGACCATGAGAAATACATTTTTGATTTATAGGTTAAGTCAGAAATTTGTTAAGTGTAGTAGCCCATGATAATGATCGACCTGGTTGTCGACCTAGAATCAGGTGAACACCCATAAAGCATATAGCTTAAGGGTCAGCCTTGAGCAAGAGCTGACTATTGGCGGAGACCTCAGTTCCCCAAACTTGATGGTAAGTCCAAAAGCCTGGATAGGCTACACTCAGAAAATCTTAATTTATTTTGATTAAGCGAGGAAAAATTAATTGAAGGAGCTCTTTCTCTTATTTCTGGCGATACAAAAAGAAATTTTGCATACGCCCTCTGTGAAGATTGGGCAAGTTTAATCATAATAACCAAGACCAGGATTGGTAAACTAAGAAGAGTAAAAATCAAACCAGGACATTTCTTGAGAAAAGGCATTTTCATTCATCAATTTTCTGGAAAATACAAGAAATTGCGCACACCTTCTACGAAGGCCGGCAAGTTTGATTACAAAAATGCAGGAAATAAAGAGAAAGACGAATATGAGTGATCATTCCTGAGGAGCTCTCCGATCCGAAGCCAGAGCCCGGTGAACACGCCAGAGCTCACGCTCCGTCTCGTGGTAACGCTGACGATACTTGTCAGCTCGCTCAGAAAGAGCATGAGCTTCGCTGGCGGCAACAGCTAAGCAGCTCACCGACTTTGTCAAGTCGGCCTTCTCCTCCTGCAATTGGCGGTTCAGTTGGCGCAGCTCGGCCCATTCCCATTTGTAATGGAGTTTCTTCTGTCTTTTCCTCTCTAGAAGACGGTAAAGATAGCCAATCTTTTCTTTGATCAAGGTCAGGTGGTCGGAAAGCTTGAAGTTTTTGATGACCAAGGAAATGTTTTTCCGCTTTACTATATCAAGTTCTTCGAGCAGAGGAGATGAAGCCATTTCAGAAAGTTGGAGAAAAATGAAGCATACATGCATATATTTAAAGAAAGGAAAGACACGTGATAGAGAATAAAAAGTACTAGGGTTTCCAGAAAATCAGGAAACCCTAGAATGCCAAAGTTTGCTACGAGACAAAACATTTATTATCATAAATAAAAAATGATCCAGTACAAGTTCAGAAAAGTAATAAAACAGATCGACCACACAGGCTAACATACAGATCTGTCAAAAAATGAAAAGCGCAATCTAAACAATCCTGGCCTAGACTTCTACATCCAGATCTTTCGCGAGCTGCTCCATGACATCCCCTGCCAGAGCCCCAGGGGAGGCTCCACCCGGCAGCTCCCCCAAATCAGCAAAGGTTTGAAAGGGAGTAGAAGTGGTCAAGGCAAGGGACATGTCAGGATTTGGCGGAGCCGCCTCTGAAGAAACTGGAGGAGCAGCAAGATCATCAAAGATAAGCGCGGACAGCTCAGGCGTGTCAAGCTTATGGAGATGGTCCAGCTCAGGCAAATAGCTGAAAGAAGTAGGCTCAGGGGGCTGCTTCAGGATTTCTGTGCGATCAGAAGGGACAGTGGGATTTTCCTGGGCCCATTTCGCCTGAGCATCTAGAGCCAGGTGAAAGTACACCTCCGCCTCTGGAGCTAGCAGCCGGTATAGATGTTTCGAACCCAGAAAGGCGCGCTAGACATAATCGCGAGTGATCTGGATTAGTTTCAGCCCTTTCTCGAAGTTCAAGAACTCCGTCTCCCTGGCCTCTCGAGCCTTGGCTACCATCTCATCCGCCAGACTCTGAGCCTCGGCCAAGGCTTCGTTCCTCGCTTCCTCCCGGGCCATCTCCATCACTTTTTGTTCCGCCTTTCTCACAGCATCCAACTCCAGCTCGGCCTTTTTCAATTGGCTAGCCTTCTCCTTGCTTAGCTCCCTCATCCTCCTCTCCTTCTCTTGAAAGACCTGGTGCTCCTTCTCCAGCTCGGTATTCATCAGGGATCCCCTAGCCCTGGCCACCAGAATTAACCTCTTCGCCGCCGCCTGAAAAGAGAGAGCAAACTTAGCGGTATGAAATGAAAGATGAAAAGTAGTGGAGCAATGGAAAGAGCTTACCCTCGCTTCATCCTGGAAAAGGGACTCAATGAGGTCTAAGTCGGACCACTTCTCCAGCGTAGCCCTGTCTTCAGAGCAGTTCAGCACCGATTTTTTGAACCAGGTGTCGTTGGGGGTTGTGATCCTGACCCCGGGGCCTGAGGGTCCCCCTAGGCTCGCGCGAGGCCTCTTCGCAGGCTGCCCTGACCTTCCTCTTGGGGCAAAGGGCGCGACGATCTTGACCTCGGGCTTAGCAGGAGCTCGAAGGGTTCTCGAGCCGCTAGCCCCGGCACGTGTGGGCTCTGGGACTGGAGCTCGCTGCTCTGGTTCTGGTGCAGCCCCACCTTGGCGCTCAGCCATGATCCTTTGCATCATTCTCTCTGAGAAGGCAAGAATAAGGTTAGTTGAAATCAACTCGAGTATCATACCATGTGAAAAAAAAAAGTTCCAGGGCTATCAATATCCTTTACCCATGTCGGAAGACAAGTAGTCGTTCTCTTCCTCAACATTAAAAAAGTCGATGGCAGAGGAGGTGAGAAGGTCAGAGCCAGAAAAGGGATGCGCGTTTAGGGTGGAGATTATTCGTTGGAGACGGGAAGACCTGTCTTTTACAGACAGATGTTGTTGAGATGGCAGCTCCTCAATGGAACAGGTAGGAAAGCCCCATCCCCCCAAACGCTGAATAAAAAAGAATCTTTTATGCCAGGCCTTATTAGAAGTCGGGATATCCATAAGAAATCCGACACCAGGCCTGGTGCATATATAGAAGTACCCCGGGGATGAGATCTTCACTTAGAAGAGCTGGTAAAAGGTCTGGGCTGTCGGAACTAGGTCTACGTATCTCATGACTAAACTACAACATATAATAATCCTAAAGAAATTAGGGACAAACTGATGAATGGGAATACTATACAAGCGGGAAATTTCCGAGATGAAGGGGTGCACCGGCAAGCGCAGTCCGGCCTGGAATTGATCCACGAAAAAGGATAAAAAAAAACCGCCGGAGCCTGGTAAGCCATTATGCCGACGCGAGGATTTAACAGTTCAAAATCTACCGAAATCTGGTGTTTATATCGCAAGTCCTCCACTGTCCTCTCGCTGAGGATAGAGCAAATATAAGGCCGGCCAGGGATAAAAGAAGGGTATCCATGAGAAGATGATGGTGAATATGGTGCCGTCGCCGTAGAAGGATCATCAAGTGGAGGATTAGCGCCGAGATTATTGGCGGCAGAAGGCTCGGTGGGGGAAGAATTGGAGTTAGAAGGAGCAACGGCAGGGGAACGGGTGGCAGAGAAATTGGCTAATAAAGAGGAAGAAGACCCTGACATGACCGGAAAGTTATTAAGAGTTAAAAGAGGTACCTAATTTGTGGAGGAGATCGGAAAAGCTCGAGGTTGGTATTGAGTCGCGAGGAAGAAGACCCTGACATGAAAACTGAAAATATGGAAAAGTGAGGAGAGTAGGAGTAGCGGGAGATAAAGGCAAAAAGGTGTTTTCAAAAAACGGAAACCGAGATTCCCGCATTAAATATGTGTCAGAAGCACAGTAGCCCAAATGGTGAGCTGGAACGCCAACCGCCAAAGGTTACAACACTGACCTACCAGCTGTGTAGTACTCGGGGAGACGTGTAAGTATAGTAACCGTCTGAGGATATGTACCGTCGCTGAAAAGACTAATGATTGAGCGGATTTCTCGGGATCTAGTCAGATACGGAATATTGGAAGGACGTGCAAAAATCCTAATTATGGGTGGGAAGAGAGCTCCAATATTTTACAGATCTACCCCAACCATTTTTCGGGGGGAGGAGTTGATGTGGCATAAATAGTCAGACCTAGATTGGGGTAGACCTGGTCAAGCGTCGTTGAGTGAAAAACCAGGGAGTGTAGCTAGATCTAGATTAAGGTGACCGGTGGCTTTTAGTCAGCTCATCCCTGAGAAAGATCTAGCTTTATCCCTTGAGGAGATCAAGATAAGCCTGGCTTAAGGTGAATCCCTTATGAGATAATCACCAGAAAGCCAGTTTAAGACAGGTCTGGCACCTAGACCTGCCTAAATAGAACAAATGGGACATCCAGGAAGAGCAGAATTAAGCCCGAGTTGATATTCTGAGCTCAGTTAGAAAGAAAGAGCGGTATTAGGGAAGACCTGGCCCCAGAACCCCCGGGAAGAGACAAGTGAGACCACTTGTCAGAGTTGGTTGTTTAACGGCCCTTGATTCGCGACCTTCGCTTCCGAGATCTCGGCTGGGGTCCCCACGGGGAAAAACTATAAATATCTCAGCCCCAAGGCTGAGAGAGGTATGTCATTCTTTTGTGCATTCCTTCTCTATTTCCTGGAAAACACCTCATACGCTTTCTGACTTAAGCATCAGAGAGGTTTCCACCGGAAAACCACCGGTGGTCCTTTCTAACGTGTTTGTGGTGCAGGCTAGGAAGGAATAGCAGTTTCAGGGGGTGTCATATTTCTGGGTGAAACAATGGGGATAGGATCCGATGTTGTGGCCTTAAGCTCATCACCACCGTCAGTCTTCATGTCTTTGTGTTTCCTTTTTTTATCCCTTTATTGCTTTTTGAAGTATATTTTTCTTATTTTCTATTTTCTCCTTCTCTCAATTGACAAAATAAAACGTTGACATATAAAACTAAATAAATATTTATGTTGGTAAGAATTAAATAAAATAAATAATTTTTTCCTAGAAAATATTTAATGGATTAAGTATTAGGTTTCTATCCGGAATATGTTAAAAATAATATTATAAAAGTCTCTATATGATTGGGGGGTGGAATATTGAGATCTACAGTTTAGAACGACGTTGAGTAAGAATTGACGGATTGCAAATGGAATTTTTGATTTCTATCCTATAGGCGGTTTAGGAACCGGGTCTACGCCCGAGACACTGACGGAGCTGTATGTGTAATTTTATTATACTTCGTCTAACTCTACTCGAACTCTATATAGACGCAATGTCTCAGATTTTATGTTATCTTATTATAAAAACTGAATCTTATTATCGAGTAAACTCTCGGGTCATTAGGTCAATTGATGTCCAAACAAATAAATTAAAAACTATATATATTCAATATTTTTAAAAACAAAATTTAAAACTAATAGTAATAAGTAATTGTATGAATATTCCACGTTAAAAACTTAAATTCATAGTAATAACTCTCAAATTATTAATATAGAAATGTCCATAAATAGTTATTTAGTCATAAAAATAGAAATATTTTATTATAAAATTTTATATTTGAAGGTTAATAACTTAATTTTGTTATTCCCTCAAATAGTCCTTGAATAAAGGATTAACTTTTTCTTATCTCCTAAATTAATATTAATTATAAAATATTTTTTGGAATTAAATAATTCTTAAAAAATATAATGGGGAAAGTTGAAGAAACAACAATAACAAATAAAAAATTGTCAAGCATTTGACTCGGTCAGTGTACACCGGGTATTAGATGAGCCCTACGTAACCGTATAAGCATTTGACTCGGTCAGTGTACACTGGGTATTAGATGAGCCCTACGTAACCGTATATAAAAGTATGTCCTGAAATGAGTTAGGCATTAGTAATCCCCCTATTTTACTATTTAAGAACATAAATAGAAATCTATGCTTAACTTTTTTTCTTTTTGTTTGTGTCTGGAGCAATTTTACTTTTTAATTTTTTTTTCTCAAACTTTCTTCGTCCGTCAATTTTTCTTTTCATTTTTTTTCCTATCAAACTTTCCCTTTTCCCTTCCCGTTTTCTCCGTCGTACTTAAAAATCCGCTCTTCGTTTTTTTCCCTCACCAACCTTCCCCTCCCGTTTTTCTTCGTCTGTCAATTTAAGTTTACCGAAATTTTCTAATTTGTCAGGCAAAAAAACTGCTTTTCATGTTTCTTCATCCTCCATGGTATTTTCTAAACCCTAATTTCTTGGATCGAGCCCCAAATTGATTGTTGCTTGTCTGTTCTACATATATTTTTGTTACCTGTGACACGTTGTGTCTTCTGTCTTTGATTTTTTTCTCCTTTTGTCTTTTGTTGCTTTGATATCTATGTAGGCTTTTGTTGCTTTGATATCTATGTAGGCCTAGGCGTCGCCTCACGTGAAGCCCGATGCGTCTGTGTCGAGTGCCTCACCCAAGTGAGGCTGTAACCTATAATTTCCTAATGTTCAAACAAATTCTGAAAAGAAAATTCTGGTTGCTGTCTCTTCTCCTCACCTTAGACCTTATGCATTCTCCTCCAACGACTATCGTCGTCGTCGGCTGATTTGTTATTCAATTGGTTTTTCTTTTTCTTTTTCTACCTTTTTCCCCTTTTGTCATTGATGTCTTAATTTTAAAACACCAGTATGTGCTGTTAGGCTAGGATACAAACTTCTTATATATTGTTAAAACTATGAATTATGTACCTATTTATTTATGTTGGTTTTTTAATGTTTAGCTTTTGTTTTTAGTTCAATTCTTTTTGGAATATTGGTATAGCTTAGCTATACATATGTATATTACGTCAAAGTGTGAAAATGCTTATAAATACATTTATATTTATATAATATTTTTATTGAAGCGCCACGTTTCAGTGCTCATTCCCTCACTCCTCGTGCCTCGGTGCACCTCACAATGAAGCTTCTAATTCGACATTCCAGAGAATGATAGAGGAATTAGTTGTCACTCATTCGGGGATGGGGCACACCAATTTCTTTTCCTCTCAATTTGTTTGTTGGGCATAGAGTGCTTTCTGGACCCTTTGAAATCTAAATATTAAATATCAGATTTTTTTTTTGAACATAAAATAACATTCCCTATGAGTGGTTGTTAATTTAACTGTTTGTTTCTGGTTTATTTGAACTTGCAAAACGATATGCTTTCTAATGTGAAGAATTTTAGTTTAAGCGAACACTATTCTCGTATTGTAATAATTTGGAGCTAATATTGTTCAACCTAGGTTGTGAAATAAGGTCCCTGCTGCCATTTTGTCTTGTGTTCAAATGAATGTTTAATACCTATTGAAATGGGCCTGGTTCAGTTCGAGAGTACATTAAACATGATTGGTTTCTCCTTTTTTTTCTTTAATGGTTTGGGAACTTGGATATATTTTTCAATAGAAAATTGGGAGCCTAGACATTTGGTTAATTGCCCATTGTCCTTTTGCTAGTGACTGTAAACATGCAGAGTTTTGTTTGGGTTTGTTCTTGTTGCTTGGTTTAACATCAGAACTTGTTTTGGCTGGGACCCTGATATTACTGCTGAGTTACGTTTTGAATTATTGGATTTTAATTTTTAGTCAAAAATCCAGAACCATTTTTGGGCATTGTGATATTTATGCCAACCCATTAACTAACTATGTTTGTGTTTTCTGACAAGTTTGAAGTTCTCTTCTGTTTTTGCTGCACAGCTGTTTTGGTTCTTATCTGTTTCTGGGTTCACAAGTTTTGACCGCTGACTGTGCCCTCTTGAGATGTAAAGATGATATCATATTCGCGTAATCTCTGTTTTATATATCATAGAAACGATTGTTCACATTTAAATTCAGGGACAAAGTAGAGACAATGTGAAATGTCGCTGAGAATGAAGGCTAGCCTTGGATCCGCTGTATGGCATGACACGCATATGCGTGTTGGATAAGACAGAAACCGCATAGTTGACCTTTTGGAGGTTTGACTGATCGGATACATTCTGGATATTCTTTTGGATAAGGCGTGGTCTAATTTGAATAAATAAATGAACTTGGGGAAGACTGAATTTGGACCCTTTGCGTGTTAGTGAGATCGATCCCATTGAGATGTGGGTTCTGTAAGCCAACTCAAACGAGCAGCTTTAGAAGATGGTGAGATCAGATGTATGTTCTTGAGGAGGTGAAGTAATCTGTCCAAACTGACAAACGAGGGGATAAATGGGATTGTGTTGACTCAAATGGTTGAGCTTGAGGTCATCGATGGGAGAGTGGGGAGATTACACTATGTGGTGTTGTGTATATCTGCTAACATTTGGACATTAAACTTAAAGTTGAGTTTAGTGTGCATTTGATGTGTTTGAGAGGTGTGGTTAAATAATTTGTAATTGATGACAAAAGCTAAAATAGTTTTAAGACTCCCCAAGTTGATGTAATTACAAGGTTTGTGTTTTGAAACTCTGTTTCTTATTTTCTGAATATATTCGTACATTTTGTTTCGGGGATTTTCTGAATATATTCGTATATTTAAATAATGTTATTCGTACATTATAACATTTTGTTTTGAGAGGTGTGCATTTTCTGAATATATTCGTATATTTAAATAATGTTTGATGGTCGGTTGTAGGGTTGGGTCCGGTTCAGTTCGGGATTTGGAAATCTCCAGAACCGTACCATTATTTTTTTCAGTACGGTTCGATTCGAAGAAAAGTCAAAGTTAACGGTTCTTTTCGTTTCTGGTACGGTTCAGTTCGGTTTTCGGATAAATCTCCATTTTACGATCAAATTATAATTGTAAATAAAAATTACTAGATTATGGTGAATTTTTACTTTTACTTGTTAGTTGATGATTTATTAAGATACAAGATTAATAAAAATAGTATTTTACTTATTAACTATCGAATATAATGAAATTTATAGCTAATTTAATACAATTATAAATCGGTTCTAGTATCAATTAAATCCAATCTGATAATATGTTCTTTGATAATTTTACTAAAAGTTGGAATGTTCAAATAATCACATCAGCTCTTCCCTTTTTTTTTTTTTAATCTTTTTTCATACGTTATTGTATCAATCAAATCCAATCTGATAATATGTTCTTTGATATTATATTTTTATTGATTTGGTCGATATTCGAACAATTTGCATCATTATCACATTTCCTTATAAAAAACTCCATAGACTATTACTGTTGATTGCAGCATTTGATTTTCATCTGGTGGGCCTACAAATCAAAGTTATAATGTTATCTTGTAAGGTTTTAATCGCAATATAATGAAAATACAGGAACGTTTAATCGAGTTGTATGTACTATATTTTTTTTCTTAGTTTAGGAACCACTGAGCTACTTTCTTGTACTCCATTCCCTCTTATTTGATTCCTCAAGGTGCAATTTTTTTTTTAAAATTTAAACAAATTTGATTATTTTCACATTTTTTTTGTCTATGGCAGGTAGTGATGAGGTGGAAGGATGAACCTTGCACTAGTGAATGCTACAGAGAAAGATGTGAATATGGAATGAGGACACACAAACCCTAAAAAACAGCGTAGCTAAAATCCGGGCCGAATATTTTGCTGGTCGATCGTACCATGGTCTCGATATTAGTAGCACCGATTCCATTCCAGGCAAGTTTTTGACTGGGAGAAGTGGAAAGGCATCAGGGTACAAGAATGATACGGCACAATGATTTGTATTTCTAAATCCGCCTATTGGATTTGTATCATTAAGCCAGAAATGCAGTGCTTGAACCTCTCTTTGAATGATGCTCAGGCACATTTTTGATACTTCTATTTTGGTGATATGGCAAAAAATTTTTGGGGGAATTTTCATGAATGTGTTTTTGCAAGTAGTCAGTTGTCTTTGAGAAATTACCTGGTTTGTGTTCTGAATAGGAAATAAGAAGTGCTAAAGAATATTAATAAAAATAAGACATTCTCATTAGTCGATGTTGATGAGAAATTAATATGAAAAGCATTTAAAATGGCAATAAAAACTGTCAGAAGAAGACAAGAGATATAAATCCTAATTGGTATAGTTCTTATTGAATTGTGGAATTTTTGATGGATTTTTTTAAATCTTTTGTTTATGTCGTATTAACTGATATATTTTTTTTAAAGAATACGAAGTTCTTCACTATATTTTGTTGTATTATTAGATGACATGGAGGAGAAGTTCTGTTTATATTTTAGTTAGAAAAGTTGGGGTTGTGATGTTTTATATGATGAGTTTGGTCTGCCACGTGCTCTTTGCAACACTTGAAGAAAGTTTCTTGCTTAAGGGCTTCGAAATGACTGGATTTCATATATTGAATGAATATTAATTTATTTGGAACATTTGAAATCAAAATAAGCTTAATACGTCTTTTGAATGAAAAGATATAATTTTTATTTGTACTTAAAAAATATTATACATAGATATAGTCGAATTCTTATTGACGCATTTTCACATTGAGAATGTCCGGTGATAATCTTATTTCTCTCAACGACCATATTTGAGTGTTGTTTTTTTTTCATTTTCTAAAGTATTTAGTGAAGTTTAATGGCATAGAATTTCGGTTTGCTAAAGATTATATTGAAATGGAGGATTGGAAGTTAATAGTAGTGAAATGGTTGAGATCATAATACAATTTACTTAAAAATTAAAATTCTACAAGTTAATGGCAATGAAATAGTTGAGATCATATTTCAATGTTCACTTAAAAAATCAAAATTTTACATCATATGATTACAGTATTTTGAGATTTTAAATGTATATGTGTGTGTGTGTGTGTGTGTACTAGTTTAATACCCGTGTATTACACGGAGTTTATCAAGCGATAAATATTAGAAATATTTGTGATAATTATAAATTCTTATGTAAAATAAAAGGTTCAAATGATGTATTATAAACCTTGCCTTTTATATGTCTAATTTATTTATTAATTATTATAATTATTTTTTTATTTTCATGTTTAGATCAATTCGTTAATAATTTTATTTACATACTGATAACAATTCAAAAGAAGTATTTTAAACCCGTGCCTAATCTATATTTATTAAGTATTATTACTGTATTTTGTATTTTAATGTTTAGATTAAATTCGTTAATAATATTAGTTACATACTTTTGAAAATCAAACGGATGTCATAATCTCAACTCGTGTCGTATTGTAACGATGTCTATTATTATTATTATTATTATTATTATTATTATTATTATTATTATTATTTTTTTATTATTATTATAAAATTTTATGTTTCTATGTTAGACGAATCCATTACTAATATTTAGTTACATACTTAAATTAATTCAAATAAATCTTAATTTACCTATATAGAATATTTAAAATTACAAAATTAAAATTATATTAACTTTTATTATAAACACTACTTATTTAATAATTTTCATAATAATTCTTTTAATTAAAATTATATCTTATGTAATTTATCTTTTAATTAAAATAACTAACTTAGATCTTTTCTACTAATTATATATTACTAACTTGTATTTTTATATTAGGATAATAATTTTTTTTATTGAATTAGATAAAATATAATAAAAATATATTAAATTAAGAAAAATATAATAATATAAAAATATTAAATTAGGCGAGATAAAGTAAAAATAAAATATTAAACTACGTAGATATTAGGCTCGGATGAAACATAACTAACTGAAATACCATAACATTTTATTTACCAAACGAAGCATGCGAAGCAGACACACACATATTATGCAAGATTTGAAAAAAGAGTAATATTCATTAAAAATACCAAAAGAATAATATTGAAAATGGTACATACAAATCGTAACATTATTTGTTCTGTTTTAACAATAAATAATTTTTACACACAAATCAAAACATTACTTTTTCTAAGATTGGTTTTCACACTTAAGAGTTTTTCGAATTTTTTTACCGTGAGTCACGAAATTAGTTGTGATATATCAAGAACATTATTTGTTCTAATCACAGTAAGACTGATTTTCACAATAGAGGATTTTCAAATTTTTTTAACGTAAGTCACGAAATTAGTTGTAAAGTATATCAGAATTCCCTAAATTTGACGGGAAAACCCGTAGAAAGTTGAGTTTGAAAAAATATAAAATATACAACACCCGTGAATACATGTGAATATGTGATATAAAAAATTAAGATTTATAAGACACTGATAATTCTATTGAAAAAACGTCATGCATCTAACTTGTAGTATATATAATATTATTTTATTTTCTTTGTTTTCTCTATGTAAGATACTAATTTGTTCGTATAGATATATAATATGTGTATTGATGTTTTAAATTGGAATTAGATAAAGAGATTTAGAATATATTTAATATTTATTTTCTTAGGTATAATAATTTATTATTAGTAGCAGTAGTAGTAGCAGTAGTATGTTAATTTTTTTTGTTTCACTTTGTTTTTGTTTTTTGTTTGGTGTAACAATAATTTCTCATAAATATTTTTAATATTATTTTCAATTCATTATATTAGGATTAGATAAAAAAAATTAATTTTATATTTTTTATATTTGTTTCTATTTTGTAATAATTTTATATAACTCATATTTTTTTAAATAAATATTAAGAATTATAATTATTGTAAATAAAAATTAATTCAACTTATATAGATTTCTCTAATTAGATATACTTTATTTATATTTTTATATTAGAAGAATAAAAGTAAGATATTGAATTGGGCAAAATATGTTAAAGAAAAATATTAAATTAGGTAACATGTAATAAAAGAAAAAATATTGAATTATACAAAATATAATATTAGGAAAGTATTAAATTAGGTAAAGTATAATAAAAGGAAAAATACTAAATATTAGGCTTGGATTACACCAAAGCACCAAATTTTTTTCCAAAGCTAACGAAGCATGGAAAACAGACACATAGTGTAGGAGGGTTTTGCATTAATATATAGGGTATATATATATATATATATATATATATATATATATATATATATATATATATATATATATATATATATATATATATATATATATATATATGCGAACCTAGGGACCAATCCGGACCGTAGATCTTATAATATGGTGGACCAGATTTTTTCTATTTTTTAAATTCATTAAATTACATATATGGAAAGAGGAGGGCTTTTATGTAATTTTACAAATCAGGCTAATCAGAATAAATTCCCACCATCCGCCGCATTAAACCCAATATTCCTAATCTGTTTAATTTTCCAATCATCCCAACCCTACAATCCGCCGTGAACCCAATCCTCCCAACCCTACCATCCGCGGCGGATGAACCAATGAAAGCCACGGCCGACTCAGAATCAAACCAAACGGAGTGGTCGACCGTGCGGAGCCCAGGTGTGTCTGAAAACGATGGCGGCGATGCACCAGGTTCACCAATTTTCAGAAATCGGCGACGCGTCGAGTGTTATTGCCCGCCGATTGAACGGCCGCGGCGACGTGAGTCCCCCAACAACAACGATGTTCGGTAGGCGGCGACGTCTCCAAGTGGGTCCCACGCCCCCCCGACCCGGGACCACCTAGAAGGACCATCCCTCTCTCGCCGGCCGGCCCGACAGGAAGAAATAACTCTGGACGAGATGGAATTCGAGGAGTTCGCGGCGGAGGTGTTTGCGGAGGCCGTCGATTCGGGTGCGAGGATGGAGGTTCTGAAGAGGGTGCCGCTGGGTGGCGGCGGGGATTGCGGGCTTTGGGGCGGTGTTCAGGCCTGGGAAGGAGGTTGTGGTGGCGGCGATTGGGGCGTACGCGCTTGGTGTGGCGACCTCCATCTATCTCAGCCTGGATGGCTA
>BMAC01000566.1:282508-325353 GCA_014905375.1 Phtheirospermum japonicum | reverse complement strand
ATTTAACGGCGGTTTTTCAAACGTCGTTATATCGACCACCGTAAATGACTACGGCGGTTCCCAAAAACCGCCGTAAAAAAGTATTTAACGGCGGTTTTTCAAAAATCGTCGTGAATAAACTGCCTTTGTATCTACTTTCTGCAGTAGTGATAGTTTATTTTGTGTTGGTAAGTAGTTTAGATTTGCATCTTGCATACTTATCAATAGTCGTTGTGCTCTTCAATGTATAATTATACATTTAGCGATGCAGTTCATGATTGAGTTACTAGTTTTTGATTCGTTGTGTAGTTTATGAATCTTGGGTTTGAGTGACAGAGTATGGTGTGATCTTATGTGTAGTTTACGACATAGTATGCTCACTTGTGATCTTATGATAGCTAGTTTGCAGTTTTGGTATAGTATGATTGTTGCGATTGCTCAATTTGCAAAGGTCCTTTTTTCGGGAGATTTGTAGTAGTAAACTTAGACATTTATGCTGTAATGGCAGACTAGTTAAGGACTGAATAATTAGTTTTTTATTGACCGGGCATTTTGCTATAACCATAGACTTGTTATGTAATTTTTATATGAATTACTAGTTTAATATTTCTACGTAAGTTTATCATTTTTCGACTTCATTATTTGATATGACTGACTAGTTTGGAAATGAGTAAGTAGTTTGTGATTGGCTGAGTCATTAGTTGGTAAGGGTCATATTCTTATAAGAACAGCATTGGCAAACTTTGCAGGTTGTATCATAAAGGCATTCTTGAACTATTGTAGGAGTAGTTTATCATATATGCTGCATATGTAATTTGTTTGTCATGTAATTTTGATTTTAAAGACTAACTAGTTTCGAGGATGTATCATAATGGCACTCTTCACCTTTCTTCGGGTTTCTATTATTATTTATGTTGCTAGTGTAACTACTTTGTTATGTATTTTTGATATTGATTACTAGTTTAATATTTCTACTGCAAGTTTATAAGTTTTCGACTGCATTTTTTTGATGTGACTAAGTAGTTTGTATTTGAAAAAGTAGTTTGTGATTAGCTAAGTCATTAATAGGAAAGGGGCAGATTCTTATAAGCAGAATAAGAACAAACTTTACAGGTTGTATCGTAATGGCGTTCTTGAACTGTTGTCGGAGTAGTTTATTATATGTGCTGCATATGTAATTTGTTTGTCATGTAGTTTTGATTTTGAAGACTAACTAGTTTCGAGGATGTATCATAATAGGACTCTTCACCTTTCATGGGTTTAGTTTATTATTTATGCTGCTGGTGTAACTACTTTGTTATGTAGTTTTGATATGAATTACTAGTTTAATATTTCTACTGCAAGTTTATCAATTTCTGACTGCATTTTTTTGATATGACTGACTAGTTTGTATTTGAAAAGGTAGTTTGTGATTGGCCGAGTTATTAGTAGTAATGGGGTTTGTTATAAATGATTTATTGAGTCATTTTTATTTCTATTCCAAGAATTCTTGATGCAGTTTATTTAAAGAAAAAAAAAATCAAAACTACTCTTGAAAATTCAAAACTACTCTTTAAAAAAACCAGATTAAGATGCAATTGAGAATTGCATCTTGAAGGGCTTTTGTGACATACTTTTTGTGAATAATCTCTTATGCCATGAATGCCTTAAATTTTAGGGATGATCTTTGTTTATGTTAACGGTATTTATTTCGCATTTTGGATAATAACTAGTACGTCTTTCAAATAACTTGATATGACTGACTATTTTGTATTTGAAAAAGTTTATCAATTTCCGACTTCATTATTTTGATATGACTGACTAGTTTGTATTTGAAAAAGTAGTTTGTGATTGGCTAAGTCATTACTAGTAATAGGGTTTGTTATGAATGATTGACTGAGTCATTTTTATTTCTATTCCAAGTATTTTTGATGCAATTTATTTTAAGAAATATTCAAAAATACTCTTGAAAATATATTTATGTGGGCTATTACTCCATTCAATTTTAAACTTCCTCAAACGAAATGTAATTATTCTATGTTTAGACAGCATTTCCCTTCTAAACCTTTGTCCATTAAATGGTAGACTTTGTTTCTCTTATAATTTATGTCAACATGTTATTCTTAGCCTATACAATGGTTAGGTTTTTCCATATATTTTACCTTGTAAAATATAATTAAAACTGAACGATTGGTATTTTACTTAGGGTACCTAAGGAGATTTCTACTCCGAGCAAAAGCACGAAGAAGAAAGAGTAAGAAACTGAGCACTAACTCCATTAGTATGTAATTGTAAACTTAGTGTTGTTGTTTTTTATACTGTACATTGTTAGTTTTTGTTATGATTTGAGGATGGCTTGATATTCATGCAAATCGACCATTATTGAATAACGTAGTGCGTGACTTATTTCTAGGCAATTTCGTTGTAGCATGTCAAGCATCGTCAACATTTTTTCTGAATACAATGACAAAATCAGTGCCAAATATTTTGAAGTTATGAGGAAGACACCATTCTACCGTTTATTCAAGTTCGTCTACTTACGTACGATAGCTTATTCTGATTTTCATAGGATAGATAATATCACTGAAGACATTACATACATTTTTAATCCTAGAAGCCGAAAATTTAAGCTAGGTAGGACTAAAGTAGGTATGACAAAGCAGGATGTGCAATTTATTTTTGGTATTGCTGATGGTGATAAGAATATAGAACTGTTTATGGGGAAAAATAGTGAATGGAGCTTCTGCACGAGAATGTTCGTGGGTAATAGTGTTTTAAGCCAGAAACTAATTAAAGACAAGCTGTGGAGAAGTGCTGTCTAGATGGGGTGCTGACGCCTTACCAGGTGATGTCGAGGATGTAGTGCGGCTTTTTGCTTTCTTATGTTTGGAATAGTTTTTTCCCCCGTAATAGTGTTACATTAACATGGGGTTGGGTGGAGTATGTCGAGAACCTTGACAATCTGAGGAAATACAATTGGAGCGGTGAGATACTAACATTTCTCATTGATTTGATGCTATCCGACCATCAACATCCATATCAAGTGAAAGGTTGATAATGATCTAAAATTTAATTTAAATATATAGTATTTCACATGTTTAAATTATGATCTTCGGTTTGTTTTTTCTCGAATTATTGCAGTACTGGTTGTGCGAGCATGCTCATATCATAGATGAAAGAGATGATCTTCTTTATAGGGTTCCACGGTTGGTGAAGTGGCACCTTCCGAAGATGAAAGATGTGGTCAACAAGCAACTAATTTTGGAGATCGTAGAAGACAAGGTATGTATATATTGCCCGGTGATGAAAATTGTGGGTAGTATCTTACCCGATGTCTGGTAATTTAAATTGCTTATAAATCTGTGTAGTTTGTTGTTTGACTATTGATTTTCGATTGGTGGTGATGTGTAGAATTTCAGTGCATTTTATAATTATCACAAAGTAGTTCAAAATTACTCATGTAGAAATATGTTTCCTTAGTTGTCGTTTATGATTTAATAAGTATTGAAGTAGTTGTAAATTATCATTGTATTTGATAGTAGTACTGAATAGGAATCATATACCATAGTTTGGGATAACAATGCATTTCTTAATTATCACAAAATAGTTCGCAATTAGTCATATATTTGACAACATTTTTTAAGTAGTTTGATTTGTATTGTAGAGTATGAGTTTTACTATGTGTGCCTCTGTGAAAGTACGTATTAGCTAATAAATTTGCGATCAACATTTATATAAATACATTTTGTCCAGGTTGTTGTACGCCAACTCCAACCGACCACCCTCGAAGTGAGTTCTTACGAACAACTAAAGAAGTGGAAGGCCGACAAGAATGAGCGAGAAGGAATGATGGCTGGAAATTCTACTCAATCGTCTAATGATGGAGAGAGTTCTGTAGGAAATGATGATGGCAATCAAGAAAAAGAACTCAGAGGTCTTGAGGGAGAGGTTATTGCCGAACAAAAGCTATATGCATCCCTCTTAAAAACTCACAATGAGATGCAAGTAACCTTTGGTAGATTGGAGGAGGAGAACAAAAGGTTGAAAGAACAAATAACTGATCTGGTAGGCCTTGGTAATGTTATAAAGACTGTACCAATAAGTATATTGGAATTAACTCTTGATTGGGAGAAAATGCCATACGGCAAGCTTGTTCTAAAGTTGAAGAGAGCCGAGGAAGAATTAAAAAAACCGGATGATAATATCTGGCACGTGAGTGAAGAGCTAGCAACTAAGTCGACCCAATTGTCGGAGCTCTGCGGAGAGTATGATTTAGTATGAAGGACCTTCAGGAATCAAATGACCGAGTTTCCCAACTTAAGTTAAAGCTTGAGGAACAAAAAAAGCTGAATCAAATCCAATCAGAATCGATTACTAACCTTGACGACAGGTTTGTTAAAAACACCATGTATCGAGTAATTTTTTTGTATTTTGAATTTTGTGCAACCATAAATAGTCAGTAACTTATCGTGTAATTTGGAGCGTGTGGTATGTGGATTGTTTCACCCAGAAATAACCAAACCAGACCAAATATTCTATAAGTGGACAAGTGGACCTACCTGTTCCCTCCTGGGAATCCAGGTCGCCTGACCACCCATAGGCCTGATCTCCTATAACCCTTCACTGGAGATTCGGATTCGATCAGAATAATTCTCGTGAACCGGGCAGATATGACCCTTTTAAATCTCATCCGAGAACTCAGGTCAGGTCAGGATCCCTAATCAGGGTAATCACTCCAACTCTCGTTAGCTTATTATCCTGACCTTCTCCAGGTGTACCCCAATCCAGATCTCCTTACTCAGGCTATATCAACTCGTCCCCCCCGAAAAGGTTGGGGTAGATCTGTATACTTCTAGGGCTTCTTTTAGGAGCGATTAGGGTTCCACGCGTCCTTCCAAATTTAAGTATCTTTACAAATCCCGAAAAATACACCTTTTGACCAGGTCTAATTATTGGAACTTATTTATGACGATCCATATCCAGAAATGGTTACCCTACCAACACGTCTCTTCGAGTACTTTACCATTGATAGGTCAGTGGTGGCTACCATATTCGGTAACGGTTGGCGTTCCATCTCACCACCTAGGGTACTGTTCCTCTGTCAGGTATTAAATGTGGGAATCCCATCAAGATCCCGCTTTTTTCTCTATTCCCATTTTTTGAAAATCCTCCTTTCCTTTTATCCCTGCCGTTTTCTCTTTCTTCCTCACTTTTCATATTCTTAACTCATATATGCTCTTGCTTTTTGCTTTTTTTCTCTAAAACGATTCAGTATCTTCTTCAAGCTCCATGCTTTCCGATCATCTTCACCGCCAGGTACTTTTCCGATCCTTATTACTTTCCAATAATATCTGCGCCATCATCTTCTTCTTCTTCTGGTGATTCTCCTTCTGTTGACTCTCCTTCTACTGATTCCTCACCGGCGGCGTCAGCTCCTTCGCTGTCGCCATCTTTTAAGTATACCCCTTATATTCCCGGTCGGCCATATATCTGCTCAATTCTAAATGATAGAACGGTGGAGAATCTGAGATATAAATACAAGGTGCCGGAGGAGTTTGAATTGGTTAACCCCAGCAGCGGTATAATGGCGTAGCAGGCACCGGCCAGCTACCTGACCTTCTTCGTTGACTAATTCCAGGCGGGCTTATGCCTTCTGATGAACCCGCTAATATTAGAGATAGCCCGATTGTACAAGATCCCGTTTCATCAATTCGTTCCTAATTCCTTTAGGATCATTATCAGTTACAGCCTTGCCATGCGATATGCTGGCCTGGATCCCATAGCCCAAACTTTCTTCCAGCCTTTTCAGGCTAAGAGCTCTACCCCTGGCTATTTTTACTTATGTGGTAGGGCAGGCGATCGGTTTCTTACCGGCATCCCTTCCTCCAACAAGTCCTGGAGGAAAAAGTTTTTCTTCGTGCATTGCTTAAAATATTGGGGCTTCCCTTCCCAATCTATTGAGCAATTGCCAGCCAGCCGCATCTATAAGTAGGAGATAGATCTCCCCGACTTAAGAGGATAATAACCATCTTGAATGGGATGTCTTTCATCTCTCCCAACTTCTTGTCCCTTCCGCTATAGATTTATTCAATGATCGGGAGGAGAAAAGCCCTTTAACCCCAGATATTGGTAAAGGATAATTGATAGCCCTGACTTTTCCCCATCTTTTGTTTGAATTGTATTTTATGTTGGGTTTGACTAACTTTTGTCCCGACTTCTCCTTTTTCTTCTCTCCCCCCCTTTTTTTTAGAAAACATGATGCAGAGAATAATGGCTACTCGCCAAAGGGGAGCAAATGTAGGGTCAGAGCAGCAGGCTCCAGCGGCGGAGCCTTCCCAAGCCGAGGCGAGCGGGTCGGGCACTCCCCGGGACCCCCCTAATACCAGACGTAGAGGTGATCATCCCCTTGGGTTCGAGGGAGAGAACTTAACGGCCCTCAAAGAGGACGCGTGCTAGCACAGAGGGGGCATTTGTTCCAGGTGCTAGGGTGGCCACTCCCAATAACACCTTTTTCTACCTCTATTTTAAACTGCCCGGGTCCTATAGCAGTTCAATTTATCCAAGGGAAGTGTCCAAGCGCGGACAGGGCCACCCTGGATAAGTGGTTCGACCCGGATCTCATTGAGTCCCTGTGCCAGAAAGAGGCTAGGGTAAGTTCCTTTCTCTTCCTTTTCTCACTTTCCCTTTTACTTTGCTAAATCTCCCTTCCTTCTAGGCGGCGGCCAAGAGGTCTATTTTGGTGGCAAGGGCTAGGGGCCCCTAATGAACGCAGACCTAGAAAAAGAGTATAAGAAATTGCAGGAGAAGGAAAAGAAGCTGCACAACCTGTGCACGGAGAGGGGAACCAAACTGAAAAATCTCGAGGAGGAGTTAGAGGCTATGAAGAGGGCAGAGCAGAAGGTCTTGGAGGGAGATAGGGCCGAGGCCCGAGTGATTAGCACATATTTGTCCTTATTTTTAGTATTATTATAGCTTGTTTTTCTTATTATTTTTAGTATAAGTTGGGTAGTTTAAGCTCTAATTCGTATATTTGTACTCTCAGCTTATTTTACCGCTTTTTGCCCTAGATTGATGCAAATAAGTGATTAATTGTGATTTTTCACTTTACAGCTAAGTTACCGGAGGAGTTCAGCACGGAAGTAGATGAAGTTCGATGTTCGAGTTATGAGAACAAGCCTTCCGGTGAATGAGTATCAAAAAGATCGAGTAATTGAGACGGACTGTCTATCGCGTCGATCGACGCGAGCGTCGACGCTCCATCGACGTGAGCTAGGTTGCACGATGATCGACGCCCAGCCGACGCAAGGTCGACGCAATTCTCTGAAGCGTCGATGGAAGACGCGTTAGTCGACGCATGGTCGACGCAACTCTCTGAAGCGTCGATTGAAGATGCATCAGTCAACGCAATCGCCTAGCCGACGTGCACACCCAGGCTGCATCGACGCCGAGACCCTGCACGCGTCATTCGACGCACCATCGACGTGGCGGCCTAGAATCGGGATTTTAGGGTTTCTTATGCTCCAAGTTAAGGAAAAACTATATAAACTCTTCTAAGTCCATCCCAAAAGAAGACACCTCTCGCCCATACTCTGAATATTCGATTCTTTTGGTTCGAGAACAACACCATCCACATACCTTTAACAATAATAGATCAAGACCGAAGACTCAAAAGATCGCGAAGCTTCAAGTTCAAACCATCAGTTCGTGCTTCGTTCTCCGACCAAGACCAACCCACCTCTCCGGATTAGCTGGAGAATCTACTGCATTCCTTAGTTTAAATAAGTACTTCAACTCTTTAAATCATTTTCTTAGTTTAATTTATGTAATTATGTAGTAGTTTCTAATAATTGTTCTTGAGTGTTTCATGTTCCAAACCCTAGATACTTTTGTTATCGCAATTCGTAATATTAGTTTAATTAATGCTTAGTTATTATTCATGCTTGGTTAGTTTATTACGTCTACCTTTCGTTCTAGATAATTGCCTTTTCTTATATGCTAGTTATTCTTGCTTGAATTCTTAGATTAACTTCTCTAGTTTATAAGTTTTAAATGCTGAATTAAAATACCTAGCTTTAATTATCGTTCATGCATTTCAATTTCTGGGTAATCAAAATAATCAACCCCCCCCCCCCCCCTTTTTAGTATAAGAAATTGCATTTGAACAAACTATTCGAGGATTCCGATTGCATGTTCCTCGAGAGACGAATCGAGTTGACCTTGCCACCCTACACGCGACCCCGTTCTCTTGCGGGCAAGCTATTAAATTTCTGACAAATATTTATAAGTAGGTGACACAAAAGCTTGAATCAAAAATTGGCGCTGTTGCCGGGGAACATAGCAAAGGTTTCAAAAATATGTTTGTTCATTTTTTGTTTGTTTTTGATTTTATTTCATTTTAACCATTTATTTGTATAATTATTTTCTCTAGTCGATGCGTTTAATTTGCTGTTAAGTCTATGCAAGGTCGTAGATTACTTAGACTCGAACTTACACCCTTCATCGACAACGTTCATCGTTCAAATCAAGTGAGACTACCTCACTCACCCACAAGTGAGTCGTCTGCCACGACTAATTTCATCTGTGATCCAATTCCTGAAACGATGTTGTGATTGGACCACCCTACCCACAACAACGAGGACGATCAACCACCAAGGAACCCACCTATACAACAAAGAAACGGGTACGGGAGTGAACCAATTCGTCCCGATGGACCGGTACAACCTCAAGAGTACTGGGAAAACATTCAACGAAACATGATGGACCAGAAACGAAGGATGAGGAGGAGGGAATAGAAATCATCACCAATTCCAAGACGACTATTCCGAAAGATCTTACCATGGAGACGAGAGGGTAAATGGCTGGCTTGCGAATGACAATTACAATGAGAGGAACGAGTATGATAGGAACCACGCGAGGCCAAATAACCAAGAAAGATACCAACAGGAGGCACGTGAACCAAGGCAAAGAGAGTTTACGACTCCTTAAGTGGGTCCCTACAGTTCTGCCATCGTGCAGGGAAGAACTGCAAGAGACTTCGAGCTAAAGCCTCATATTATAAACAACCTTCCGACATTTCATGGCCTCGCTAACGAAGATCCGTTGACCTTTTTAAAGGAGTTTTACGCCGAAGTCAGTAGGATTCCATCTCCGGGACTACATCATGAAGACCTTCAAATGGTGTATTTTCCCAGCTGCATGAAGGACAAAGCCAAATCTTGGCTACTCTCACTCGAACCAAGATCTCTGATCGATTGTCCCATGGTTAGCGACAAATTCATTAACCAGTACTATTCAGCTCAGACGACGGGCCACATACATAGACAAATAGCCAATTTCATCCAGCAAGATGGAGAGCTATTTCACGAGGCATGGGAACATTTCAAATCTTTATTACAGGCTTGCCCACATCATCACAACTCACCGGGAATGGTTAATAAGCTGTTTTACGAAGGCCTTTTGAACTCTTATAAAAATAACGTCGAAGTAGCGTCTGGAGGAGATTTTGGATATTTGACAGCGACCGAGGCCAAACGACTATTCGAAAAGATGAGCGAGAAGTCGAGGCAAACGAGATCTCAACCACGGAAGATAAGAGTAAACGAGGCGCAACATTTCAAGTTAATGGGCATCGCGTTAAATTATACCGTGACGGAGAGATAACAAGGCAAGATCGCGAGGTGTGGGCGATGGTGGACCCGCCTCCAATTGCAAATTAATCACGACACAATTACGTCAGGCAAACAACGTTAAAAGCTGCGCTTCTTGGGAGGCAACCCAAGCTACTGTATTTTCTTTATTTTGATTTTCTTTTCTTTTAGTTATTTCTTTTTCTTACTTTTTGTATTTTTCTTTTTAAGTGTTTGAACAGGATTTAGGTCAGGAAGAGATTAATTCATCATTTGGAGAGTGAAGGATTCACATGGTGGAAAGATTGCAGTCACGTCGACTGACGCAGCGTCGACGCTCCCTGGGCGCGCGAGCCGACCGACTGCGCGAAATATTTTTGGGAATTGTTGGATGCGATTTTTGGGAAATTATACCTCCATTAGAGGGGGCAATCGCTGGAATACAAACGGTAAAATTATGTCGCCGACCTTTCTCTTGCGTCGACTGAAGCAGCGTCGACGCAGCATCAACGCGTCCTGCGCGCGTGGTGGTCGGCTGTCCTGGGCGGAGTCGATGGTCTTCGATGGCCGTTTCTGCTCAAACAACGACCTTTGGTTCCACCATCTGCTGAGGAGACGTGACAGCGATTTAGTGTGTTCAATTATTGATGAAGATGTTATTTGCTATTTTTTATTTTAATTTCTTTTATTTTTGCATTTTGGTTGTTCTGTTTCAAGGAAAAATCCAATCACGAGGATTTAGACAACGGGAAATTGCGCAACTTCAATGGACGAAATTCAACCATTAATTTTCAGGGATGTTTTCTTACCCCTTTCCTCGTTTGAATTTTTTTCTTTATATTTATGGCAATCAGGAGATTGCCGATTTTTTTTTAAGAGGGGGGGATGGTTGAGTAATGGATGGTTGAGCATGATTGAAGAATTGTGTGCAAAATTTTCAATTTTTACATGATTGTTTGCTATTCCTATGCGAAATTGTGTTTGTATGGCATGCCTGTCGATGTTAGCTATATATGATTTGATGTTTTTGTCGTTAAACGTGCATAAGTGCATAAATTTTTCAAAGTATTATTTATATATTGTAAAACGGTACTTGGACGCAATTGATTTCGCAAAACTTTAAAAGCAGCGTCAATTCAAAACTTTTTCATGCAAAAAGCCAGTGAGTAGCCTGAGTGATTATCATCTTTGCATGTACTTGAATGAGTTTTTATTTGAGATCTCTTTGAAACCGCTGTGTGTAGTTGACTTTGAAAACGAGGTTAAGGCACAGAAAAAGCCCTGTTTCTGGCCATATTCATATATTTTTAGCCACTATAAATTTCGAATGAGCCAATCATAGCCAAATAATCCATGCCTATAGCCATGTGTGTTTTGAGTCAACCCCTACAACCCATTAAAAGCGTGGGGTAGGAGTTCGTTATTTTTATTGGTTATTAGAGTTTTGGAATTTTTATTAGAAATTTATGATTTTATGAATTTTTGTAATAAAATACCACCATCCGAAAAAAAAATGACCCCATAAAAATGAGAATAAAAGGGGGATAAAAAAAGAAAAAAAACAAAGAAAGAAAAAAAAAAGGATGGTGAGTCTAGTTGAATTGTGTTATTCATTGTCTACGCGCTAATAAAGGCTTGAGTTGATTATTGTTTATTTTATGAAGCCTAATGTTTAAGAGGCAAAAGAGTTGTGTTGTAAAGAAGCATATTATGAGCTTCAATTGTGTTTAAGTGGTTCGAGCTTAAAGTCGGTTTTAGAGTTACGAGTTGGGAAATAGCCTAAGTTTAAATGCTACATTATGAGTGTTTAGTGAGGTTTATATTTTTATTTTTGAACAAGGTGAAGCGAATTGCTTTGTGATTAGATTAGGTTGAGTGATTTATTTAGCCACACGACTTATATATTCCATACCCGTCCAAAGAGCCTTACATTACAACCCGAAAAAACCTTTTCTGATACTTAGTTCGATAACACACTTAATTTGCGATTGATAAGAGACTGAATTTCCATGCTTATTTTTTGTGTTTGTATTTGTATGATTTGAGTGAATACACGTCCCATGCAGAAGATACTTGAGTGCTTTGAGCGAACACCCCTATATATTACCCTTTTGTGAGGATGCATGAATTCGACTTTGAAGCGACAATGTAATACGGGTGGAGTGTTTGAAGTTGCATTGCATGTACCTATATTTTCAAAATTATTTAAGTAGCATTTTCATTTCTAGCCATACTTTGAATCTATCATTCGTTCGTGGACGAACAAACCAATTAAGCATGGGGTAGTTGATTAGCACATATTTGTCCTTATTTTTAGTAGTATTGTAGCTTGTTTTTCTTATTGTTTTTGGTATAAGTTTGGTAGTTTAAGATCTAATTCGTATATTTGTACTCTCAACTTATTTTACCGCTTTTTGCCCTAGATTGATGCAAATAAGTGATTAATTGTGATTTTTCACTTTACAGCTAAGTTACCGGAGGAGTTCTGCACGGAAGTAGATGAAGTTCGATGTTCGAGTTTTGAGAACGAGCCTTCCAGTGAACGAGTAGCAAAAAGATCGAGGAATTGAGATGGGCTGTCTGTCGCGTCGATCGACGCGAGCCAGGTTGCGCGACGATCGACGCCCAGCCGACGCAAGGTCGACGCGATTCTCTGAAGCGTCGATGGAAGACGCGTTAGTCGACGCATGGTCGATGCAACTCTCTAAAGCGTCGATTGAAGACGCGTTAGTCGATGCAACCGCCCAGCCGATGCGCACACCCAGGCTGCATTGACGCCAAGACCCTGCACGCGTCAGTCGATGCACCATCGACGCGGCGGCCCAGAATTAGGATTTTAGGGTTTCTTATGCTCCAAGTTAAGGAAAAACTATATAAACTCTTCTAAGTCCGTCCCAAAAGAAGACACCTCTCGCCCATACTCTGAATATTCGATCCTTTTGGTTCGAGAACAACACCATCCACATACCTTTAACAATAATAGATCAAGATCGAAGACTCGAAAGATCGCGAAGCTTCAATTTCAAACCATCAGTTCGTGAGTCGTTCTCTGACCAAGATCAACCCACCTCTCCGGATTAGCTGGAGAATCTACTGCATTCCTTAGTTATAATAAGTACTTCAACTCTTTAAATCATTTTCTTAGTTTAAATTATGCAATTATGTAGTAGTTTCTAATAATTATTCTTGAGTGTTTCATGTTCCAAACCCTAGATACTTTTGATATCGCAATTTTTAATCTTAGTTTAATTAATGCTTAGTTATTATCCATGCTTGGTTAGTTTATTACGTCTACCTTTCGTTCTAGATAATTGCCTTTTCTTATATGCTAGTTATTCTTGCTTGAATTCTTAGATTAATTTCTCTAGTTTATAAGTTTTAAATGCTGAATTAAAATACCTAGCTTTAATTATCGTTCATGCATTTCAATTTCTAGGTAATCAAAATAATCAAATCCCCCCCCATTTAGTATAAGCAATTGCATTTGAATAAACTATTCGAGGATTCCGATTGCATGTTCCTCGAGAGACGACTCGAGTTGACCTTGCCACCCTGCACGCGACCCCGTTCTCTTGCGGGCAAGCTATTGAATTTCTGACAAATATTTATAAGTAGGTGACACAAAAGCTTGAATCACCGAGATGAGGCCCTGGATGAGGCCCGCAGCTTAGAAGATGAGGCGGTGGCCAAGGCACACGGCGAATGGAGGACAGAGCTTTTTAAATCTGAGGAAGGACTGAAGCTGATTCAATTCACCATGGAAGTCACCAGCCAAGCTTTCCTGGGATCCGAGCAGCTCTACCAATTGCTTGCCCCAGAGGCCGAGGTGTACTACCACCTTGCTTTGGACGCACAGGCCAAATGGGTCCAGGAAAAGCCCATGCTTCCCTTTGATCGCGCAGAGCCTTTGAAGCAGCCACCCGAGCCTACTTCCTTCTACTATTCACCAGAGCAAGAACGCCTGCATAGGATCAAGGCCCATGAGTTTGCTGGGCACATTCTTACATCCTTCGACGCTTCATCAACTATTCCAGAGGTGGCTCAACCAGATCAAGTCGTGGCTCTTGCCTTAACCACATATACTCCCTCCCCAATCTTTGCTGGTCTGGGTGAGCTTCCTGGCGGGGCATCTCCTGGGGCCTTGGTCGAGAATGTGGTGGACTAGCTTGCCGAGGAGTTAGATGCAAGGATTTAAGCTTAGGCTAGTCTGGTTTTATTCATCTCCTGCTCTGTTATGAGGTAGGTCTTTGCTTATTTTGCCTGTGTGGCTGATCTATCTCCTATGTGCTTCCTGGCTGTAATCAAAAGACATTTGTCATTTTCTAATAAAACTTAAGGGTTTCCTGATTTCACGGAAACCCTGGTACTATTATTCTTATTGTCGCGTGTCTCTCTTTCTTTATATAAGCGTATATTAGTTTTGTATATTTCATTCTCGTCATGGTGTCTTCCTCTCTGCTTGAAGAATTGGATATTGTGAAGAGAAAAAGTCTCTCTCTCTTTGCCAAGAACTTCAAGCTTTCTGATAAAATCTCTATTCTTCGAGAAAAAATTTCCCAAGTGTGCCGCCTTCTGGAGAGGAAGAGGCTGAAAAAATGCTACCACAAGCGCGAATGGGCTGAGCTTTGTCAACTCAATTGTCAATTAGAGGAGGATAAAGCCGACCTGGTTGAGTCGGTAAGCTAGCTGACCGCCGCTGCCAGCGAGGCTCACTCTATCTCCGGGCGAGAAGACAGGTATCGCCAACACCTGCACAAAACGTAGCGTAAGCTATGGTGTGTTCACCAGATTCTTGCTTTTGACAAGAGGGCATCTTCTTCTCATGGATAATTTTCAGGCTTTTGTTTTTGGTGTTTTCTCATATTTCTACTATATTCACGAGCATTCCTTTTCATTTTTCTTGCATGTTTAATTAAATTCATTAGATTTTTGTTTGTAAAAAGTAAGTTTCTCCCATTAATGTAATTCCACAATTTATTTTGTGATGAATGCAATTTTCTGGGCAATAATTTATTTTTGGGCACGCACAATATTTTGTCAGTTGATCTAGGTTGCCCCAGCAGACAGATTAGGATAATGAAGCATCCACGGTAACCAAACCTGGCATTTTTGATCATCAGGTCAGGAAATTTTGGGCATCCGGCCTTAGCCAATCCTGTATTTAAAATTTTAAATTGACAATCAGGTCAGGGATTTCATGGGCATCCGCCCTTATCCAATCCTGGCTTTAGAATTTTAAATTGACAATCAGGTCAGGGATTTCATGGGCATACGCCCTTAGCCAATCCAGGCTTTAAAATTTTAAACTGACAATTAGGTCAGGGATTTCATGGGCATCCGCCCATAGCCAATCCTGGCTTTACAATTTTAAACTGACAATCAGGTCAAGAATTTCATGGGCATCCGCCCTTAGCCAATCCTGGCTTTAAAATTTTAAACTGACAATCAGGTCAGGAATTTCATGGGCATCCGCTCTTAGCCAATCCTGGCTTTAAAATTTTAAACTGACAATTAGGTCAGGAATTTCATGGTCATCCGCACTTAGACAATCCTCGCTTTAAAATTTTAAACCGACAATCAGGTCAGTAATTTCATGGGCATCCGCCCTTAGCCAATCCTGGCTTTAAAATTTTAAACTGACAATCAGGTCAGGAATTTCATGGGCATCCGCCTTTAGCCAATCGTGGCTTTAAAATTTAAACTGATAATCAGGTCAGGAATTTCATGGGCATCCGCCCTTAGCCAATCATGGATTCAAAGTTTTAAACTGACAATCAGGTCAGAAATTTACATGATCATCCACCCTTAGCCAATCCTGGCTTTAAACTTTTAAACTGATAATCAGGTCAGGAATTTCATGGGCATCCGCCCTTAGCCAATCCTGCTTTAAAATTTTAAACTGACAATCAGGTCAGGAATTTCATGGGATTCCGCCCTTAGCCAATCCTGGCTTTAAAATCTGTATAAAGCAAAGACATGCGAATCTGAACTATTATAAATATTGGGCTTCGTTTTTCATAAATAATATTTTCGTAAGTTTGATATGTTCCAAGCTCGTGGTAGTTTAACCCCATCCAGCTGTTCCAACTCATAAGCTCCACTCTTTATGATTTTCGTAACCTTGAAAGGACCTTGCAAGGTAAGATCCAGCTTTCCCTTTGCTTTTCCTAAATCATATCTGCGAAGAACCAGATCTCCCACTTGGAAATGTCTCTTGACTACATATTTATCATAGGATGCTTTGACTCGCCCCCTAATGTGCTCCATTCTGACGGCAACTCTTTCCTTTTTTTCCTCTACCAAAATCCAGGGCATCTCGTATCAATAGCTCGTTTTTCTCCTCACCAAAGTTCTGAAATCTATGGGTTTCCATACTGATCTCTGCAGGGACCACAACATCCATGCCATATACCATACTGAATGGCGTTTCTCCGGTACCCTCCTTTGGGTTAGTCCGATATGCCCACATGATTGAACTGAGCTCCTCTACCCACCTGCCTTCTGATCTTTCCAAGCGTGCTTTGATTCCTTGTACGAGAATGCGGTTGGTCACTTCTACTTGACCATTGGCTTGTGCATGGTAAACAAATGTGAAATGTTGTTCAATTTTCATTTTAGCACACAAAGCTCTGTTTCTAGCCCCCATGAACTGAGTGCTATTATTTGAGACCAGAATCCTTAGGATTCCAAACCTACACACCATGTTTTGCACAAAAAACCCATTACCGCATCCTCTGTGATTTTTGCCAAGGCCTCAGCCTCTACCCATTTGCTAAAATAATCGATGGCCACAATCAGAAATTTCTTTTGGGCGGGGGCTGTGGGGAATGGTCTTACCAGGTCTATTCCCCATTTGGTGAACGAGCAAAGAGAGCTCATTGTCATGAGCTCTTTCGCAGGCATATGTATTAAGGGTGAGTTATTCTGACACTTATCACATGCTCGGACAAAATCCTCTGCCTCCTTCCTCAGTTGTGGCCAAAAGTAGCTTTCCCTCAAGATCTTGCTTGACAAAGATTTGGAACCCATATGATTGCCACAACATCCTTCATGGACTTCTTTTAGGATATGGGTGCCTTCCTTCGGGCTTAGGCATCGCAGGAGAGGTTGTCTGAATCCTCTTCGAAATAACTCTCCCTTTATCAGGCAAAAATGGGATGACCTGATCCTCACTTTCAGTGCTTCCCTCTTGTTATCCGGCACCTCTCCCTTTTCCAAATATCCCTTGATGGGAGAGCACTAATCTCTCTCCTCGTCTACTGAGCTTATACTCTCTTCCCCAAATTCCTGGTATGCCATTAATAAGGTGATCATTCTTTCCAGGCAATCCAAGATTTTGTGTACCCCAAATATATAGTTTAAATTAAAACATTAAAGCTTGCTCGCAAGAGTACGAGGACACTTGTAGGGTGGTAAGTTGAAACGAGTCGATCTCAAGGAACATGCAATCGAAATCTCAATGTTTGTTAGTCACAAAGTAAAATGAAAACTAATTGAATTGGGGGTTTGCTTGCTTTTATTATCTAAGAAACTAATAGCATGATTACTAACCTATCAATTAACAAAAACTAAATAACTTAAATCAAACTCAAATAATCAATCTAAGCAAAGCAATGACATATTTGAAACTTACTAGCAATTACGAAATCCAAAGCATAGAACCTTAATGAAAATAACAAACCTAAGCGTAATATTTTATCTTTAGTAAAACGTAAACGGAATAATAAATCTCAATCAATCAAGAACAAATAAAATAAATTAATTATAACTAAAGTTTACAAATCCAATATCCAAATAACAAGCTTATAGCATAAAGTAATTGAAGAACAATAAATAAAAGTAATAACCTAGTAGCATGAATTAATATAAGAAAGAAATTAAAAAGTTAGAATACTTATTTGAACTAAGAAGTGAAGTAAATCCTCCAGCTACTCTGGAGAAAACGTGTTGATCTTGGCCGAAAATCGAATCATGAACTAAAGAATGGAACTTACGACTTGTGACTCTTGAATCTTCGATCTTGATCTTCTTTTATGTTATGGAATGTAATGGCATGTTGCTTTTGAGGCTATGGACAGGAAATAGGGTTATGGTGATGATATATATCTTTTTGGGATGGATTTTGGAGGGGTTTATATAGTTCTCCCTTGTTTCGGAGAACAAATTAGGGTAAAATGCGTTTCTGGGCGCGTAACGGTAAGACTTAGCGGTAATAGTTACCGCTAAGTATATCGTTAATCCTCCTACAGTAGTCTCTGTCCATCCGTAGCGGTGTTGATAGCGGTAGAAAAGTAATCATTAAGTGCACTGCTAACCTCTTTGTCACTTCGTAACGGTGTAACCAGCGGTAAGAGATATGGGTTACCCTTAGTTAAGTCTGGGAGCTCTCTGCCCATCTTCAGCAGTAAGATAGTGACAATGGTAGCGGTAAGGTTACCAATAGCTCCTAATTTTTGCTTCTTCTTCGCCGGAACACTCGTTTCTTATCTTTTAATCATTGAACTTCGTCTCTCTTGCGCTGAGCTCCTCCGGTTCCTAAGCTATAAGATGAAAAACAGAGAATAATCATCTATTTGCATCAATCTAGATCATATTTTGATAAAATAAGCTGGAAATATATAAATTATGAAATTAAGCTTAATCTATTCAACTTTTACCAAAAACAATAAGAAAAACTAACTAAAATACTAATAAAAATAAGGACAAATATGCGCTAATCAGGGCACCACTTCGTCTTTGCCTGATCTGGGTTTGACCAGTCCTGTATGAGCCAGATCTGGGGTCTTCTTTCTTGGCTCGCACAAACTCTTTGAGGTGCCCTGCCTATACCATCCGTTGGATCTCATCCTTCAAATGTGTGAATTCATCCGTATAATGGCCATATTCATTATGGTACTGACAAAACCGATCAGATTTTTCCTTTCGTGGCTTTTGAGCATAAGTTCTAGGCCACTTAAGGTCAGGATGCCATTCCATCGCCTGTAGAATTTCTCTTTAGGCCAAAGCCAGAGGCGTGTATCGCTCAAACCGGGGACGTCCTCCCACCAAGTCTGTCTTGAGCTTTTTCGTGGTTACGCTGTCCTCTCTATCAGGTCGCTCCTTCCTTCTCTCCCTTTCATCCTTTAGCTTCAAACCCTCCTCTAAATGGATATATTTCTCTGCTCTTTCCAGGAGCTCTCCAAATTTCTGGGATGGTTTTACCACTAATGACTGGAAGAACTCACCTCTCCTGAGCCCTTGCGCCAGTGCATTCATCTGAATCTCCTCAGAAGCCGACGGGACTTCTAACTTAGCCTGTGTAAATTGCTTAATATATCCCCTTAAGCTTTCATTCTCTTTCTGTTTCAAACTAAATAACTCCAACGACATCTTCTGGTACTTTCTACAGCTGGTAAACTGGTGTAAGAACGCAAAGCTGAACTCTTCAAAATTGCTAATGGAATGGGGAGGGAGCTGACTGAACCAAAGTTGAGAAGATTTTGTGAACGTCGTAGGGAAGACCTGGCACATGACTGCGTCAGAAAATTTGTGCAAAGTAGCTGCAATCTCGAATTGTCTCAGGTGATCCCATGGATCATTCGTTCCATTATATTCAAAGCCCATGGAGTAATATGAAGCTGGGAGATCATCTCCTTGAACAGAGTGCTCTGCCGCGCCTGACCTACCCTTGCCCCAGCTATTTTCCGCTGCACTTCGCTAACTTCTTTCTGCAGATTCTGCCCTTGCTCAGTGAGATCTAGGTTAGTTTTGCTTGAAGTTTCACTTTCTGAAGCAGAAAAGCTTTCTTCATCTCCTTGAGGCGGAGATCTGGTTGTTTTCCGGTCTATACGCGGTGGCTCCGTCTCCTGTGGGTGGCCTTCCTTAAGGGGTGTTGTTGAAAGTTCAACAAATTTATTCTCCAAGGCCACATCCACCACCTTTACGATAAGATCTGATAATTGCCTCAAAAAGGAATCGTTTAACGATCCTTCAGCGTGTGTTTCTCCCTGGGTGGATTGAGTTGTGCCTGGCCCAGTTGTTGCCAATAGCCTTGATGTTTTAGGCGCATCCCTTGGCGTAGCGGAAGACGGCGTTCTGCCCATTTCCCCTACCAAATTCCGTCGAAGCCCATCTGATGCCATGGCTTCTACTCACGTATTAGCTTGGAATTTCCTACAGACTGTGCCAATTGTTTCACCCAGAAAATAACCAAACCAAACCAAATATTCCCACTCGCAAATACACCGATCTTCCTGGAAATAAACCTGATCTGCACCCAAAAGATACGTTAGAAAGGACCACCAGAAGATTTTCGGTGGAAACCTCTCCAATGCTTAAGTAAGTTAAGCGTGTTCGTGTATTTCAGTGGGCAATGAAAGGAATACGCAAGAATGTCATACCTCTCTCAGCCTTGGGGCTGAGTTATTTATAACTTTCCCCAGTGGGGACCTCTTCCGGAATCTCAGAAACAAAGCCCGCGAATCTCTGGTCGTTATGCAAATAATCACGACAAGTGGACCCACCTGTTCCCTCCTGGCACTAGTGCAGAAAATATATTCTAGAACAGTCAATCTAGAACGCCTCAGAAAAAGACGATATGGAATATAAGCCGGTGGTATTTTCGTAATAAAAGCGTCATATACTAGAACGCCTTTTTTAAAGGCGTTTTGGTATATCAATATACAAGAGCGTCTTTAAAAAAGGTGTTCTGGTATATCGATATACTAGATCGTCTTTAAAAAGCCGTTCTGGTAAATCCTATATCTAGAACATCTTTATAAAAGGGCGATTTGGTATATTCGATATACCAGATCGCCCTTTCTTATGGAATATTTTGGTATATTCGATATACCAGATTGACCTTTTTTAAATATCTAGAACGTCTTAAAAAGACGATCTGGTATATAGTATTATTTATTAACACTTTTCTTACCTTTTTTGGAACCCTAAAATAGAAATCGAGGAGCCTCTCCTCTCCTTTCCTCTTAGCTCCACTCCTCTCCTCTCCCCTGCACCTCCGATTCACCCACCGCCATTTCCAAACCACCGACAGGCCATCATCTTGCAATCGCCACCACCGATGGTCATGACCCACCCGAGGACCGCCGAGCTCTAGCCTCCAGAGGATACGTCCGCCGCCGCTAGCTCAGATTGGCAACCACCCAACTCAAATAAACTAGATCCTCCCTACATGCGGTTCCTCCAGAACCCCGCCTCTTCCCTTGTGCAGTGGAATGGAGTCGCGCCAATTGGTGGCACTCCGCACAACAACTTCGGTCAACGGCCGCCGCCGCCCTTCTCGCTGATGCAGCCAACGGAGTCTTCGGTCTCATTCTATTTGCGGTTCCTCTAGAACTCCTCCGGCTCTTCATCCGCTCCTCCACAGCCACCGACGCAGCAGCCTCTCGCATCTTCTGCTCCTATCCCAGCGATGCCTCTGTCACCGCTTCCATTTGGGTGCATCCCATCGCCGAGATCACCGTACAGAATGATGGCTCGCGGCTTTTCTTTTTCGCCAATGGCTCAATTAGGGTTTCCGCAGCAACTACCACTATTGTCGCCGACGACACCCCTTGTTCCAAGCCTAAGGTGGAAGGGCATTTGAGGGATTTCACAAACAAAGCATAAAAAAGGTGAGTTCGTGTTAGGGTTTTACACGATTTCAGTTTTTGGGAACACACCTTTTCTTGGCATTTTCTGCAATTTCCATCTCGTTTTTGAAATTTGGGTCGATCTAGTCTTGCTTTAGCCTTCGATGAATATTTCAAGTGACTCCAGATCGTTTAGGCCCTGGAAAAATGGAGCTTGGTCTTGGACTTGTGAGTTAATTCTTTCATTGTTGTTTTGATTATAACTATGTAGTTAATTTTGGTTAGATATGTTATGTTTTTGAAATGCCAATGCAATCTTGAGAATTTGACTTGGAAAAATATTATTGTGTTAGTGAACATTTGAGTTCCCAGTAGGACATTGCTTGTTGAAAATTCCCTTGATTTTTTATTTTCAAAGAAGACCAAGTATACCATGTGAATTTGGTGAATTGGATATATCATGACTTCGGATTATGGTGATGTTCCTTTGCTTTAATTCTCATCTCCTGACTCTTTTGTTTTAATTATTTCACATTAAAATGCAAGTGTTTCTTGATTCTAAATCAGAGTGAATAAGGATTTTACTATTCAGTTGATTTGAATGGACGAAGAGAGAAATAATTGTGAAGATTAACGAGCAAAAGATATAGTGTCACTTAACTTTACGATGGATTCTCCGCCGCTCCATGCTATCGCCGCCGCCAAAATTGCCGAAATTTCGCTCACAACCAAACCGCCTTCTGACCCGACTCTTGTCCTGGCCACCGGATGATTATCGTCTTAAATCTCGCTTTTCTTTGTTTAAAATATCAGGACATTTCTTTGTTTTGCATTGTTTTCATTGTTTTAATTCATTTAAGTGGAATAGAAGTCGTAGCCATTGATGTTCTTGTGGAAAGGGGTTGTTATTTCTGATCATCGAATATTTCGATTCTGCGAATCGATTAATTTGGGTTGGAACAAACAAAGGTTCTTGATTTTATTCATTTTTATGGATGGAGTGAACTGAAAACACTGAAATAAAAGGGAAATTTCTAATAGAAGTACTCGGTTCAACTTTATGGCGCCGAGTTCTGTCTAAACATGATTTTTGGGTATGAATTTTTCTCTAATACAACATTTAGGTTATGAGGAGATATTATAAAGGATAAGTAAGTATTACCATTCTCTGTAATATGAATTTGTTATTTGCTTGTCCTTTATTTTTGTTCTGTAGTGAAATGAAATAATGTTTTATGTTATGATGGTAACTCAATTTTCAGGTAGAGAATGAATGGAGCGAATGTTATTTCGAGATATATTGAAAGGATAGCAAGCCTGCCCGATTTCTATGCAGGATGCCTATCAATCGAGAAAGGTGCCCTTTTTAATACTAATTTTATGAAATTTTTCTGAGATACTTATGGTTATCAAACAATTAATTACTTGTTTTTCTTTTATTTGCTGCTGATTTGATTGGTTCTAACTTTCATGGTTTTCTTATTATCAACCATTTTTGCTTCTATAGATTGATGAAGGGGTTGATTATGCTCCTGCCCTTGGGTCAAGATCTGAATTTGAGGGTGCATGCGCCTTTGTGGCTGAATATTTACTGTCAAATACTTTTTTTGACGGTAATAGCATGTCCATTGCAGATGTTGCTGTTTGGGCTGGTCTTGCAGGTGAGCTTAAGTAATCGAGTCTCTAATGGTGGTTAGTTTGTTGCAATGTTCTTAGTTTTACAGTTGACACGTGTGAGAGTTTTTACGGGATATGATATATAGTGTAGATAACTAAAGATTATAACGTTTATGATTATTTTAATGTTTTGTTAATTTTGTTTGGCAAAATAAATTAAATTTATATCTATCACAAACCTCTTGCAAAAATTGTGTTTGGAAACTTTGATACAATAACACTAGCTCATTAAATTTATATCAATTCCAAAGATATCCTTTGGAATTGTTACTGGTTTTCATCTCTTCATATAGAACCTTCATCTGTCAATGATGTTTGTCTATTCTCTTAATATCCAGTTTTCCAGATAGCAAGTTCTTCTAGTTGCAACACTCGTTTCCTAAAATATACTTATAATAATGTACCAGATGCTAGTTCTACTCAAGAGGTTACAGGGTGATAATTTAGTCTGACTGTACATTTAGCCTAGCAATTTATATTGAAAAAAACCTATTGCGAAGGAAGTTTCTAGCAATAGCAATTTAGTTTGACAATTCATTTAGCCTAGCATTTATATCATATTAGTTACAACCTATTGCGAAGGAAGTTTCTAGCAACTTCTTTTACTGGATCACCTGTACTATCTGATGCTGGATTTGACCTCTTAAACAAGTTTCTAACTTATGACCCTAAACAGGTAAATCTTGCAGTTCATTACATTTCTTTTAAGTAATTTATTTTTCTGATTTCGAGTCTTTAATCATGAAGTTGCTTGATCCGTGCAGTGGATAACTGCTGAAGAGGTTCTCAACCATGAATGGTTTAGTGAAGTCCCACTTCCTAAGTCTAAGGAGTTTATGCCTACTTTTCCTGCACATCATGCACAAGACATGTATACTCATTATCTTCCAATGTAGAGGCCCTAAACAATACTTTTTTACTATAGGTCTTTTCAGTTAACCATTGTATATTTATTTTGTAGCCTTTCATGGAATATGCACACATTTATCTTCCAATGGAAATATGGAATATTATCCCTTTAGCTTTCKTTTTATAATTCTTTTTTCAATTGCTATTTTTGTTGTTGAGGATTGGAGAGTACTCGGATACCCTGTTCTTTGGTATAATGTTTTAATCATGCTATTTAATTAATTCTATTTTATCCCATAAAAATGTTTTATTATTAGAGCTACCCATATTATTAATTCATATTTTTAAATGTCAACTTCTACTAATTATTTCAGCTTAATTTATTCAAAACCTGGATTTCATTAATTTGACTTATTTTGCTTCTGATTTTATTCATATTATTTATATCACCCATTATTTTTTGTCATTTTTCATTATCTTACTGTGCGTTCTCTACAAATTCTCATATTTATTTTCGGTTTTTCATTGACCTGCAAGCGCTCAACATGGAACAACCTTATTTGGACGATGACATTGATGATGTACGTAGACGTTGGGCAGAGTGTTTATTAGAGGTTATTGCTCGACCACAAATAAACTATTTGTGGATAAGTTGAATGGTAGTAAAATAGGTACTCGTCTTTTTGGTGAACGTGTATTTGGCGAATTGTGTATTATTGGTGATTTCTACTTTAACATTTGGTGATCGTGTGTTGTTCGTATTGATATATTTTGGTGTGTATGCATTATTGTGATTAATGGATGATTTTTGGATTATATGAATGATTTGTGTTTTGTGAAAAAAATTCCAATTTAGGGATGACTAGATCTGGAAAAAAGAAATGAAAAAAACTGGAATTCAAAAACTGTCAAACCTAGAACGACTTTCCCAAAGACGTTCTGAAAAATGTATATTCTAGAACGACTTTTTGATAAAGGCGTTCTGGAAAATGTACATTCGAGAACGGTTACAAAAAAAGACGTTTTAGAAAATGTATATTCCAGAACGTCTCTTTCGAAAAGGCGTTCTGGAAAATGTATATTCTAGATCGCTTTTCAAATTGACGTTGTAGAAAATGTATATTCTAGAACGTCTCTTTCTTAATGGCGTTCTGGAAAATGTATATTCTAGAACGTCATTTTCGAAATGACGTTCTAGAATATATATTTTCCAGAACGTCATTTTCGAAATGACGTTCTAGAATATATATTTTCCAGAACGCCATTTTGAAAGAGACGTTCTAGAAAATGTTTATTCTAGAACGTCCTGTTTGAAAATGATGTTCTAGAATTATATTTTCCAGATCGTCATTTTGGAAAAGACGTGGAATATACATTTTCTAGAACGTCTTTTTTGTAACCGATCTGGAATGTTATTTTATAGAACATATTAACCGGGGAAAACTGTTTTCTAGAACGGGTAAATTGTTATTCTAGAACGTCTCAAATAACTGTTCTAAAATATCGGATATTCTAGAACGCCTCAGAAAGCTGATCTGGAAAATCTGATATTCTAGAACAGCTATAGTCAGAACGTCTGGACAGGGCGTTCTAGAATATCTGAAATAGGGCGTTCTAGAAAACTTTTTCTGCACTAGTGTGGGAAGCCAGGTTGCCTGACCACCCATAGGCCTGATCTCCTATAGCCCTTCACTGGAGATTTAGATTCGATCAGAATAATTCTCGTGAACCGGGCAGATCTGACCCTTCTAAATATCATCCGATAATTCAGGTCAAGTCAGGGTCCCCAAACAGGGCAATCACTCCAACTCTCGTCATCTTATTATCCTGACCTTCTCCAGGTCTATTCCAATCTAGTTCTCCTTACTCAGGCCATATCATGGATATAGTTGAGCCAGTAGTGCACGCCGTAACAAAGACACATCTTGCGAGTAGTCCGAACCTACATTTTGCCCATACCCCCGAATCGGTAAATAAGCCAATGGTAAATCAAAATTCAATGGTGAGGAGGATTAAGAGAAAAAATAGAAAGTCATGGTTGACGATGATTTCGAATACGGGCCAAATCCAGCTCAAGTGAAAAAATAAGTTCCGATTGTTTCAAGGGATGCGGTGAAGTATAAAGATAAAGTTCATTTTTTATGGATGCTTGACCAAAAATTTGTTGGGCATTGCGCATAATACTTATCCGACAAATGCCTAGTTGTTTTATTAGATAAATACAACAAGGGACTTAAGTTAGTAGTCATAAAGTCGTACTTATCTTTTCTTTGCAATGGGGTTGATTCTTTTCTATTTTGTAAATGATGTGTAATGCACAATTTAGGAAAAGTGACGAGTAAATAGCTAATGCCATTCTCTCTTTCCCTTATAAAATCAAACACAATTTAATTGATTTGTTTTTTTTTTGTGCAGCGAGATAGTTTTCCATGATGAGGAACCCGTTATCCTTGTGATCATGAAATAAATTATGGATATACTGAAGGGGGTGTACATCAGCATCTGCTTAAGTGTCACTGATCATATAAATGCTCTATCGTATAATGTATATTAGATTGTGGTAAGTTTTTATAGTACTAATTTCCGTGTCGTATTCTTAAATTTTGTATATTCACATTTACATGAAAGGTTGTTGATGCTTTTGGAGGACACCTGATGAGGACTTGTAGACCAAATAAAAAAATTACTATTGTTCGAACGAATTGTTGGGTAAGTTTCTTCACAGGCTATTGTAATGATGAAGCTTGAATTTATTTCTAGCATCCATTTATAACAAAACTATGTCTATTTTATGCAAACAAGTATCGTTCGATTCAGTAGCAAAGAATTGATAAATGAAGTTGTGAAAACATCACGAGACGAAGAGGTACTAGTTTTATTTCCAATTTTTCCCACGGGGAACGATAATGGTTTGAGCGCCAACCATTGGACATTTTTTGTTTTTGACATTGGGAATGAGCATTTGAGTTTTTAAAATTCGAAGAGGCCTTGTAAGAGCACTATCAAAGATAAGTACCTCGTCGACACAGTGAAAATGGTACGTTGTGGAAATTAGTACCTAGTTAGTTGTTAATTGTGACATGACTAGTGTAGATTCTGAAATAGGTGAAACTGTTTCTTTTTCCATGAATGCAGAAGATGATAATTGATGTTATGTCAGGGAAAAGGCAAAAGTAATCCTCCAGCTCTCAACGCAATAATTCCAACTACCTGTTATCCCGGTTAATGGGTTACCTTTGCAAGGACAGAGATAAGAAAACCACAATGTTGAATATTTTTTTTATTAGAATTAAGTAAACTACATTTTAGTCAACGATAAAAACATTTGTGTCAATTCTACAGGAATGACTGTGCTATCATTACATGCTAATTCATGAAGCATGTAGTGTTGAACCAAGACTTTCCTTTGGATTTTGATAGTGATGTGAAGAATAGGTTCAAGGATGAACTCATTGAAGCAATAGTTAGCTCTAGTTTGTAATAAAATTCATAACTATGATATGTCGCCCAATCTGATGTAGCATTTTTTTTTTTGTCGAATAGAACGACTGATAGTTTGATAGTGTTTTATGCATTCAGAATGATGGTGTTCCGAGGAAAGTTCTTGATTATGAACACACTTGATATCTATTTTTTTTTGTTGGCGATATTTCACAATAATATATTTTGTTGCATTCTGTATCATTTTACATCTTTTTCTCTTATCGTTCAACAACTCTGGTGTTTTTTGCATTATGTTGTTTCTCTATACCAGTTATCTCAGTTTACAACTACTTGAATGCTATGGTAAAATTGCGAACTACTTTTTTATGATTGCGAATTACACTGAAATTTTAAACTGGGATATATAATTGCTCTAAGAATTGTGAACTACTTGGGTTTAGTCATGTAATAGTCAATTGTAAATTTAGTCACTACTGTACAACTACTATGCCCATCTAATGACAAATATATGAAAACACTATTATATGACTAATTCTGAACTACTTTATTAAATTGTGAACTACAATGCAATTTCTAATTGCTTGAGTTTAGTCATGTATTATTGCTTATCATAACATTTCGATACTATTATGATAATTCAGAACTACTTTAAATAATGTGTGACAAAAGTCTGAAACATTATTATATGACTAATTGCAAACTGTACTTGTAAATTTGCGAACACACTTGTTCAGATTGCGAACTATACTTAAATTCTAAACTGAGATCTATAAAACTGCTTTGATAATTATGAAGTACTTGTGTTTAGTCATGTAATAGTCAATTGTGAATTTAGTCAATACTGTACAACGACTATGATCATCTACATGATAAATATATGAAAATACTATTATATGACTAATTGCGAACTAGATTGGAATTTCGAGATGCTTGAGTTTAGTCATGTATTATTGCTTATCAGTACCACTTGATGCTATTATGATAAATCCAAACTACTTGAAATAATGTGGAATCACACACGAAAAAAATCTGAAACATTATTATATGACCAATTGTGAACTACTCTGAATTGCGAACAACACTGCAATTAGAAGTTGTAAAAAAAATCTAAACAATACTAGAATAATTGATAACTATTATACTTACTGAAACACTACAAATAACTGAAAGACTATTACATGACTAATTGCGAACTAATGTAGAAAATTGCGAACTACTCTGGTAAAATTGCGAATTACACTACAATTAGAAGGTGTAAAATAATCTAAAAAATACTAGAATAATTCATAACTATGATAATCTACTGAAACACTACAAATAACTGAAATAGTGTTACATGACTAATTGGGAACTAATGTAGTAAATTGCGAACTACATTTCATTTCAGACTACTCCAAGCTACTATTATAATTTTGCGAACTACTTGAAATAATATGGAATTGTACACGACAAAAATAGAAGTTGCAATTAGAGGCTTCAATTATACGAGTAACTTGCGAACTACTTGAAACACTATTAGAGTAATTGCAAACTACTCAGGTAAACTTGCTAATTACATTATAATTAGAAGCTGTAAGAATCTAAAAAGTACTAAAATAATAGAATAATTCATAACTCTGGTAAAAATTGCAAACTACACCCCAAATAGAGTCTATAAAAATCTGAAAATTAATAGAATAATTTAGAACTACTTAAAAAATGTTGTGAAATATATGAGTAATTGTGAACTATTTTATGATAATTATGAAATGCATTGCTATCCCAAACTAAGGTATATGACTGCTATTCAGAACTACTCCCAACTACACTTATAATTTAGAACTACTTGAATACTTTGTTAAATCCTAAATGACATCACACTACTACAGAAACAGCTTTCTAAGGCTGTTAATTAAAGGCGGTTTTCTGAAAACCGCCTTAAAATTACTTTTAATGGCGGTTATGGCAATAACCGCCGTTAAAAAGGTCTTTTTACAGCAGTTTTTCAGAAAACCGACGTTAAAATTGGATATCAACAGATTTTAACGGCGGTTTTCTAAGAACCGCCGTAAAGGTGATGTAAATCTACGGCGGTTTTATAAAAACCGACGTAAATCTATGTAAGTCTACGGCTGTTTTCAAAAACCGCCTTAAAATCTTAGGTATTCTACGGCGGTTTCTTAGGAACCGCCTTAGAATTCATAGATTTCCATGTCACCGATCCTTGTCTTGCTTAATCAAGTTGTTTCAACCGTTGATCTGTGTCCCATCCAACGATCATTAAATATTAAACCATAAAAATAAATAAATATTAAACTAAAAAACTATCAATATTAAAAAAAAAAAAAAAACTAATCCCTACGAATTTCCCTTCGTCCACCCTTTCGCTCCCTTCACTAAACCCGACTTCGCCAGCCACCACTCCTCCGCAGACGGTGGCGCCGCCGCCGCAAAATCATACCTGTCGTGCGACGCCAAGGGCAGAAGGGCAGGTTCAGGTTCGAGTCGAGGGGACCGGTTCAGGTTCCCGGGCGGCGGAACATATTGACCTTTAGCCCCCTTCTCGAGAACCCTAATTTTCTGGGGAGAAGGGCAGCGTCGTTGAGATGATATCCATGGCGTGAACAAAGATCCAAACCTCCGTACTTCATCTGTGAATCGAAGGTTCCTCCGCCGAATGTTTGCCGCAGCAGCCCCGCCTCGCTTGCCGCCGCCGCCACCTCCGCCTCCGGTTTGTTCTGGTTTATTTTCTTAAAATTATACAGAAGAAAAATCCGATTACTACCCATATTTGTTTGGTTTGGTTTGATCACTTCGTTTTCTATGAAATCATTGAGCTAAATTGTGAAAAATCGATTTATTAGAGTTTGGCTTCGACGGAATTTGGTTTAGTATTTTTTCGTGAATTGAACTAAACTGAAAAACACATAGAGGTTCGTCCGTACTATATGTTCTTCTTCTTCGGCATATTTCCCCCCCTTTTTTTCTGGTGACATATGCAATATACATGCATCGTGTAAAAACGAGTTTGGCACGACAATGTGTTTGCCATTGTGCTCTTATCTTCCGTATTTGAGTGATTTGATGTTAGGGAAGTTGATTTTCATTTTCACCTTTATGTTTTCGAGCCCTTTTCTATTATGGTCTTTTAACGTTCCGGGAAACCATATGTAATTACCATCTTATTGTTTGTCTTGCATTTGTTTCATTGATTTATAGCATAGGGGGATAATAAAGATTGGAAATTTTTGACCTGAATAGCTATGAACTTCTCGGAAAATATTTAGGCTATCTGGCTTGTCCGGTTTCAATATTCAAATTACATTGGGTAGATATATGTTGTCATGGACCAATTTATTTTAATCATCCATGAATTGGAAGATTGAGTTTTTAATTTGAGTCTTGTAGTCTCTCTCATACATGTGACACTTTGTAAATTTCATAATCCCCATAATATTTTCTTAAACACCAAAAAGTGAGTTCCTGGTGGGTAATTGCAGTAGATGGCATGAAGATTTATCTCTTTCAGTCACCAGCTCTGTTTTGCTTTTAGCATGGTGTCAATTAACCTCTTCAAGGGTTATGTCGACATTTAGGTGCTGCTTTTTTTACTTTATTCGTTTCACTGCAGTAAAACATCTTAACATTTTATCTCTATTGTTAAAATATCAGCCGCTTGGATGTAATATTAAGACGTATGCCTTTTTTTTCCATCTAGAATCTCAGAATCACTTTGTGTTTAGTGAATGCTCGACGTGCGCAAGATTACTTTTGTTTTCTAGTCCTTTTTTCTGTTAATGCCGCTGATAATGGTTTTCTCTTTTTTCGATTATTATATATATTTTTTGGAAAATATTTTTGTCGATTATTATGAATTGGTTCTGTTGTTGACAGGAAACGAAGAGATGATGCAGTTGTTGCTGCTGAATGGTGCTGATATAGAGGCGCATTCGGTGCGGGGCACACCGCTGCAATGTGCAGCGTCACGTGCAAACGTCGAGTCTGTTCGGTTTCTGTTAAGCCGTGGCGCTGATGTAAGCAAACCCGACCATTATCCGCATATACCTTTCGAAATTATTTGTAAAAATCATTTGATATTTGATTGGGTGGTTGGTTTAATTTTTGCAGCGAAATGCTGTTTCTCCGCTTTCCGTTTCCCCTCTTATGGGTGCGATTCACTGCCGCTCGTATGAAGTACTGGAGCTGCTGCTGAGGGTACGCGAAGATTATAGAATATCGTCACTTTAATTTGTTGATGGATTTTGATGTTTGTTTCGTTCGTTTTTTTTTTTTTTTACGTTCAGCTTGGGGCTGATCCGAACAAACATTCACGCGGGTTAAGTCCTCTGGCAGCTGCAGCCAAGGAAAATGACTCGCAAATTCTTAGGTCCTTGCTGTTAGCTGGAGCTGATCCAAACTCACCTACAACTGTTAGTTTCTGCTTTTGTCTTTCTTGTTTTAGTATGTTCTCACCGAGTTTTATATCTTGTATTTTATTTTACTTTATTTTATTTCAGGAGCTTCTGTTACCCATAGAGTATGCTGCCGAAGTGGGTAACACTGAGGGGCTTACCATTTTGTTCCCAGTGACCAAGAGCCTTTCGCGTTATCCCGATTGGAGCATTCATGGGATTGGAAATCATTTTCACTCTGAAAGTGCCAAGACACAGGTCTGAACATCTTATATTTATTTTATCTCATTACTATTATTATTAGTTTTGTTGTCTAATCACATTGCCACATTACTATCAGAGAAAGGAAAGTCGAGATGTCATCATTCGGGTACTTGATGAGATGGGCAAAAATGCAGCGAATAGAAAGGATTACTCGGAAGCTCTAGTGAGGTTCTGCGGGGTAATTTGCTCTTCTTGCCTAATGCTTTGTGGTTGAGTTTTCGCAAGGATTGATTTTTCATAGTTACATCTTCATATCAGTTGATTATGATTCACATTTGCGTTGTAGGCAATTTATCTTCAACCGAACAGTGCAAAATTACTATCGAATCGCAGTATATGTTGGGCGAATTTGAATGAACCTAATTTCGCTTTGCATGATGCCGAGGCTAGTGTTATGCTGAAACCCGATTGGCACAAGGCTCACTACAGGGCAGGTGTTGCATGGATGCTCCGTAAAGTATGCTAAATATTTTTTTGGCCTCCAAACTTTTTTAAATTATAAAATTGTTATTTAGAAAGTTAAGATTTTGACGGTTGCTATTTTTTCTTTTAATTGTGAAGAACTATACCCTGTTCAAAACGAATTATTATGCCTACAATACTTTTTAAAGAACTTTTTAATTGCAAATAATCYAATCCATCAGCATATCCAGTGATCGAGATGCAGCTCATAATCCTCAACTCCATTACGCCTACAATACTATCATGTCAGGTTGTTGAAATTTTTAAAGACATTAATTACATATAATAAGAATTATTATGAGTTAAATGTATATATGTAATGTCCACGCACTGCAGGTTTCTCGGCAAAGCTCTCCGAGCAACACCTCGAGTCTTTAAAAGGAGTCGATGGCTTTCTATCCGCCAGCAGGGACGAATTACACACCCTCCACACCACTCATTCGCCTCAGTTCCTTGGCCTACGCGAGGGACAAGGCTTGTGGAGTGCTGGAAATCTAAGCTCTGATGTAATTATTGGACTTGTTGACACGGGAATATGGCCCGAGCACCCGAGCTTCAATGACTCGGGCCTATCCCCAGTGCCTCGTCGTTGGAAAGGAAAATGCCAAGCTGGCACAAAATTCACAGCTTCAAATTGTAACAGGAAGCTTATCGGCGCTGCAGCATTTTTCAAAGGGTACGAGTCCGATAATGGAAGAATAGACGAAACATCAGATTACAGATCGGCCCGTGACTCTATTGGTCATGGAACGCATACTGCTTCAACTGCAGGTGCATGTTTTTGTTTTGTTTTTTCTCCAAACAAAATTACAACATATATAAATGGAAATTTAGGGCATGTTTGGACGTGTTTCCAAGTCCAATTTATTGGCTCGATTTAATTACGATAAGAGAACTTAATTAAGTGCAGGTGGTAATCTTGTGGGACGTGCAAATATTTTTGGCCGGGCTAATGGCACTGCTGCAGGCATGAGATACACAGCGAGAATTGCAGCGTACAAAGCTTGTTACGAATCGGGATGTTTTGGTTCTGATATATTAGCTGCCATGGAACAAGCCGTCAAAGATGGCGTTGACGTTTTGTCGCTTTCTTTAGGAGGCGCAGCACGGCCATATTACGATAGTGCCGTTGCTATCGGAGCATTTGGTGTGATACGGAATGGAGTTATCGTGTCGACCTCAGCAGGAAACTCAGGGCCCAATAGTTATACTGTCGGCAATGTTGCACCATGGTTGATGACAGTTGCTGCTAGCTCTACCGATCGTAGTTTTTTAGCTCAACTTCGTCTCGGTGACGGCCAGATTTCCTCAGGGGCCTCACTATTTCCCGGCAAACCCACCAAGCAGTTGCCACTYGTAACGTTGACTTTTCTTTTTTAAATATTGATTAATCAAAACAAATCTAAGAATGATCAACGCATAATTTATAATCAACTAATATCAATCAATTTCGATTTGATTTTATTCTCAGCTTAAACAATTTTTAATTAGACTAAGTTACATTCAACACGACGACACAAGATTTCCTCTTTCAAAAAAAAAATAATTAAAATTAAAGAGAAAATGAAAGTTCCCCCTCGATTTTATTCTCACCAGGTATACAATGAAACCGGGGGCTGCTGCGGGGAATCTTAAAGGGTAGGAAACACAAATTGGCCGCCGTTGATTGTGATCGCCTTGACGAATAAGGAAAAAGAAGAGGATTTTATGGCAATTAAAGYGTCCAAGCTGCCACAAAGACCCAAGAAGCGAGCCAAGTTTATTCAACGAACGCTCAATGTAAGTTTTCTTTTTGCTCCCTATATTTGAATGAATTTAGTGTTTTGCATTAAGTTGAAAATATAATATATGATGATCCTTTCATGATTTCGCTTGTTGGGTTCCAAATTCATTTGATTGATTGAGAGAAGATTATTAGTTCTTGCTAAATAGGTATCTGAAATCTGTATTAAATTAATGAGCTATAATGGAGAGGATTATATGCGGGTGATTGATATTAATTCGATACAATTGAAATAGGGGATATCTACACCTCTGATCTTGTATTATGAACACTGAGATTTGTGTTTGTTTTCAATGTTCGCAATTGGTAGTAAAAAAAAACACAAACAAACTTAACTTGTGTATGGAAAGTTATAATTTATAAAGATGATTTAATCTCTCTTGTAGCTATTATAAATTTTAAAGGACACAAGTTGAATATTTTCATGCCAAATAACTCCTTAAGAAAGAAAAAAACGTTCATTCGGGTACCATGCCTATTTCTTTCATGTTTAAAAGTCTCAACTCGTAAAGAGAGTTTTGTTATAGTTGAATGGATATGTTGGCTGAACGGACAGCGCAAAAAGGCTCCGACACCTGAGGTAATATATAGATACCAAAAAAGCTCATGTTTGTAGTATCATGTACTTGACATGGGATCACAGATCTAAGGGTGATCTGGGCATATTGTTGTTACATGTGTGATGTGATTCAGATGGCCTAATGTGATGTGCTCATTAGTTATTCCTACTACAGTACGAAGAAATGGTAAATAATAGAACCTAGAATTGTGTTATAATAACTCTGTTTTTGGAGACTGAGGTCGTGTTTCCCTTTTAAAAGTGTAATTTGTATGTGTGCACTCAGATCCAAGATCTATAAATGTTACTCTGTTGGGAGTTGTTAGACCAGAATATATTTCATTCATAGTTTGTTTCGCAACATTGTTATGATCTTGCACCCATCTTGAATTTATTAATGCCCATGTTTACTTAAGTCAAGAAATTAATTAAAAAAAAATTTAAGAAACAAAAAACATGGTGCTTGAATCTGAAAGTTACAATTATGGTTGAAATGGTTTCAGGAAGCAGGCAGTTTAAGTCGACCCATGACCAACATAATGGCTGAATTCGAAACTTACGGGACGCTGATTAAAACAAAGCGCTTAGAAATTATGATGAACAAGAGAAGACGACATTCAAAAAATTCCAAGGCCGAAATCATTTAAGCAATTATGAATGAGTGAAGGTCTTCGTGATTGTTAATGGGGTCTGTTTTCCTTTTTTTTTTTTTTTTTTTTTTTTTGTTATGGTAATTTGTTAGATTAGGTCTCATGGTATATATTTTTATATCCTTTGAATTTATTTAAGTGTAATAGAAGGCATTATTTGTACTCTATTGTTGTTAAATTTAGATTATTTTGTTGTCTTGATAATTATTTTTGCGGTGGATTTGAAAAGGTGCACTTGCTTTCATTTCTTTTTTTTTTTTAATTTGTTTTACTACTTTCTATAAGGTACTTATCAAGAACCGTCGTAAAATGTCCGTTCTGGAAACAGACTTTCTAGAAGGTATTTCTCAAGAACCGACGTAAATAGGTATTGTTCTACGGCGGTATTAAACCGCCGTAATTCTCACTTTTTCGACGTCGGTTCTATAAAACCGCCGTTGAAACCATATATACTACGACGATTTTCAAACCGCCGTTATAATATCCTCAAAAACCGCCGTAAATTCTCACTTTTTAAGGCGGTTTTTAAAACCGCCGTAAAAGTTTACGGCTGTAGATACTAAGGCGGTTTTAAAACCGCCTTAAAAACAAAAAAAAAACCGCCTTAAAAACTGATTTCTGTAGTAGTGTCATGGGAAACATATTTTTACACAAGTAATTTTGAACTACTTTGTGATAATTACGAAATGAAATGGAATTCTAAACTGTGATATATGATTGTTATTTAGAACTATTCCAAACTAATATGATAATTTAGAAGTACTTTTAATAATTCAGAACTAATCAATGAAAATATTCAACTACTACTACAAAGAAATTATGAACAATAAAGTTGTAACGCAAATATAACTCAATGAAGTAGTTGTTCAGGAAAACACGATAAAATATATGTCATAATGTGGTTTGAGACTACTCCATAACAACGCACATTTTACAATTTATTGTTGTGTTTATTGGATAAAATAATAAACTTTAATAGGAAGAAAAAGGCTTGGTATGTTGTGTTCACTTAAGTAGTTCGGTGCAACTTTTCTTGTTATGATTCCCAACACGATCGCATCTACCACATTTAATTCTTCTTGGTATGCGCTTGCCTTGTGACATGATCCTTTTCTTCCTTGGCTTCCAAGTGGCCACTTAGTCGTCAGTGAAATGACTATTCATGTGTTGTTAGGATCTTGTGACCTTACAAACATTGGAACCTACAAAATAAGATATGAGTAACAATGTACGTATGCATTAGCATGGTAAAACTCATCAACGTATGTTGAAATAGGCCTCTCGGTGCGCACGATGCACGCCAAAGCATCCAAACATGGCAGTTCACAAATTTTCCATGTCTACATGTTCAGGTTCGGTCATCGAGTTTCACCTCCACTGATGGATTGCTGTGCACTTCAAAAACTAACTCCGACGACTGAGTTACCGGCCACAGCCTTGCTTGATCAATGAGTAATTAAAGCTTTTTGACAATCGAAGGGCACAAATTAGTCGTCCATGCCTTGCACACGCTTTTCGTTTATTTATAAAATGCAACCAAAATATAAAAGAACTTAAATGATAAAACTGCATAATTTATACAAGGATTTAACAAGTATGAAAATTGCAACTGATAAGTAAAAATGATGCATATTTGATTATCACTAATTTACCCCATTAATTTGATCCTTATGCTGTCAATAAGGTTAGTGATTGGAAGATTTCTTTCCTCTAATAACCATTTATTAAATGACTCTGTCACGTTTGAGCTCATCTTCTCATATCGTCTGCCCCAAAAATAAGCATTGGCCCACTGTGTAACATCCATGTTATAAAGGAAATCCCTATCCGCATCTCTGCACTCTTTAATAAATCTCCCCTCATAATCCTCAAACATTTCAATGGTAGAGGCATATGATGCATATTTCAGAAGCCACTCTAGTCGACCACGCAAACTCTTTGAGAAATTCCTACCTCGATATGTATATTTCCATTTTTTAATCAAGTGGCTCAAACAATGTCCGTGTGGGTTCTCGGGGAACTCCTTACTCATAGCATCAAGAAGACCAGGGTTCCTATTAGACATAAACGTCAGTTCACGGTGTGGCAACGAGATTTTATTTAAATTCTCCATGAACCAACACCATCTAATTGAATCCTCCGAGTCCACTATAGGAAACGTTACGTGGTACAACCCTACAAGTAGAAAAATTGCAAAAAATTATGATACACATAAAAAGGGTGATAATTGCGATATTCTCTTGAATCATAAACTGAAATATGATCCTCAACAATTCTGAAAAATACTGAGCTATAATACTAAAATATGTTGAAATGTGAAACTACTCGGGAAAACTAAATTAGTTTTCTAACCTCGAGTAGCAAATAAGAATTGCATAATATACTAAAAAATACAAACTCTGTCTTCTGAAATATGAAACTACAAGACGATCCTGACCTACTCTGAAATATGAAAATACAACACAAGATTATAATAGGAAACTACGATACAATCATACATCGGGGTAAATTATGAGATTCTTTGTGATCATAAACTATGATATGATCTTGAAATAAACTGAAATACGAAACTACAACACGCAACTCTTAATGTGGTAATTGTGAAATACTATGAAATCAAGAAATACTAGTTCATGAATTACATTACGAGGTGTTTTAGATCATAAGAGGAATTTGCATGACAATTGCAAATTACTCTGGCATATGGAACCACAATACTAAACTACACTGTCATTACCTTACTACATGCCATAATGCAAATATTCAACTCACGTTATTCAATTGCGAATTTCTTTGACATATGGAACCACAATACTAAACTACACTATCATTACATTACATTACTCTGACATACTAAACTACAATACTCAATGAAAATATTCAACTACTCACAGAAATAGCAAACTATTACTACAAAGATATTATGAACAAAAAAGTGGTAATGCAAATATAACTCAATGAAGTAGTTGTTCAGGAAAATTCGATAAACTATCGGTAATCTCATGTAGAAAAAATTAGACTAATTCATCAGCATATAGGATTGAGATAGAACCATATGAGGCTAATTTTACCATTATCTCCGTCCTTTGCGGTAGCCCCGAGAAGGTGACCATTGAATTTACCTAACAAGTTTGTTCCATCATTGAACATCAAAGGTCGACAAAATTAAACCCTTCAGTACATGACGCAAATGAAATACACATCCTTGTGAAATGGCCGTTTGAAACATAAACATTGAGAATAATGTGCACCTCAGGGTTGGACTTGCGAAGACAATCGACATAGAAACTCAATCCCTGAAAGGAATCTCTGATGTCCCCAAGAACACATTGTCTGGCTTTCTCCATGGCAGGATACACCATTTTGTAAGTAATTGATAACACGTATTTATTGGAGAACAAACTCACAACATTAATGGGATGAGTGCCCAAAGTCTGTCAACATTTTCTAATATTAATAAGGAAATAAGCTCAGAATTAATCCAATTATGTTTAAGTGATGGGAAACAAGATCCACATGTGTGTGTGTGTGTGTGTGTGTGTGTTTTAATTAATCTTACATAATAAAACCATTAACATGCTAGGTAGATGCATGAATGTACCAAGTGCTATTTTGGTCTGAGCATCTAGATGTGACCCTATCCGCGTCATTTTTAGAAATTTAAATTCAAAACCAACTCCGATTGTCATCTTACATACAGTCCTGAATTCTTTCACCCCACCCTCGTACTTTTGTCCAGCAATTGGTACCTCTCTGTACCAATCAGCAGTTAATAATTTCTTAGTGTGGCTCGAGACCAAGGTTGATAGAATGTCCTCATTATTCGAACAATTAGAAGCAGTCTGGGGTTCGGTTTGAACGAATTGCTTTAAATATCGACTCTAACTCGAACTAACCCGAATGATATTCAAAGATTAACCATCATTTTGAAATCAGTCTCATTGCCAAGGACACACATTGGACATTCCGGAATGAAATAATGCATTTTCATATTTATAGTCTGTAGTTCATTCCAATTTGAATGGACGCTTAGAACAAGGGCATCGAATGAGAATCCGATCTCTACGTCAACTACGAGCGTCTCCCCGACATAATTACATAGAACAATAATACCTCCGTGGTCGTCCAAACCTATATCAAATATATAACAAATATTAGGATTATTATAAACTACGTTAAAACATATAACTTCAGAAACTAAAATTAAATAACAAAATATACTTACAACGGTTCACATAATTGCAAACAAACACATCAGTGAATACCTTGATAGTTGAAAGCACACACACTATTCAGAACTATTCCAAAAAATAACTACTTCGCAATATGTATTAAGGTTGTAGTTGAATACTTACAAACTACATAGTCGAGTAGTTTGGATTCGGATTGTAAAAACATGATAATTATATTCTAAACTACTATGTACACTGGATTAAAAAATACTCTGAAAATACAAGTGAAATTGTATAATACTCTAAAAGAACAAAACTAGTGTGAAAATAAGAGGGTGGCTTCACTCAAGAAATTAGTTCTTATTTGCAATACAAATTAAGGGTGTATTCGAATAATTAAAAACTAGTCGAGTAGTTTGGACTCTGTTTGTAAAAAATGAGAACTACACTGCTATGTAAGATGAAAAACAAAAATACTCCAAAAAAATAGTTTGGGTGCAACTAAATTCAAAAGGAAAAGAGCAGACTATAGTTGATAAAAATTGGCAAAGAGCATACCATGTTAACTACAAAAAGTTGAAGAACATATATGTTGTTTTTGAAAAATGAACTGAAAATGATGGGTCACGTAGTTCCACATACTCCGTAACATGTCGATTATAAAAAAACATGTTGTTCTACCAACTACTTGAATAAGGTTGATGGCTTACTATCAATTTTCATTCCCAAACCATGCCAATCGAAATTGTGTGTTATGAACTGTGTATGGTGGCGGGAATACAAAAATCGTGTGTTGTGTTGTAATTTAAAATCTCATCTACAAATGCATAGTGTATTGGCGATTGGCATGGGCAATGGAAATTGATTGCGTGAATCATGCACTATAATAATGCAGATCGCTCAATCTGCTCTTCTTTCCATCAGGGCAGAATCTTTGGCTGTTCAGCTTTTTTGGGGCAAATTTGTCAATATACACTTCGGTACGGACTATATGGTATGTATTTGTATTAAATTGGAATAAAAATATTCAGAGGATTTTTAGGGATTTTGATACTATGTTATATGCCTAATTGGGAATATTCCCTATAACTTGAACCAACTAAGGAATAAAACAAAATACTTGATCCTTGTTTTTATTTACAATTATACAAAAGGAATAAAAAAATAATATATTAAGGCTGACTTTAGTAGTATCGACTAATTTGAGATTTGTAGGCAAAATAACTAACTTTTAGTTTATGATTAAATTAGTGGACTTTCATTTGAGTTTTTATTGAGCCAAAAATTCACACCGCATGCGAAGCGCAAATTTGAATTTACTAGTCACTCATAACTTACTAATAATTCACTTTTGTTGTGTTTGCAAAAACAGATGGAATAAGATTCTTTTATCATATTCATTAGGATAGTAATGTAAATTGAACATAATTCGGTGTTTATAAAATCTGATTGTAGCTGGAGTGGGGTCTTGATTAAATTTGAGATGCACAGTTTGTTTCCATAGATTGTTTGGAATTAATACAAAGAAATACAAAAACACCCTCGCTAATCTCATCTTCGTCGCTGCCTCTCAAACTGAATCAACTCCCAATTATTCAATATTACTCCAAAACCTCGAAGCAACTTTTTCTGAAAGAATCTCATATTCGACGATTCCAAAAACTGGGAGGGGAAAGCACTGAGGTATCTGGAGGACCACGAATCACATTGTAATGTATGTATCTGAGGTATTTGAGGTTATTCGATTTTATGTACAAGACGAACCCCTTTCGTAACTTCCCGGGTGTTTTCGAAGCATTCGTCATCTTAATTTGAAGCAAGTATAATTTTACCATTAATTTGAAAACTGTGTCAAGAGGAAGTATAATTTTACCATTAATTCAATTTAGTAATCGAATTAATTGTATTTTTGGGGTTACTGATAATAAATCTTCTTTACAAAATGCTTGATGAAAATTATGAGAACATTATGGTTACTTATCCTAAATTATACTGACCCGCGTTACATGAATCTGTGAGCTAATACTTATGAAGGTTTAGTATTTGAATTAAACGTCACAAAAATCTAACTTCATTTACACTCTCTCTTGTATATAATCGAATTGGAATGAGAAATTCACCCGGTTCGTCATTCTCCAGTTCATGGAAAGGGTTGTTCAAGTGTCTGAGTTGCCATAGGGATCTCCCAACAGAATGTTATTGTGACCTACCCATGAGGATTCAAACGTCGAGGACGTGGAGGAATCCAGACCGCCGTTTCATGTCGTTCCCTAATATAGGGGTACAAACACCAACAACCCTTTCATTTAATATTTTCAGAAAGTACAATATGTTTGGTTATTGAATATATAACTTTAATATAACTTAATACGTACGATGCATGTTAGATGGTGTGTGGTGTGTATTATAGGCCAACAAATATAAAATTTTCATTTGGGTTGATCATCCCTGTGAAGAAGCAATGTACCACCTAATTGATGAATTGCGTGAGCAAGTGGGTACCTGTCGGCTGAGGCACAAATGTATCAGAAACAGGCAGAGAAGTGTACCCATTTCAGTTGCTTCGCATGGATTGTGACTGTGACAATGGTATTCATGTTGTTTCTAAAGTAGAGTGTCAAAGTAAGTTGTATTTGATGAAAGATTATTGATGTAATTAACTTTAGGATGAAAACTGTGATTGTGTTTGTAGTGGATGCAACTTTAGGTATTTGATTTTGATGAATACGATCTAATCTCCGGGTCTGATGGTTCACTTCAGAGTTTGTGTGTGAAATCTGAATGTTGTCTTCTCACATACAACATCAGTGTTTGTATCATGTAAGATGGAAGTAAACAAATATTGTACAGTGGTTTCCATGAAATTTAAAGCTTGTCTTGATGTTAAAAATCTATTTCCGAGCCTTACTTAAGTGAAACTCATGTGGATGTTACTATGGATCAAAACACAGCCTTAGTGGATGATTAACTAACATCAATGCCATTTTCCATCAGGTATATAAGTGAACAATGCTACGAAGGATGGTAAGTGTTGAACTCCTAATTATTTGTATAGCTGGATAATAGCATTATCCTGCAGGTCTATATTGTGGGAAGGAATATGTATAGTTGACAGTGACAACACAATGAAACATAGCTTATGTCCATATCTGAGAATATATTCTTCACACAATGAACATATGGTGAATATATATTTTCTTACATGACTATGACCTAACTTTTTTCCTTTTCAGTGTAGCTATCTCCATATCCTCCATAGAATTATTAGATGTAATATATATATATATATATATATATATATATATATATATATATATATATATATATATATATATAATATATATATATATATATATATATATATATATATATTATATATATATATATATATGGTGTGGTTCAAATGAAACCATGTCAATATATGTGAACCTAGGGACTTA
>BMAC01000566.1:260887-281106 GCA_014905375.1 Phtheirospermum japonicum | reverse complement strand
ATATATGATTAGGCTCAAATGAGAACCATGTCCTTATATGTGAACCTAGGGTCAATTATAGGCCTTAGATCTAATTAAATGGATGGATCAGATTTTTTGTGTATTTCCTTATTTAATTAAAAGTATTAGGATTATATAATAAAAACACTTCTGGTATATAATAAAAGCATTAGTTCACAGATTCGCATATAATGACATGGTTCCCATTTGAACCCACCCCTATATATATATATATATATATATATATATATATATATATATATATATATATAGAGAGAGAGAGAGAGAGAGAGAGAGAGAGAGAGAGAGAGAGAGAGAGAGAGAGAGAGAGAATTTGTTTTGGGGCTTACTATACAAAATAACCCAATCTTCCCTTGGAGGAGGGGAAAGTAAAAAAATGCACCAAAGTCGAAATTCCTCCATGAACCCATTACCTTAACCAACTAGACAAGAAGAGTTTTATACACAAAGCGGTGGACGATGGAAGTCGACAAGTATTTCATCAAGTTGCTCATTTATGGTAGGAAGAATGGTTTGCTCAAACTAACAGAAAATTCTCACGACGCCATTGTGTACGCAACTGACAACCTCAACAGTGATTTGGGTCGATACTTGACCTACACCGAGTGAAATGAAAAGCTTAACCTTATTCGAACAAGCTTTTGTGTGTTTTGTTGGGTAATTTGAAAACATGGTGTTCGCCACGATGAGTACCATAATATCATGACTACTCCCACTCATGCGTGGAACGAGCTATTTGAGGTAATAATTCATAAGGTAAATATGTTTGTCGTTATGTCTTTAATGATCCTTTTCATAAATATATCTTTAGTTATAATTGCTCATTACTTAGATTCTTAAATAAGTATTTTCATGAAGCATTATTTGTTCCTAGAAGGAGCCATTTGCTCGAGCGTATGTGTTGCACGGTGATCTTGACTAGGATGAACTCCAAGTACTTTTCCGTGGGTTGTATGATATGTTAACAGCACCAACCACTAGTGTGATTGACTTGACTCCAAATTGTAACCTAACAAAAGGTGTCAACGAAGAGAAGATGACCATACCATCTTCAAGAGGAAAACTAATTATCTTGGATGCCTCCAGAGTAATGCACCACACCCTTATCTTAATCGTAGGCTACTCGATGAAGAACTTAGTGATCATCCGATCGAAAACTCGGTTAACCAAGAGCCTACTTCATCTTAGAATTAATCTTCTTCACACATATCAGTAACTTATACTCCTGAAAAACTAATATATTTTACCCGTCAAGCGAACCTCTCACCTTGTAGAGGTTCGAATGATATGTAGTCTCGCATGAAGTAAACTCCATTAAACGTCTATCCACATCATCTGATCAACCTTAGTACATGCACACACACACACACACACACACACACACACATATATATATATATATATATATATATATATATATATATACGTACATATATATATATATATATTATATTGGTGTGTATTAGATGTCATAGTAAATATCTGGTAACTCCGGTGGTAATGGTCTTTTAGTTGGCCAAAGTCTTCCTCCAATTACTTGAACAACATGTCATTTTTATTTCTCGACTGCAAGACATGGCTTTTCAAGTGTTGATTTGAGCATCCATGTATTTTTTTTGTTGTTGTAGATTGTCAAATTTGGATTTTCCGAGTTTGAAGAATGTTTAGCCTCCCTTAAACCGTTATTTCATCTTTAAGAAAGTGTTGAGTGCATTTTCTAAAATGTGTCAGCAAGGTTGAAGTATATTAATATTAAATACCAGGAGGTGAAGTATAGAAAGGGAAATAAACTAAGCAATATGTTTCCGAGAATATATTACACCCAAAAAGGCAGATCCTACCACTTGTCCACTACAACGGATGGTTAATAAGTACCCAAAAACATAATTATACATACCAATATGTCTTAATTAAAATCACATTGCAAGCATCCCCATAAAACAAGCTTAACATAGCTTTAGTCACCACTCCCCACCAAAGCATCGATCATAAAGTGCATGGAAAAATGATTTTTTTGACCGCGATAACTAACAAACATGAGTGGTGGAGCTCAAATTCTAACACTTCAATTACAGTGGAGTCATCAACTCCATCTTCATTGTCTTCGTCAGATGAATTGCAACCATAGGGCGCCCCAGACCACCAACAAGATGCACATCTCGTGCAAAAGGGTCGAGGTTATCCATCTCCAAATCCCTTTTTCTAGTGTCCCGTAATGGGTCAGGGATGTCAGAGTCGGATTCATGAAAGAATAATGGATTTTTGGCAGTTGAACCGGGTTCATCACCAAAACCTTATCCGAAGTTGATTTTAACTGCACATCTAGTGACAAATATTTATTTGAACTTTCTAAAAAGTGGAAACCCGTACATCCCAAAGCACCACTAGATGTCAGTTTCCAATGTACAAAATGTCTTTACAAATTTTTAAGTATATCAATTGCAAATTTCATGAAATAACTCTAGAATTAATTTAAAATAGATCCGAACCACAAATATAATATGTATAATACCATTTCTAAATAAAATGCAATTTTGAAAATACTACCATTAAACATGTAAAGTGTTATAGAACTCACTGCATGAAAATTACAAGAAAATAAACCTTATGAAATAAAATTATCTGGTGCATGCAAAGTTTTATAGACTTTTGAGAAATGAAGGTTGTGTGTGTTAACGGATCAATAATCCTTACCTGTCCTATGTGCGTATGGTAGGTTGGAGTGAGCTTAACGTTACCCGATCGACGATCAAACCGTTCTCCAGAAAGTTCTCTAAACCGAAAGAACGTAGTAAAGTGAGTCCACAACAGATGGATCTTCTCTCTCAAACACCTCAATCATGTACTGTTTCTCCATTTCCTCTGACAAACTAGAAATGAGCTCAAACCAAATGCGATTGAATACATCACCATCATGGATCCGATTTTATCTGCGCAAATGTCAAAAGAGAGGTCGTAGCTCACCTCTTCTTTGTCTTCGACCCATAATGGACAACACCACATTACCTTCACGCGTTGGTTTCGGGTAAGCCCCATTTTATCAAACCTAACATGTTGGAAAAAAGTAAGAAGGAATTTATATGAACTGCCGTTTTATCATATGACCTAAATGGGAAACAAAAAGAATGACGATCATACCTGTAAAGGACTCTGCAATGTTTCTTTTTCAAGTGTGTAGACTGATTGTAGTGTAGTGTATTTAAAGAAGTAAAACATATTCATAAATGTTGGGTAGGTGGGTTAAAGCTTCCAAAAACAAGCAATATTATACCAACTACCACTCTTCAATTAATGCTGCTCATTTGGTTTAAATTTATGCATTAAAGTTTTAACCTAACACTATCCCACCTGATAGGAGTCGTAATATTGATGTATTAGGACAAAGCTTTGAAACACATTTATACCAACAAAAAAAGTCAATGCTTTGCAACAACCACTTTGCACCCACAATGAAGTTTGGACATATAGAATTAAATATGAAGTTGCATTGTGGGGGTTATATCTACGAAACCACAAATATATTCGACAATAGTAACAATAAACACCTCAAGCAAGGGAAATACCACTAATTAATTAAATAAGTTTGGTTCCACATGCATATGAGTTGTCAACTTATAATTAAGCTCCAATATTGCATAAAGAGATAAACCAACCAAACACCCATTTTTAGTTTGTAAATGTCCCTAAATTAATACTTAATACATAAAGAGTAGATTGCAGATGTCCCTCGAGCATCATCTTCACCATTACAGCCTTTTACTTATCCGCTATGCTGAGAAAAAGATCAAGACCCTCGTTATTCTTGAAAAAGAGCTTGGAGATGGGCAATTTATTCTCGATGGATAGAAAGGGCATTTGGTTAAGCACATCAAACACGAACTTCTGTTATTTTTTTGCATAATATTGAAAACCAATCTGTTGAGCCAAATCTCCTAAGTGACCCTCAGTTTTAGTAGAAAATGCCTCCATCAAATCTATAAAATTCTCCTCGAGTGCATCATTTGCCTAATATTTCTTAGGTTTCCTCTTCTTCGATGCCGAGCTACTTTCATCGTGAGTATTAGACTGATCATCAACATCATGTCTTGCAGACTCTTGCTCAACACCCTGATCTGGCATATTCATGCCCTCATGTGGTTGCGGGTCCCTGAGCACCTCGTTCACCCCATCATCAAATCATTGGGCATTCTCATCCGTAGCCTAATCCTTGCCAAATATATCAATCAAATTCTTAAAGAATGGCTCATCTTGTACCTCATTGTTTTGGCATTGGGATTGAACTTTAGAATTTCCAGAGCATCATAAAGTTTCATATTGCAACCAAATATGAGAAAATAACATTTATTGAGCCATAAAACGTATAAAGTAATTCACAAACCTTGATGTAATCGTACCACACCTCTTCCTTATCAATGGTGATTCTGTTAGATGTATCATTTCAACCAAATCCTGATCGGCCTTGCATCATGCTAAGAGAAGCATATTACTTTTTCCAAACATGTATCTTTGAAGTGATATGCGGATCCGCTTTGATGTCCGTTCCCGAGAAATATTTCTTCATATTATTTTCGAGTATCATTGTATGACCGGACTTGAAACCATCATCCACTTTCCAACCCCAAAGAAGGAGGTCTTTCAAACCGTGAACAAAGATAGTCTTTTCTTCGAAGCTCTGGCTTCTTCTACTAGAGAGACGCGATGATGTTTTTTCAGTGCTGGCAGACTATTCCATGCATTAACTGTTCAAATATTAATTGTAGATCCACTGACCTTAAATTTAATCCAATGAACAATGTAATACACAAAATACTGAGCGGCTACCAATAACCAAATAATAGCATGCTGCAAATCCACTAGAAATAATCGTAACAATTGATAGAATATGAAACTTCTTGGTTCACAAAGACTAGAAAATAAAGGTTCAAAATAACACCATAAATTACTATGGCAGTACTATTTACAATATTTCTTTAATAACTAATATAACTTAAGTAACACCCCTCCACTCGTCGTACATGCTACATGCGAACGTATCTCTCCAAGTGGTCCAGGCTTCACTCAATTCCACCTGGTCAATGTAATCTTCTGGGATCACACCAGACGATCTAAATCCCGGGTCGTATTCCTCAATAAGATGCTCTATCGGGTCCACAACCATTGAGTCCCAAATGAAATTATGAATTAAACAGCATGCCATAATCATTCGATTTTAGGTGTCGATGTTGTAAAAATCTGGAGACCTAAGGATGGCTCATTGCTTCTTGATTATAGCAAATGACCTCTCAACAGCATTGTGAGCCTTCACATGTTGTAGATTGAAGAATTCTTTATAGTTTTGATATCCATCATAACCAGTTGACCACTCATCTAAATAATAAGTAATGAAGACCTCTAACTAAAATTATGCGTTGTGGTAAATTTACCAGTAGGAACTTTCAAACCATTTTGCCTTGTGATTGCATCCCACAGTACACGACTGGCAGCTGCTGAACCCTCACAACTAGTTAGCATGAATATATATTTCATAGTAAGGTCACAAACACCAAGAAGATCAACTAAAACTTCGCCTCTTCGATTTTGATAACGTGGTTTTTCCCTAGCTATACCTGAAATGGAACTTACGTTCTGTCTAGTGCCCCTAAACAACCCTACAAATTTATCTAATAATAAACATATAGAATTAAAAATTAAATGCTTGTATGAACATGCAATCAAAATTTTTCATCAACTAAACTATTTGGTTTAAGGTAATTATTATATTAATGTATATTACATTAAACCATTTGCAGTTAATATCGGTACAAGTTTCATCGATGGGGTTTTGTGCAACAGCTAGGATCGAGTACAATCTTAATACTGTATTTAGAACACGGTGGAAATGCTTGCTTATAGTCTGTCCAGACTACAAGAAAGCAAATCTGACGACGCAATTTTTCTCATGGTGGGCGAGGATAAATATAAAAATAGCGCTTGGTTCGCTTACTAATACATCCCGGGAGGGGATTAAACCCCCAAGATTTTCTAAGAGGTAACACAATCTACCAAATACATTCCTATCGATCTGAAGTTGTTCAATGCAGGTTGTATCATTTACGTCAATGAGTCCGCGCAAGTGCTTAAGATGTTGAGGTAATCTTACAACCAGTCGTTCTTGTACAAATTTAACGGACCGACGACGCTTACGACGGGGGGCATAAATTTTTTTTGATAAAAGTATACAAGCATGAAACATTTTCATCATTTTTATCATGTTCTCAACGATAAGGACCACTTCAATCTCATCTTCATCGCAACCCATGAAATTAGGTTACCTCTAATTCTTCGATGTTTGTAATTTTTTTTTTTAATATTAGATAGTATATCACATCACCAAATAACATAAATTTACAGGATATAAGACTAAAATTAAATTAATGCTTTTGACCAATTCTAATTTCTAATACAAAGATATCGGTTTTGCAAATTTCTAATCAAGTCAACATATAATAAATTTGTTAAACTCTTCATAAACCACATTCTTCATTGGGAAATTTATAAGTGAACATGCCACGAGTATTCTAAGAAATCAATTGCTGCTAAGAATTGAAACTCAAAATCACACAAACTGGTAACTTCATATTCGCATCTCACAACAATGTCTAATAGCCAGGCATATGTTCTCAACAGTGGTGTGTTTAGTTGGTTCTAACCTTCAAATACAAGAGTGTTATGACAATGACACCAATTCAGAACGGTAAATCCTTGTAACAACAGAAGGTGGGTATTCAATAACCTGCAAACACATTGAGACTAGTTTAGAATTTTATTAGTTCATAAAAGGTATGAGAAAAAAGTTAAATCTGAAATTAACACAAATTCATAGAATTAAACCCTTTTCGTAATGGAAAACCATATGGGTAATCTTGAACATTGTGTTTTCCAATAATCTACCGAAGAAATTACGACTAATTAACCATGTTCAAACGATTAATTCACAAGATTTCCACTGTAGCAAAAATAAGAAGAAGAACCGACCTTCGAATGCCTGCGCCACTCATCTGTAGGGTTTGTTGCTGCAGGAGGAGGTATTTAAGTAGGCTGTCTTGTTAATTTCTAAGTGAGGGCAAAACAGTCAAAATAAATAGCATTTGAAGGGTTTCGAGGTAATCCTATTTTCCGTCCAAATCCTGATACTCAGTTCCGTAGGTTGACCCGGTGATATTATTATCAAATAAACATGGGATAACATCCGGGTCGGGACAACTAACCCAAGCTTCTATCACTGTTTAAACGATGGATTGGTTGGGATATCCCAACTACATCTCATCCGGTTTTGCAAACACAACCTTTATACAATTGTATTATTCCATTCTTAATATTTAAATAATAAATATCAAGATTTTATATTTAATTTAATAAAATACCCTTCATTGACAGTGAAAATGATTACTTGTAGAGCTATCAATCTTTAAACACCCACCCGTGAGTCTACGAAGTCCAACTCCGTATTCGATCGAGCCTAGACACCAGAGTTTCTTAGGCCCAAGAGAATTGAAGTTTTCTTAGCTTGGCCCATAGGCTCGATGGTTCAAGTCAGCCCAACTGACGTGCGTCATTTTCTTTCTGGAAAATGACGTATATACCAATATTTGTGTAAAAAACACTTTATTTTTTACTTACAAGTTAAAAAATTATATAAACACCTAATCAATTTCACAAATACCTAACAAAACATATAAATACCAAAATATATATGATTATAATTTGGATAAACTCTCCAAAAATATTTTGAATCTTCAAATCCCAAAGTTCTCCATTTATTCTTATAATAAACGTAATGTTAAATTCCTTAAATATCTCATCTAATTAAATTTAAAACTATTTTACACACACTAAGTAACAAAAAAAACCCATTTATTTGTATGTAAGTTTTTTTTAACAATTTTAATAAATTATTATGGAGCGATATTAACTTTTATATAATTTATGGTTAACTAATTATTTTTATTACTTTAATTATATTTTGGCCATCATTTAGTTGATTTATTAGTTTACTTAGGTAAATAGTTATATATTATGTAACATAAAATAATCGGATTTTTCTTTTAGTTTCACCTAAATAAAAGTCATATAACAAAATACGCAAATTTTAGTCAACTTAAAATAATAAAAAATCAACATATTATTAGTTTTAAAAAAATAAAACATTTTCAAAAATAAAAGAATCCTTTAAAATAAACATAAAACCAACATAAATTCTACATGTTATAATCACAAAAATAAAAAAAAGGACAATGAAGTGAATGCAATGTAACTTGAATTCCACATGAGGATCAATTTATGATAAATGTTTTCATCAAAAATGTAGTGGGGAAAATTCCCATTTACTACCATATCTAAACCAACAATGACCTTATAATCCCAGTAATTATTTTCATTCCCATATAAGTGAAACATATCCCATATAATAAAAAAGTTACACTAAATTGACAAAATTGTCCAAATTGATCAACAAAACTTATATATATATATATACACACAAAATATTCTCCATCTCTGACTTCCTACCCATCCCGTACACACTTCACATTTCTCTACCCTCCCACCGTGCTCATCGTTAGATTTGCGATTTTTATCAAAACGCTAATATTTTTCCTTAATAGTTCTTTGATTGGATTTTATTCTTAAGTTCTTTCGATCGCCAATCGATTCTTCTCCCAATAAGATACATTTGGATCTGTGTAGTTTTTGGTGGTTTGACGGAGATTTGAATTGAGGTCCGTATAATTAATTATCGGGCAAGACTCTTGTCAGGCCGGATTAACGGATCATCCGTTAGACCAAAATTTCATACCGCTACATTATAGTACAAAAATTAATACATTATAGTAAAAAGTAAATACATCATAATACTAATACAAAAACCAATACATTATAACACGGGTCAGATATTTATGAAAAACCAATACTTTTGAGTACAAAAACCAATACATCATAGTTCAAAAATCAATACATTAGATTATCGGGTCAGATGGCCTAACGGGTCATGACCCGTCAATCTGGCCTAACGCAAGTTTTTGCCTTAATTATCTCTGTGAAAATCTGAAGTTGCCATAGATCTCTCGATCCAATAAACTGGTTTTTGGATCGATTGTATAAGTGGTAGATTTGTTTCTGGCTATTGAAATTAATAATGTGGTAAGGTCATGGGAAAATTGGCGTAGATTTTCTGAAACTTGGGATATAAAAGTTGGGAAGAGAAATTGAGAAGAAATATGAAGAAGAATACAAATTGTTTTGGAGCTTGAACAATTAGAAAGTCATTAAACTGTTTGATTGTTTTTTCTTGAGTAATTGAGTGAAGGAAAAGAGGAAATAAAGAATTACTTGAGTTTTCATTATACTTTTGTTATTATTTTTCTTTTGATTTTTTTTAGTTGAATTAGTTCTCTCATTTATCAAAAAATTAACTTCTTATTGAATTGTAATTGGGCTATTATTCAATCTATTAGGGTTAGTTTAAAATTAATGAGGTTAGTATGAAATTTAATAAAATTAGTATGAAATTTCGATTTACGTATGGTGGTAATGACCACAATAGTATGGAATTTGACGATGTATTTTAAAATTCCAAGGCGTAATGAAATTCTAGTACTTTACGCTACCTCAAAATAAAAAACTCACCATTTTTACTCTGTAAAAAAGCTCAACATCCGGCAATCGCTCAAGGATCCACTATCATCTCGATACTCACCGACGACCTCTAGTTCACGAAAATGTGTAAGTCCCCAGATATCCTTTTAATTTTAATCGTATTGTTAAATTTATAACTGCATCTGCTGAGTTATATTTGTTCTGTGTTGCCCCCTCCCCTGAATATATTTTATTTTTCGATGGTATCAGTGTCCCCTACTGACAATTCACAAAATTCAGCTCTTTCCCCTGATTCCGATCCCTCTGAAAACCCTTCTATAATCAAAACTAGGCAAAAACAACCCCTCTTACCTTCTTCCGGCCTCCGCGACGAACCAGAAGGTGATGTACACTAGTCGAAGCTTCAAGCCTAAACCATATCCCTCTCTGAAACTCAAACCTCGAAAGACCACCTCCTCGACATTCCATCCTCTTCATCGTTAGCCCTTACACCTATTCCAGAGGGCATCCCTCTACCCATATCCAGTAAACCTCCATCCTGCGAACAATTTAGAGAGAACCCCGTAACTGTAGCCCCTTCCCTATCCATCAACGACCTACCTTTCTTTTCCCATACAACCAAAGAAATTAAACACAACTATTGGATACTACCCGAACGTTCCAAATTAGAGAAATTTAAGAGAATTCTCAATCTCCCTAAAACCGCCAAGATGGTCTTGCCCGAAGGGCCACACGTAGACCCCCTGCGACCTCCGCCCAACCATATCACCCTTTTTGATACACTAATAGTAGCGGGGTTTAGATTTCCAGCTCACCCCTTCTACATCGAAATCTCCAACCTGTACAACATCTCACCTTTACAATTAACCCCCAACTCCATGAAGTATCTGGCGGGATACCTCTTACTGTGTGAATATTACAACACCAATCCTGATCCAGGCTTCTTCAACTTTTGCTTCCAGATAAAATATCAACAAAACTCTTTTTATCTCTCCACTCGGTCGGGGTTAGCTCGCTTTCTTATAAATCCCGCCAACAAAGTCATCGAGTGGAGAAAGAACTTATTCTTTGTCTATAACACCGAAGATTGGCCTTTCATAACTGAACTAAAAAACCGTACTCCCAAACAATATAAACCAACCACTTCCAAAGAGTGTCCCCGTCTATATAAAAAATACTTTGATCAGCTCGAGGAATGGAGCAAACACCCATTCGATATAACACTCCTCACCAGCCGATCCGACATGTTTTGCTACGTGGGCATAGACTCTCGCCCAGTGGCACCAGATCTCGCCATCACTGATGAAGAATTAGGTAGGTGCTTTAGGTTTCATAATTACACCTCATCATTTATAGCGTAAACCAAATAATAACAATCTCTCTATTTAATGCAGTGGCCTTCATCAAGAACTGTGCGGCAACCCGCACCGAAGAGGAACAAAAATAGCCCTCCCAACAATCTAAAGCTCGCCCTGTTCCAGCGACGGCCAACGCCAGCGAGGCCACGCAACAGGCCTTTGGGGAAGCCAGCGGGGAAGAGGAAGAGGTCCAATTAATCAAGTGACCTAACAAAAATAAAGACAAACGTCCTCTCCATGATTCCCCTAAGAACCCGACGGCAAGGAGCCCAAGCCCCAGCCCGCCAGAATAGAAGAAACATCGCCTCCGCAAGGGCCCGACGCTAATTTCGACTAGCGAATCCAGCCTGAGCAAAGTGTTAACAAAGCTGGATGATGCCGACGATGTCGAAGCTCTTCTCAGCGAGCACGCCCTTAAGCAGGTATAAACAAAAGATCCTTGTCCACAACTCATTCCATAACTTATTCCATAACTCATTTAGCTATAGACCAATACTCACAAAATGTAATGATTGCAGTTGAAGCCTCTGTTCGCTAAATTCTCGGAGGATTTCGTAGCTCGATCATTGGCGAGCGACCTCCAGAAAACCATTGACGAGCTAACTACCCAAGCGGAACAGCAAACCAGGCAGCTTTCACTGACACAAGGGGAGTTGGACAGAACACTCCAATTGTTGAAGGCCCGTGATGAGGAGATATTCATTTCCAAGAGCCAGATCAACTGCCTGAAGGACGAGGCCACTCGCGTGAATAGTGAGCTAAGCAAAAAGACAGAAGAGCTTAGCAAAACAACGGGAGAGCTCACCCTTCACCAACAAAGGCTCATAGAACTCCTCAAGACATCTCGGGAAGAGGGTGTAACAGAAGGTCACCAGAGCTTCCTCCTCAGCGATCTAGGCAGAAAGTTCATTAAAGCCTATCGACAAGAAGTTGTGAAGGCATACGAGAAGTCTTCCATCTACTTCGGGCTAATGGCAGGTGGTGCTGCAGAATGGGTCAGTTCAGCGGCGAGCATGATCAAAGAGGAGATCGCCGCTCTAAACATCTCCTACTCCCCTAACGTGGAAGCTCTCATCGACAAGATACCGCCGTTTAGCACCTTCCAAGGCGACTGGCAATAGCCCATTGATGCTAAGTGGTGGTTATCATGCCAGAGTCGGGCGGCCTTATCTGCGGGAGCTTACGCCGAGCTGAAAACGCCTCTAGACGACCTACTACCTACACCAAAACCGACCAACACCTCTGCGCCTGAGCTAACTGTCACTCCAGCATCCAAGCCAGCCCCCCACAGATCATCCTGTATAAACATTTTATCGCTTTCTAGCTCGTAATTTCTGTATAAACACTTGTCAACTCTATTTGTCATTCAATTTAGTTACTCTTACTACCTTTCTCCATTATTGCCACTAAGCAGTAATATCCATCATACTGTTCATCTAAAAACATGCAAAATTAGATCTCGAGCACATAAAAACACATTAGCTCGTAATATTTCAACAACTATCCATCACAACCATAATAAAAAAACTCGCACAACCACAATTCAATTAATAGAAATAGCTCGCCCAACTATGTCATTTCCCAACTTTCCAATCATCGTGCGGGAGAGGTGTCCTCTAATTCCAGAGTTATCCCTCTCCCCGCCATAATAATCACAAAACACAACTTTCTCATAGGTCTCTTGATCGGGAAAGGTATCCTCCGGTCCAGAGTTACCCTTTCCCGCACCACAACACCCTTACAAACTTTCAACAAATCATGGGGTCGGGAGAGGTGTCCTCCAGCCCAGAGTTACCCTCTCCCACCATAAAAACTCATAAAAGCATATTATCGTGCAGAAAGAGTATGTAACATAACTATCTTTTCATCAAAACAACTTTCCCAACTTCACTTCTCATATTATTCAAATACTTGGATAGCTCGCGGGAGAAGTGCCCTCCGACCAGAGTTACCTTCTCCCGCTATAAAAACTTACAAACTTTCAATCAATCACAAGGTCGAGAGAGGTGCCCTCCGGTCCAGAGTTACCCTCTCTCGCCATAAACAAAAACTTCTAAAACACGCATTAGGTCGAGAGAGGTGCCCTCCGGTCCAGAGTTACCCTCTCTCACCATAAACAAAAACTTCTGAAACAAGCATTAGGTCGAGAGAGGTGCCCTCCGGTCCAGAGTTACCCTCTCTCACCAAAAAAGAACCTACAAAAATAACCACTTCAAATTACTCGCCTGGTCGGGAGAAGGGCCCTCCGATCCAGAGTTACCTTCTCCCACCATAAACCTTTACAAACAAAATCCTTCGACTTATCTTTTCCACACAAACTTTCTGCGGGAGAAGTGCCCTCCGACCAGAGTTACCTTCTCCCGCGATCCAACCTCTATGCGTAATACTTCTTCAAATGGCACACGTTCCAACTCCGGGGTAAAATCTTCCCATCTGCACTTTCGAGTATGTATGCACCACCTCGCAATACCTTTATCACTTTAAAGGGCCCAATCCAGTTTGGCTCCAGTTTCTTGGTCGCCTTTAAAGCATCAACTCTCTTCCACACTAAATCGCCAACCTAAAAACAATGATGTTTAACTTGTTTATTAAAAGCAGCCTGCACTCGTTGTTTATAATGCTCCACCCGAGCTGCAGCTTTTTCTCGTATCTCTTCAATCGTTTCGATTGCTCCTCGAGCCAATCTTTCATTCTCCTCCACACTAAATGTTGTTAAACGCTGCGAACCTCCAATGATCTCGGCTGGAATGACTGCATCCATCCCATAAACCAAACTGAACGGTGATTCCCCTGTGGTGGTTCGAGGAGTTGTTCGATAGGCCCAAGGGACCGACGCGAGCTCGTCCTCCCAAAGTCCACCTGCTTTCTCTAACCGCAGCTTAAGTCCCTGCATAATTATCTGATTAGTAACTTCCATCTGTCCATTAGTCTGTGGATGCACCACAGAAGCAAATCGCTGTTTCATTCCCATATCTTTGTACCATTTCTGCATTTTCCGCCCATTAAACTGGGTCCCATTGTCCGAGACTAACACTCGTGGTACTTCAAACCTGCAAAATATATTATCAAAAATAAAATTCATTATATGCTGCTTGCTTATTCTTGTGACAGCCTCAGCTTCCACCCACTTGGTGAAATAATCAATAGCCACCACTAATGTTCTTTATTGCCCGGGGTCTTTGGGAAAGGGCCTACGATATCAATTCCCCACTGCGCAAACGGGCATGGCGAGCTCATTACTATCATTTCCTCAGCCGGTATGTGAATAACCGGAGCATGCATTTGACACTTCTTACAAGTTCGAACCAGCTCGCTTACCATAGCCTTCATCCCAGGCCAAAAGAAACCTGCTCGCAATGTTATACCCATCAACGCCTTTCCTTTTGCATGATCTCCGAAGTACCCTTCGTGTATCTCTCTTAATACTTCCAACCCATGTTCTCTAGCTAAACACTTTAGAAGAGGCCCAAACCGCGACCTCTTATACAATTCCTCATTAATAGCGCAAAAACGAGCTGCAACTCTAGCTTCTTTTGTTGTCAATCGCTCTGCGCCCTCTTGCGCTTTAAGGAGAATATCCCAAATGGGTGATCGCCAATCATCTTTATCTTCAATCTCCATAACCTCTACTCCCCTCTCTATACTTCTATTACCCAATTCCATCAGTGTGATTTTTCGAGTGTCACAAGACACTAATGCTCCTGCTATTCGAGCGAGCTGATCCGCCCGTGTATTTTCAGCTCGCGGCAGGTGTTCTAGCTTGAACTCTTCAAAACGAGCCGCTTGTTCTTGTAATTTACCTAAATATATCGCCATACGTTCCTCTCTAGCCTCGAAGGAACCGTCGAACTGTTGAGCCACCAGTTGTGAATCAGTATATGCCCACAACCTTCGAGCTCCCAACTCGCTAGCCATCTTAATCCCTTGTAACACAGCTTCGTATTCAGTCTCATTGCTGGACGCTTTATATCCCAATTTGATTGCAAACTCTAAGTTCTCTCCCTCCGGGCTAGTTAGTACAACACCTAATCCTGCTCCTGAAGCCATAGTTGACCCATCTGTATACAAGGTCCATGCTTTTATCTCTTTATTCTCGTCGACCTGCCTCGTCATCTCCTGCAGGAAATCCACCAATACTTGTGCTTTGATAGCCACCCTTGGCTCATAAACCACGACATACTCACTCAGCTCCACTGCCCACTTCACCAACTGCCCCGAAACATTTAGATTTCCCAGGACTTGCTTGAGGGCCAAGTTGGTACGCACCTTCACTCTGTGGCTCAGGAAATAAGACCTCAACTTCCTGGCCGTACAAACCAATGCAAACCCTCCTTTCTACAGCTCGCTATACTTCAGTTCAGCTCCCCGCAGCATCCTGCTAATATAATAAATAGGTTTTTGCAAACTAGATTCTTCTCTTATCAGGACAGAACTCACTGCGACCTCCCCTACGGATATATATAAAATCAAATCCTCTCCCGGCATCGGTTTGGTCAGCAGTGGTATCTCTGCCAAGTATTTTTTCAGCTCGTCAAAGGCATTCACAGCTTCCTATGTCCACTCGAACCTGGACCCCTTTCTTAGCGCCCTAAAAAACGGGATGCCCCGCTCCGCCGACCTGGAAATGAAACGGCTAAGACATGCAATGCGCCTTGTAAGTACCTGCACATCCCGCACCGTACGAGGGTGCGACATCTCTAAAACAGCTTGCACCTTCTCTGGGTTTACTTCGATTCCTCATTCCGTCACCATATAACCTAAAAACTTCCCTGATCGCACCCCAAACGCACACTTCTTTGGGTTAAGCTTCATTCCATACTGTCTCAGGATAACGAACGTCTTCTTCAAATCTTCGACATGGGATTCTGCTTTTTTGCTCTTCACCATCATGTCATCGACATAAACCTCCATGGTGGACCCGAGTAAATCCTTAAACATGCGATCCACCAGCCGTTGATAGGTCGTTCCTGCATTCTTCAATCCAAAGGGTATGGACACGAAACAGTAAGTATCTGTGGAAGTAACAAAACTTACTTTGGGCTGATCCTCCTTTGCCCAAGGTATTTGGTGATACCCCTGCGAAGCATCCATCATACTCAACAGCTCGCACCCCGAGGTAGAATCCACCAACTGATCAATTTGCGGCAAAGGATAATGATCCTTAGGACACGCCTTATTCAAGTCACGGAAATCCACACACATCCTCCACTTCTGAGCTGGTTTCGGCACCATCACAACATTAAACAAGTATTCTGGAAACTGAATCTCTCTTATGTGGCCTGATTTCAACAACTTCTGCACCTCTCCTTCAATCACCTTGTCCAGTTCTGGCCCAAAATGCCTCCTCTTCTGCTTCACCGACCTCGCCTCTGGATCCGTATTTAAATGGTTCTGCGCGACCTCTGGTGATACCCCCGTCAACTCTTCATCTCCAAACACAAATATATCCCGAAATTCTTTTAACAGCTTTATCAGCTCATTCTTCAATGCCTCAGGTATTTGAGTACCTATTCTCGTGGTATATTCCGGGCGTTCCTCTTCCAGGGAAATCTCCATTAATTCCTCATTCGTCCGAACCGAGTTCTCCTGTTCTTTCATTTTCTTGGGATTGAGCACCCCCTCCGGTTGATCGTTATTTCTTTCTCGCTTGTTCTCCATCAACCCTTTCCTGAACACCATCTGATAACACGATCTGGCGACTTGTTGTTCTACGACAACCTCACCCACTCCATTGCCTACTGGGTACTTGATACTCATGTGATAAGTCGATGTTACTGCCTGAAACGCATTAAGGGCAGGTCATCCCAGTATCGCGTTGTAGGCTGACCTCCCCTGGATGATTAAAAACTTTAAGTTCTTCTCCAATCTTGACTCATCTTTTTCCAACACTACTTGCAACGTCAGCTCGCCTTCTATGTTCAGCTGCGCCCCATTAAAAGCATATATGGGCGTGTTCACCGACCACACTCTTCTATCTATCTCCAACCGATCAAGGCAGTCTGTATATATGATATTCACCGAGCTCCCATTATCTACAAATATTCTGCTGACTTCATAACCCTCAATTTCCGCCTCTATTACCAATGCATCATTGTGATCTTCCTAAAGCCCGCGCCTCTCATCGGGGCCAAAAGAAATGACTGGCCCTGCGACTTGAGGTTGTCTGCTCACACTGGCGACCTCCCTTACTCCCAAACGAGCTGACTTAATGATCGACGAATTCTCGACGCGCTAGTTTCAGAATCCGTCTCCGCAAGAGTACAAGGCTGGTTGTAGGGCGGCGAGTGCTTCCCGAGTCGTGTCTCTCGAGGATGGATGTTATCGGCTTATCGGTTTCCTATTTGCTCTTATCATCAGTTGAAACTAAACTAATCTAAACTAGGAAAGCAGTAGTCATTGATTTTGTTTCGGTTTTTGTAACTAAACTTAAATTGAAATAGGGGTTTTGAAAGCATTAAAATACGAAAAGGAAATTAAAGCTTATTTAAAAACGATTAATCTAAGTTAGTTAACTAAGAAAGCTTATAATTTAAATTAAGGAAAATGGAGGGAAAATTAAAGTCTAGCTTATTTGAAAAAGTCAACATTAATTTAACAAAAATTAAAGTTTTAAAAAGGAAGATTATATAAAACATCTAAAAACTTAGAAATTGATCTAAACAACTTAACAACTTAAAAGCATAAGTTCAAAAGCTAGAAAGCTATCAAATGAAAATGGAAGTTTTGATAATCAAAATAACAACTAAACTATGATCCAAGCATCAACTCAAGATTAAAAGAAATAACATGAAAATAAAACTATATTATAGAAAGATATTACCAAATGTATGTTTCCACCAAAAGCTTGAAGAGGAAAGCTTGAAATCTTAACAATGGAGATGGCAAACCAAAGCTTGAACAACTAGTTAATAGAGATATAACACTTAACTAAACTAGAGCTAATAAATTAACTAATTACTAGACTTTTAATTGATGAAAAGGAAAGGAAAAATATTTAGCTATGTGTTGAAGGAGCTTCCTGGGAGGAAAAGTCCCTTCTGCAAGTTGGTCCTGAATGAAATGACGTCTGCTTGATTAATCCTTCACAAAGGGGCAAAAATGTCCAAAAGTGGCAAAAAATCTGCTTTTCAGTCGATCGACTGTAAAGCAGTCGATCGGTCAAGTCGCATGTCGATCGACTGCGCTGTCAAAATGGCCAGAAGCCCTGGAATCCAGTCGTTCTTGGGGGGTTCCAGTCGATCGACTGCAGTCGATCGGCCACGTCGGCAGTCGATCGACTGAGTCGTCCAAAATGGCCAAAAGTCCCTGTAATGCAGTCGATTTTGGAGTTCCAGTCGATCAACTAGAAGGTCAGTTGATCGACTGAACTCCAGTCGGTCGACTGGATTGCTGCACCCGGCTCGATTCCTCGTCCTTTTCACGTCCGCCGGTTTATCAAACCTCGTCCTTTGCCCTTCCTTGCTTGTCCGTCCATTCCCGAGTCGAGTGAAAATGATCCCCAAACGAGCGTGGGCCCCGCTTAGACATCCTACGGCCAAGAGAAAAACGAAAGAGTGAAAATCTATGAAAACTAATAAAAAACGTACAAAACTAAGAAAACCTAGAAATAACGAAAAACGGCCAACTCGACTCCTAAAAAACCCAAAATAAAGCAAAACACACGTAACGTGATACAAAAATGGTAAGAAAAATATGTACAAAAACGTGCAAATCAACCACCCCACACTTAGAACGGTTGCTTGTCCTCAAGCAAAACTAACGCAAAATTACAAAACTACCCCCGACCAACCCTAAACTAATGCACAAAAGTTAAATTGTGATGATGTACGCTACGTTGCTTGTTATCTTCGGCTAAAAGAACGATATTGTGCGTTGTTAAGGAAATTTAGATCGACTCCCGAAACTTAAAAGGACTTAAACAATCCACCAAGTCGGTCTCCCCGTCCTTGCCCCGGCTAAGGTCTATCCATGCTCGAACCGTTAATCGGCTCTCTACTAGCCAAGATCATTTACACCTCTCTTTACAAATATACTAAAAATCGGAAAAAGGGAAAAACGTGCTACTCAACAACAACAAGGATTTATAATGTATCCTTGTTTATTCGTCTCTTTTTCTTCTTCTTTTTTTATTTTTTATTTATTCTTTTTCTTTTTTTTACGGTAAATAAAGATGAAAATACGAAGCTTTCAACGACTCCGATCATTCGTTGCTACTAGCAACTTAAAAAATTCTCGATCGAGCACGTGGAGCAATTGACGACTCACAATTACAAAACAAAAATCTATAGAGAGTGTTTGATGACGAGGGCTAGTCGAGGCACTAGTTCTAAACGAGCATAAGGATAGCACGAAGCTAAAACCGAACGGAGATCCCAACAAGTTAAACCACCTAAGTCCACTATATTCGATCGAAAATCTAAACATCCTAACAAATCATCAAAACCGCGTCACTTCGCCAAGGGTCCAAGCAATAATAGCACACACGTTACTCAAATTAACACAAGAAAGCATACGAAAAACCTAGGATGAACTCTAACCACCCCACACTTAAAACCTAGCAAAGTCCTCATTGCGTATTTAAGCTAAGAAAAGCAGTAAAAAGGTGTAGGGAAAAGAGAATGCCCCTATGTCCGAGCTTGTGTCGTCGTGGTTGTGCAAAAGTCGTCGCCGGGAGCCGAGGCAAGCAACAAGCTATCTACAAGGTAAGGTACATCTGGAAAATTTGCACAAAAATAAACTATTTACAAAAACGAAAATCTTTTTGAGTTTTTGAATTTATAATTTGTTTGGATTTTATTTTTCAAATTTATTTTATATTTTGAGAATATATTCAAAGAAAATGAAATTAAACTATATACAAAAACGAAAGCAATTAAAAGGATTTTTTTTTAATTTTTTTTAATTTTTTTTATTTATATATTTTTTATTTTTACAAGAGTCGAGACGAGAAATAAAAGAACATAATCGAAAGATAAACCAAATAACACACAAAAACACTAAACAAATAAAATAAACAAAGGATAATCTAGGAGATTTAACGACGTCTCCTAGGTCGGGCACGGAGGTTCGCGTCCTCGTCGTTTCCGCCCTCGCCGCCATCATCGTCGTCGTCGTCGTCGTCCCGACGCATCCGACTCTCGACCAAAAGGAGCCGGCTATGGAGGCCACGGAAAGCTCGGTCGTTTCTTGCCTGCCCCTCGTCGAGCC
>BMAC01000566.1:219843-231822 GCA_014905375.1 Phtheirospermum japonicum | reverse complement strand
ATAAGACACCAAGCCCTTACATTCTGGGATCTTTGAAGGGGAAGCTCACAAACAAGACTCTCACTTCGCCGATAGTCGAAAAAGTTCCATTTCCAAGGCCGTCTTCGACCAGCAAAAGAAAATAAGAAGTTCATGGAGCTTTACAACTTGCTGAAGAACGTCAACATCAACCTTCCTCTTTTGGACGTCTTCTCCATTAACTTCATGCTTATAGAAATTTCTCGTACCGCATTCGTGAGGTCATTCACCTGCTTGGGTAAACTTTCCATATTTTTCATCTCGCTAGAAAGATCGTCTAGTCGTACGTTCACCTTCTCAAGTCCATCTCGATTATTGAGCGTCTCGGCCACTTGATTTTGTTGCCAAACCAACAGTTGATCGTTCACTTGGGCCGAACTTGTCGTTTGCGCCTTGGTTGTTGTTGGTGGTGCTAAATATTTAGGGTCAGTTTGTTTGGGCATTGGCACATAGTTTGGACTCCCAGGGCCATACTTCAAATTTGGATGATCGCGAATGCCATTAGTATAGGTAAACTTTTGTCTCAAATTAATGGATTGCAAGTTTTCGATGGCGTTTACCTCGACGTCCCCTTCATCCTTGAAAATTACTTGACATGCATTTGCCCCATGTCCAAACGCTCCACATATTCCACATGTTTCATGAGAAGGTTGCGATTGTTGCGATTGTTGCTTCATCATCATGCTCGTCAACAACTCCACTTGCTTTGTAAGTTTATCGATCTTGTCCTCCTCCGCTTGAACAACTGAAACCTCATTCACTCTAAGTTTTAGAGGCCTTGAACTCATTTGCCTCGACTTGTCACTTATTAACTCAAAAAGATCTTGTGCTTCCTCCACGGTTAAGCCCCCAAAATCTCCTGCTCGTGTTTCCACTTGTTGCTTGAAATTCGGCAATAATCCTTCATAAAAGTAATTGTTGACCATTTCGCTACTATTACCATGGTGTGGACATGCATTGAGGAGCTCCTTAAAACGATCCCACGCCTCGTGAAACAATTCGCCATCTAACTGCTCGAAATTGGAAATTTCCCTCCTCAACTTCGTCGTCGTTTGGGCTGAGTAAAATCTTCCCATAAATTTCTTGTAAACCATCTCCCAATTTGTTAGGGAATTAGGTTGAAACTGATTGAACCATCGTTTCGCTTTATCTTTCAGGGTACTAGGGAAGTATCTCATTCTAAGTTATCCTTCACTGAGTCCTCGATCTTGAATCCCAGACAATGCTATATAGAATTCTCGAACGAACTCGAGCGGGTCTTCATTCGGTAAACCATAAAAAGAGGGTAGCTTGTTCAAATCGTCGGTCCTCAAGTTGTAGTTCCTAGCCGCTTGGCCTAAAACTATCGCTGAGCTATATGGTCTAATGGTTGGGCATGCGAGGTCACCCTGTTTTCGTACGTTTTGATATCGAGGAGCACGTCGTCCTCCAAAATTCGCACGTCGTCCACCAAAATCGTCCCTATCCTCATAGTAATTATCTTCGTTAAACCCGTTATCATCCTCATATTCATCGTCTAGTGCATCATCGTCTTCACCATCATAGTACTGCCGTCCTCCTCGTCTATTTCGGAAACGATTTGGTACTCGCACCCAATTTATATTCTCATTGTGTTGTTGGTTGTTTTGGGGCTGGGGCCCGCCATTACCAACTCGGTTGCGTAAGAACTCCTCGTTTGCACGAGCGTTGTATGCTTTAGCTTCCGCTCGATTCCTAAAGTGCTGTGGACGATTGAATTGATTTCCTTGGATCACTGCTTGATGATGATCTTGGCCTTGGGTCCCCCCGTTGTTTGGGTTGTAGAGGAACTGGTTCCCTTCTTGATTCTCTTCGTTATTGATCCTTTGGTTGTTTTCGTCGTTATGCGCTTGATTAGGTTCAAGAATCGGTGGATCTTCTTGACGATTGTCGTCTTGTGGGTCTCCAAAGTTTAGATCATCGGTGGCCGGCATCCCATATGGTTGGTGGTGAGGTGGGGTAAAGTTTTCGTTTCCATGCCCTCGACCACCATTCGTTCGTCCTCCTCCTCTTCCTCCGGGTCCTCGGCCGCCAATTGGTGTTGTATTCGACATGGTGGCTAGGATTATATTTGATTGATTTCTATTTGGAGAAGGGAAGAGTCTTCTCGTTCTCCCTACTCGTTCGATGTTGTCAACAAAAGGTGCAAGTTTAATTTGTAAGCTTCGACGACCTTGCATCAACAAAAACAACATCAATGTATCGAGTGGCAAACAAAGAACCTTTATACAAATAAACAGAAAAGCATAAAATAACACGAACAAACATTATCAAAACCTATGCCAGTCCCCGGCAACGGCGCCAATTTTGGATTTGAGCTTTTGTGTGTGCCTGCTTTATAAATAATTGTCAGAAATTTAGTAGCTCGCCCGCAAAATAACGGGATCGCGTGTAGGTTTGACAAGCTTAACTCGAGTTGTCTCTCAAGGACTGATGTTCGGAATTTTTAATGTTTGTTTAATCACAATGTTTAACATGAGAACTTGTATAAATTTGGTTTTTGAGATTATCAACTACTAATAAATTTAAAAGCATCAACTAAGGATTTTAAACTAACTAATTTATTCTTAACTAAAGCATCAAACTAAATTATCTAAGAATTATTAATCTAGGGATTTTTTTAAAGAAAAAAAATTCTAAATTAATTATCTATCATGCATGAAATACTACGATTTAAACTAAACATGTGATTCTCAAGAACAATAAGATCAATCTCAAAATTCTCAAGCAATAACATAGCAATAACCAATTATCAACTAATTATCAAAACTAAAGCAATAATTAAATTAATCATGAACAAATCATCACCAAGCATGAACAAGAGAATAAACGCAGCGACTAATTAATATTAAAAATAACTAAGGTTTAAAGGCTCAGCGATTCAATGGTTCAAACGATTCGAAATAAATTAACGAAACTAGAAACTCAAACGAAATAATTAAACATAAATTATCTAGAATTAAACTAAGAATAAATAGAGTTAGAGAACTTATTAAGTAGCTAAAGGTGCTGAAAGTGCTCCGCGAATCCGAGTTGTTGGTGGTTGCTCTTCGTCGAAAAATCMGAACTTGAACGAACGTCTTCGTCTTAGTGCTTCGGATCTTGAATCTTCGACGTAGATCTTTAAAATATGTTGTAGGGTGTTGAATATAGGTTTCTCAACCCTAGGTAAGTGTCTTGGGTCGTGGTTGTTTGTTTAATCCGAATTATGAAGGGTTTATATAGTTATTTCATGACTTGGCGCACAAGAAACCCTAAAATCCGAATTCGGGCCATCGCTTCGACGGTGCGTCGACGTAGCGTCAACTGACGCGTGCTGGTGCTCGGCGTCGGTGCTGCCTGGGCGTGCGCGTCGGCTGGGTGCATCGACATCGACGCTTCAGCAAGTTGCGTCGACGTTGCGTCGACATCGACGCTTCAGCAAGTTGCATCAACAGTGCGTCGACGCTGCGTCGACTGACGCGGATCATGGCTCGCGTCGACGGGGCATCGACGGTCGCGTTAGTCGACGCGACTGCGCGTCTGCCTCCAATGCTCGATCTTTTGCTACTCGTTTCACCGGAAAGCTTGTTCTTCACTTCTTGAACATCGAACCTCGTCTATTACGCGTTGAACTCTTCCGGTTACTTAGCTGTAAGGTGAAAAATAATGAAACATCACCTACTTGCATCAATTACGATCAAAATGTGGTAAAATAAGCTGGAATTATTAAAATACGAGATTAAGCTTAAATCGTCCAACTTATACCAAAAATAATAAGAAAAATAAACTAAAATACTAATAAAAACCAAGACAAATCCGTGCTAATCAGTACTAACCTGAAAAAGAGATCAGCAACCTGAATTGATGATGAAAGATGTCTCAGCGAACCCTAAAGCCTTCCGCAATTGTCACAGTGACCTTGCCGATCCTGCAAAACAATGCCTAGAACGGGCCGGATTTCGAGCCCGTTAAGGCCCTCCGACGCTTAAGTTAATAAGCGAAATCAAACTCCTCTCTCTCTCTCTTTAATGTAAATAATGCGGTGAAATAGTAATAATGACATTAGTTATTAATAAGAGGCATACACCCCTTTATATAGAGATAGGAGAAATCCTCCACTATCTAGGGTTACCTTACATAAACATAATTTCATTCATACCATGACTCTTTCACCGACTCTCAACTGGGACTCTTCCCATATGATAAGTTCCCATAAACATGAAACTTCTTAACATATTACCGAAATAAGCCCGGGCATACAGACCACCAGGCCCATACACATATTAAACTTTCAATCAGGCTCAAATACTCAGCCCAACCCACCAGAGATCACGACCCTATATGAGAACTCATCCTCATACTACAGGTCGCTACTCCAGGCACATCAACTTGCTTTGTTTTAAGGAACAGCCTTCAGCTCGTTCACTTCTCAAAGACATAATACAGCTCACCCATCTTCCAGGAGGCACACCCTCTCCTAAAGATAGGACCACTTTCCACAAATAACCATATACATCACGTAATACCACATGTAGAAATTTTGGTCCACATCAGATACAGTACGAAATTTCATGATATAATGTAGTAAATTCTACGACGTAGTATGAAACTTAAAAATGTAGTATTAAGTTTCATGATATAGTTTGAAATCTCAAGATATAGTATAGAATTGGTTAATAAGAACAAATTAGTACTTTTTATTTGTAATTTGGATTAAATGAGAAGTTGAAATTATAATGGATTATTTAGGAAAAAATTATTAACTAATGGAGCATTTGGGAATTGCCAAAATATAGTGCAACTGGAATCCAAAGCTGCACATCTTAAATAAATAAGAACTAGAAGGAGAAGAAACACAACTTTCTACATTATTTAGGGTATTTGAAAATACTCTTCCTCAATGGTCCAGGAGATTCGATTCGCCCTCACTCTAGTAGTCGTTTTCCACTTTGTCGAAGGGTCATATCCTGTGCATTTCTGCATCAATATCTTTTTTCCAAGTCCGTATAAGATCGGGCCTAGACCAAAGTTTCTTTGGCCCAAAGAAGTATTATTAGCCTAGCCCATAGGCTCGATGGTTCAAGCTGGCCCAACTGACGAGATAAATAACAAATTCTTTTTTTTAACCTTACAAGTTATTTTTTTTATAAATACCTAATAAATTTCACGAATACCCAACCATTATATAAATCCCAAAATATATTTTGATATGGAAGAAGTTATGTGGTAATTAATGAATTAAAATTATATTTTTGTGCGTTTCATACTGCCATATATATTTATTTCTCGAATATATATTCTTGTGGATGGACGAGCACCAATTTTATAATTTTCATTTATTTTACAGTATTTAATTGCTTGATTGGTGTGACGATGACTGAAGGATGCTAAGTAGCCGAGAAAGCTCATAACTTAGAAGATGAAGCTTGCAAACCGTTGCGAGAATCGATAACGAGCGAATTGGCAAAAAAGTAACCCAAGAAGAACCCATCGATGGACGCCAGCGTCGATGTGGCGTCGACGCCTATAAGATGCCCGCGTCGGTTGACCACATTATCAATGACCCGTCGATGAACTCTCTGTTATTCTGGTCGATGCCCCGTCGGTCGACATACTTATTCGAAAAACTCTCTGTCATTCTGGTCAATGGACTCGTCGATCGATGGGTGGTCGACGCCGACTCCGAAAGACTATTTTTGGAAGGAAACTCTTATGGGAACATATATATATCCTTCCATATTTCAACAAAACTCATTTATTAACAGATTCCTAGGGATCCAAGGCACCTAAAACACTCTCTTTTGGGAAGGAAGAGGAGAAGGAGCTACCAATTAATTCCAAGGAACTAAGGAAAATTCAATAAACAACACAACAACGTTCTTACTCCCTTTATCTCTTGAAGAAATAATGTTTTCTTATCTCTTTTTATTTTATATTCTCATGAACACCATGTGTGAGTATTTCATTAATTCCGGTCCTTGTGACGTTGAAACCTATCGATTGATTATGTTCTAATTAATTCTCGTTATATTTATTTCGTTCTTCATATTAAATTGTTTGTGTTATTCTATTTTCATGACACGATTGTTTAATTTCTATTTTAGCCCTATCACCTAGATTAGAGTTAGATGTCAATTGCTAGAAAGAGAACTAAAATCCGTAATTGTTGTTATTTCTATTTCACTTGTAGCAACCAATGGTCACGCATCATTAGGGGTAACACAACATAAGTTAAATAACCCGAGCTTATGAATTTATTTCTTTAATTACCCTATTTGCCTAGCTTCTAATGCTTTTATTGGGTTACGTCTAGAGAGATTATACTAGGTTGTTCATTAATTAGGTTTGGTCGAAGAGCTTGTTACGATTAAATTTTCGGTAAGGGTAAATTCGAGTAGTAGAGCTTATTGCTATTCAGGGCTAGTAGTTTCATATAAAAAGTGAATTACAATATTACAATTGGTTAGATGAATTGATCGAGGGTGGAAACTGAACTTGGACTGGAGTTTTCTCATTATTATTAATCTCATATTAATTCTCTTGAGTGTTCCTTTGTTTGAGTTTATTTACTTTGATTTTTAATTCTTTCTTATTTATTTGGTTATTTAGCTCTGATTAGTTAGTTCATCATCTTCTATCCCCTTTTATTATTTTAATCAAATATGAATTATCACAAATTAACCCACAGTCCTCGTGGGATCGACGTTTACTTACCGCTTCTACTAGTTAGTGGAGGAAAGTTTAGGAAAATAAAAATATTAAATTTATCGCGTAATGAATCGCTGTCAAATTTTGGCGCCGTTTCCGGGGAGTGACGCATATTGAATTGTGATTTTTACGTACTAAGTATATTTAGTTAGAAACGAGTTGAGAAACTTGTTTGATATTTTTCAGGTGAATGAACTTGAGATCGTCCGAAAAGAAAGGTTTGCAATACTATCCAAAGATTACCAAGTGAGATCGCGAGCATCAAAAGAAGTCTAAACGAGAAAAAGAGGCATTGGGTATGAAAAAAAAACTACCGAATTATGAATCTAAGGAGTTTTAAAGTGACAGCGAAGAGAGAGAGGATACTCAAGATCCACGTTCTTCTCGAGAGAACGTAACAATGGCAGGAGGCGAAGAACGCACGTTGAAAGAGCTAGCTAATCCCAATCTCCCACAACAACCACTCAGCATCACATTTCAAACCGTGGATGATGCTACATTCGAATTGAGATCAGGTTTAATCCACCATCTACCGTCATTTTATGGATTAGGTGGCGAAGATCCGCACAAGCATCTGAAGGAATTTTTCATATGGACGAGCATGAAGCCCGCCAGAGTAACTGATGAACAAATTAAATTACGGGCCTTTCCATTTTTGTTTAAGGACCTAGCCAAAGATTGGCTCTATTACTTGCCATCGAGCTCCATCACCACGTATGGAGCGTTAGAAAATATATTTTTGCATAGATATTTTCCCACTTCGCGAGTGGTGAACCTCTATAAGGACATTTGTGCAGCGAGACAATCACAGGGGGAGACATTATATGAGTACTGGGAGCGATTCATGAAACTCGTCGCTAGTTGTCCTCAACATCAAATGGGCGAGCAGTTGTTGATACAATATTTTTATGAGGGTCTATGTCTCACGGATAGGAATATGATAGATGGGGAGAGTGGAGGCACACTAATGGCAAGACATCAATGACAACAAAGGAGTTGATATCGAACATGGCAACAAACTCCCAATAATTTGGCAGTCGCGATGCCTCGTTGAAGTCGGTAAATGAGGTAGTTAATGGTTCATTGTAAGCTCAAATAAATGATTTGACATCTGTGATCACTAAATTGGATATGGGGGGACTTCCTAAGGTTCGACCATGTATTCTTTATGAGATGGTAGCACACGTTACTGATGATTGCCCACAAATCCATGCTAAGATTGAACCATGTTAATGTGCTGGGGACTGGTAATGGGTAAGGTAGAAAATACGATCCATACTCTAATACTTATAACCCAGGATGGAGAGACCATCCAAAATTTAACTATCGAAATCAGCAAAGGAATTCCTTCTGCGATCAAGTCTAGAGACGACCTCAGGATTTTCAAAGGGGACAATTTTTTTTGAGACAATATAATAACCGCCTGCAGGTGGAAGAATCATCCCCATCACTCGAGGAGATGGTGAAAGCCATGGCATCGAACACCTTGAAGCTTCAGCAAAAGATGGACGAGTACTAGCACGACAATTGGTCCAGTATAAAGAATCTAGAAACTCAAGTGAGTCAAATGGCAGACCACATAAGTTGGATGGATGCGCGAGGAAATGGCCGATTGCCTTCTAAACCTGAAGGGAATCCAAAGAATGTGAGTGCCATTACGTTACAGAATGGTAAGAAACTAAAAGGCCCATAGAATCCAGCACTTGAATCGGAGGATGGCAATGAGAAAGAGAAAGAAGAAACGGAGGAGACACACGCTTATAATAGTCTACCTAAACCTACAAATGATGTCCATAATTCCATCATTTTTCCTACCAGAGCTGAGCCATTGCCATTTCCATCAAGGATTAAGTGCCAAGTTAAGGAGGACACAGAGAAGCATGTGCAAGATGTTTTCAGGAAGGTGGAGATCACTATTCCCCTTTACGACGCGATAAAGCAAATTCGTCGTTATGCCAAATTCCTCAAGGATCTATGAACCCACAAGAGAAGTCTAAAGGGAGACGAAAAATTTATAAGGGGGAGAATGTATCGGTCGTGTTTCAAAAGAATCTGCCACAAAAAATAAATGTACATTCTTTATTCCATGCACAATTGGTAATTTGAGAGTCGAGCGGGCCATGTTAGATTTAAGTGCTTCGATCAATGTTATGCCGTGTGCTATTTTTGATTGCTTGTATATGGGCCCTTTGAAGAAGACCAGGGTAGTGATACAACTCTCCCACCGCATACCCTGATGATGTCATCGAAGATGTTCTTGTGAAAGTTAATGAGCTAGTCTTTCCGCCTGATTTTTATGTGCTAAGTATGAATGACAGCACCTCAAAATCACCACCTATCTTATTAGGACGACCTTTCTTGAATACTGCTCAGATAAAAATTGATGTTCCTCGAGGCACTCTCACGATGGAGTTCGACGGTCACATTATTCAATTTAATATTTTTGACGCTATGAAATTTCCTGATTGTGATAACTCTGTATATGCACTTGATTGTTTTAAATCTTTAGTGCATGAATTTTTAGAGGTACACAATAGAGACTAGCTCGAGATGAATATCACACTAAGTTTGGGGAAAAACTCTCAATTATTGGGTCACCTAATAACAGAGCCAAGCTGGAAGAATGAGGTGCATGAGATGATCTTGGCCTTGCAAGTACTCTAGCAAGAACCTTGTAGGTATGTTGTTAGCTATGTTAAACTTCCCGAGTCGTACCCAAAGGTTATGCCATCCACTATACAATCACCGGATCTCGAACTTAAGTCCCTACCGGAACACTTAAAGCATGTATTTTTGGGAGAGAACGATACGTTGACTGTGATCGTATCATTGCGGTTAGACACTTTTCAGGATGCATCCTTGTTACGAGTATTAAATACAACAAACAAGCAATTGGGTGGATGATAGCGAACTTGCGAGGAATAAGTCCATCCATATGCATGCACCGCATCTTGCTTGAGGAAGGTGCTAGACCATTTAGGGAACCTCAATGACGGCTGAATCCACCCATGATGGATTTGGTGAAAAAGGAAATTCTCAAGTTGCTAGATGTGGGAGTGATCTATCCAATTTCTGACAGCCGATGGGTAAGCCTGACTCAAGTCGTTCCTAAGAAATTAGGGGTAACCGTTGTGCAAAATCAAGATGGTGACTTGGTTCCCACCCGAGTTCAAACTAGATGGAGAATTTGTATAGACTACCGTAAGTTGAATACCATAACTTTTAAGGATCACTTTCCTTTGCAATTTATTGATCAGATGCTTGAGAGTTTGGGGTCATTCTTTCTACTGTTTCTTAGATGGTTTCTTGGGGTATTTTCAAATCCCTATAGCTCCCAAGGACAAAAATAAGATGACCTTCATGTGCCCCTTTAGCACATTCGCTTATCTTCGTATGCCATTCGGACTATGCAATGCACCGTCCACATTCCAGAGATGTATGGTAAGAATTTTTTCGGAATAAGTTAGCGACATCATAGAAGTTTTTATGGATGATTTCAGCGTTTATGGCGGTTATTTTGAGGTATGTCTTGAAAATCTTTCTTTAATTTTGAAATGATGTGTTGAAACCAACTGATCTGACCTGATATGATGACTAGTCGCCAAACAGCTCGAATAGACCTTGTTGGGACGAGCTGAGCTGATGCCTGAAGAGAAGATAGATGAGGTGAGGGATGAGCCTATAGCCTGGTGAGAATTGCCCTGAACTGATCCGAAGTCTTGAATAAGGTTTCGGGAGATCAAGTCAGGAATTTGAAGAACTTACGGACAGAGATGACTTGCCTTTTTTTGGAGGAAACCTCTTAGTCAAGTCTCCAAATAACGGCCCAAGATTTGCGGGTTTCTGTTTTAGGGATCTCAGGAAGGCCCCACTTGGCAAAAGCTATAATATCTCTGCCCCAAGGCTAAGAAAGGTATGACATTCTAAGCATTTTTCCTTTCTTTGGCTTATTCCGATCCCAAATGCTTAACTGACTTAAGCATCGGGGAGGTTTCCACTGGAAAAACCCCTGTGGTCTTTTCTAACATGTCTGTGTTGAATAGGTCGGTATATTCTCAAGGAAAGGAGCAGGTGTTCTCGGTGTATTTTTCAGAACAAAACAATTGGCACCATCTGTGGGAAGGTTGAACAAAGCTAAGATGTGAGAAGGAAGCATGGCATCACACGGACTCAGGTGAAACCTAGTGGCGGAGCTGAGCGGTACGCCAAGCTCAACTACACCGACTGGTTTGCCGGAGACGGCAGCCTCTGGTACGCCGCAACCCCCGGCAGGAGGAGCCCCACAAGATGAAAGTGGATCAATGAATGATGCCTTTCTTAGGCAATTATCTAACCTCAATGGCAAAGCAGTGGAGGTGGCTGTAGAGAAAAAATTCACTGAACTTTCGTCACCTCCCCTCAAAATAAACCAACCGTCGGAGACGGAGCCACCCCGGATTTCCTAGAGCATGGTCAGATCTCCCCCGGATTTCCCAGAGCATGGCCTATAGCCTGGTGAGAATTGCCCTGAACTGATCCGAAGTCTTGAATAAGGTTTCGGGAGATCAAGTCAGGAATTTGAAGAACTTACAGAAAGAGATGACTTGCCTTTTTTTGGAGGAAGCCTCTTAGTTAGGTCTCCAAATAACGGCCCAAGATTTGCGGGTTTCTGTTTTAGGGATCTCAGGAAGGCCCCACTTGGCAAAATCTATAATATCTCAGCCCCAAGGCTGAGAAAGGTATGACATTCTAAGCATTTTTCCTTGCTTTGGCTTATTCCGATCCCAAACGCTTAACTGACTTCAGCATCGGGGAGGTTTCCACTGGAAAACCCGCGGTGGTCCTTTCTAACGTGTCTGTGTTGAATAGGTCGGTATATTCTCAAGGAAAGGAGCAGGTTTTCTTGGTGTATTTTTCAGAACAAAACAATTGGCACCATCTGTGGGAAGGTTGAACAAAGCTAAGATGTAAGAAGGAAGCATGGAATCAGACGGACTCAGGCGAAACCTGGTGGCGGAGCTGAGCGGTACGCCAAGCTCGACTACACTGAATGGTTTGCCGGAGACGGCAGCCTCTGGTACGCCGCAACCCCCGGCAGGAGGAGCCCCACAAGCTGAAATGGATCAATGAATGATGCCTTTCTTAGGCAATTATCTAACCTCAATGGCAAAGCAGTGGAGGTGGTTGTAGAGAGAAAATTCACTGAACTTTCATCACCTCCCCTCAAAATAAACCAACCGTCGGAGACGGAGCCTCCCCGGATTGCCCAGCACA
>BMAC01000566.1:207733-219347 GCA_014905375.1 Phtheirospermum japonicum | reverse complement strand
CCCCCCCGTTCCATAAGTAATTTTGATGAGTTCAGTTCTACATTATTGCACCAGTTCACAAGTTGCAGGAAATACTAAAAAATATCGTTAGAGTTGTTTAGTTTGAAGTAAAAAGAAGGTGAGAGTCTGTGTGTATATATGAAGAGATTTATAGATGCCAAATTAGAGGTTCCGTCAGCATCTGAGGAGCTCTTGGTTAATGCGTTAGCCCAAGGGCTCAGGCAGAATGAGTTCTTTCAGTCATTGGTAGTTAAACCAGCACTTAAATTTTGAGAGCTCCTTGAAAGGGCGGAGAAGTATATCCACTTGGAGGAGGCTCTGTGGATAAAGGATGATGGGGAAAAGTGGAGCGAATGACCTAACGAGGACGACAAGGCCTTGGCTAAGAAACCCAGGACTGACCTGGTGGAAGGTCAACCTTGGATTGACCAATACACACCCCTGGCCTCACCCCCAGGGCAAAATCTTGCAGGCTATTTAATTGAACCCCGACCTCAAGTGATCGAGGGCATATGCACAAAATCCACGGAAGGAGAGATCTGACTGATTCTGTCGATACCATAATGAATATGGTCATGACACGGATAAGTGCACTCACTTGAAGGACGAGATGAAATGGATGGTGCAGGTGGGACACCTTAAAGAGTTTGTAAGCGCAAAAAAAGGAGAGTTCAGATCTAACTCTCACAGATGAGATCGACATCATGGAAACAGGTGGGGATTGGATAATAGTCGTGGCAGTGAAAAACAGAATGACCAGTATCTGGAGATAAGAGGAGATATTCTGATGATCATAGGCGGCGAATGGGACGAACTTTCCAAGCGAACCTAGAACAGTTACGTACGGGCGGAGAATAATCTAACTAGGAGAGCGCGGGAGGTTGTGCATTTAATGCCGAGTGTCAACAGATGCTTTGGATTGGAGGATGAGAATGGTATCTTAGCCCCTCACATGGATGCCTTGGTCATAACAGCCACTGTTTCTAACTACAATGTGCGGAGGATCTTTGTGGACACATGGAGTTCGGAGGATATTATGTTTATGATTACTTCCAAAAGATGAATTTAAGTATGGAGTTAGAAGAGGTCACAACCTCGTTAGTAGGCTTTGCTGGAGGGGCCCTGAGACCGCTTGGAGCGGTAAACCTCTTGGCTACACAAGGGGATGGACCATTTAGGAAGACCAGGTCGATGCGGTTTTTGATAGTCGACGCACCCTCCTCATATAATTCAATGCTGGGTCGGCCATCTCTAAGCCAATTTCATGCAGTAATATTTGTCTATCACATGAACCTGAAGTTCCCTGCTCAGGATGGAGTGGGTGAAGTCCGTGATGAACAATATATGTTGCGACAGACGTACGTGGAGAGTGTTCGGCGCAATGAAGAGGAAAGGCGATGCAAAAGGGCAAGAAAAAAGGAGGCCAAACCTGAGCTTGCTCAGTGGGAGGAAAACCTGATGTCAATAGAGGTAATACCAGGAGATTACAGCCGATTTTTGCGTGTAGGAACAACCCTGAGTCTGGATATATTGGTAGAGCTGGTTGCGTTTTTAGATAGACCCGGCTGTAGCCAAGCATCACCTCAACATCAGCCCTACGTTGAAGCCAGTGAAATAGAGAAAGCACAACTTCGGTTCTGCGAAGGAAGCCATTATTGAGGTAGAGGTAGAGAAATTGCTACGAGCCAAGCATATTCAGGAAATACAATTCCCAAAATGTCTCTCTAACGCAGTGTTGGTACCAAAGACTCAGGACGATTGGTGGATGTGTATAAATTTCAGAGACCTCAATTGAGCCTCTCCCAAATACCACTACCCACTACCCAGGATAGACTAGCTGGTGGATTCCACATCAGGCTGTGAACTATTAAGAATGATGGACACCTCCCAAGGATATCACCACATCGAGCTGGCCGAAGAAGACTGGAAACGGGTTAGTTTAATAACCCCAAGAGGAACTTATTGCTATGTGGTCATGACATTTGGGCTCAAGAATGCAGGTGCCACATATCAGCGACTGGTGGATAAAATGTTCAAGGCCCAGCTCGGACGAAATATAGAAGTATATGTGGAAGACATGCTTGTTAAAATCTTAAAGGCATCCTCACACATTGATGACCTAAATGAAACTCTCGATACCCTGAGAGAGTACAAAATGAAGCTCAAACCCAAGAAGTGCGCATTCGGGGTAAGAGCTGGAATGTTCCTTGGTTATATGGTCACAAAGACGGGAATAGAGGCCAATCCAGAGAAGGTTAAAGCCATCATGGACATGCAACCTCCAAAGAATATCAAAGAAATGCAATGTCTAGCAGGACGGATAGTAGCCCTGAGAAGGTTTGTTTCGTGCTCGGTAGAGAAGAGCTTACCATTTTTTCGAGCCCTGCGAAAGAAGGCTCGATTTCAATGGGATGAAAAATGTCAAGAGGCATTCCAGAAGCTGAAAGAACATCTGGTCGGCATGTCATTGCTTACCAAGCCAGTTCAGGGACAACCTTTGATTCTGTATTTATTTGTAGGAAAGCTGTGAGTACGGTTCTGATTAGAGAAGAAAGCAAGGTGCAAAATTCGGTGTATTACTGGAGCAAGGTGTTATATGACGCCGAGATCTGGTATGTAGAGTTGTAGCGTGCAATGTAAGATCTGTTCGGGACAACTCGTAAGCTCCGCTCCTATTTTTTTTCACATGAAATAGTGGTCAGGACCAACTTGCCTCTAAAAGCAATCATGGGTAAACCGGAGGTTTCAGGACATTTAGTGAAATGGATAATTGAGCTCAGCAAATTCGATATCAATTTCAAGCGCGGACAACGATTAAGGCCCAAGTATTGGTTGACTTTATGCAAGAAATGACCAGCTTTCTTGAAAAGAAGAAATAATGGACGATCTACATAGACGGCTCGGTAGGTAACCTGGGTTGTGGAGCAGGAATAGTATTAATAGACCTAAATGGTGTAACCACAGAATATGTGGTACGCATGAACTATAGCTTATCTAATAATGGGGCGGAGTACGAAGTTCTGCTGAGAGGAGTTTAGATGGCAAAATAATTTGTGGCAGAACGGATATGTGCACGAGTAGATTCACAGCTTGTATACAAGAAAATAAGGGGAGAATCTGAAACAAGAAAAGGGCACGTGCAAAAACATCTAGCTCAATTCCGTGAAATAGCCAAAACCATTGATGCTTTTACCATCCACCAAATTCCCAGGGAATAAAACGGCCGAGCAGATTACCTGGATAAGGTGGCCAGCTCGGCCACGGACTGTCAAGAGAGATTAATCACCTTATTAGTAGCGCACCGAGAATTTGGAGAAGAGGAGATACATGTGTTGGATGAAGAAAAGGACTGGCGTTCCCCGATTAAAATATATCTAGAAAAAGGAGAGATACCCGATAATAGGAAGGAGGCAGCAAATTCACGAGGGGTTTTAGACAACCTCTTTTGCGCAGAAGAGGGGTTTCGTCTCGTTTTTGTTTAATAAAGGGATAATTGTGCAGAAGAGGTTTTGGACAACCTCTTTTGCGATGCTTAAGCCCGAGGGAGGGCAACCATATTCTCAAAGAAATTCACGAGGGGTGCTGTGCCAACCACATGGGTGCTAGGTGATTAACACATATTTGTGCTCATTTTTATTAGTAAATTAGTTAGTTTTTCCGATTAATTCTTGTATAAGTTGGATAGTTTAAGCTTAAATTCGTATATTTGTATTTTCAGCTTATTTTACCGCGTTTTGATCTTAATTGATGCAAATAGGTGAATTATCTCTATTTTTCGCCTCATAGCTAAGTAATCGGAGGAGCTCAGCACATAAAGGATGAAGATTGATGATTAGGAGACAAGAATCGAGTGTTCCGGCGAAGAAGTAGCAAGTTTTTGAAGCTAACTGTTATCTTTAGCGGTAGCCTTACCGCTAGTTAGCACCGTTACCCATACCGTTATTCCAATCGCTGAAGGTGGACAGAGAGCCTAACGGTACACTTTACGGTTACAACCATACCGTTACCATCACCGTTAGAGAGAAATAGAGAGCCTAATGGTGCGCCTAACGACCACCCTTATCGTTATCTCTACCATTATGGAAGAACGGAGACGCAAAAAGAAGAGTTAATGGTAACTTTAGCGGTAACTCTTACAACTAAATGCTACCGTTATCGAGCTCAGTAACCCACTTACTTGATTTGTTCCCCAAGAATTCGAAATTTATAAATACCACACCATTAATCAAACTTTGGGTCGTACTGTAGTCATTATAAGCTTACCAAAAAGTATTCCTAGGGTTAGAAACATGTTTTCAACACCGATTAGCATAGATTGAAGTTCAAGATCAAGGATTCAAGGCTTCCAAGTTCTGGAGGCCGTTCGAGTTTGCGCAACCCAATTCTCGTTCGAGATCTACAATTTTCTTCGGAGTAGCTGGAGAATTTTCTGCAATTCTTAGACTTAATAAGTACTCTAATATGTTTATTATTTTCTTAGTTTAATTTTAATAGTTGAAGCATTGGATAATTACTTTTATTTGATATTCTTAAGTTGATCTATGAACTTGGTTTTGGTTGATCAATTCAAGTTAAAAGTTTTCAGTTTTAATTTAGTTTATTTGATTCCTGATTAAGTATTGGATATTCGAATTCATTGATGTTATTTATACAAATTGATTTATGCTATTTAATACCTATTATGCTAAGAGATTTATGTTATTTGCTTGTTTCATGATAGTTGAGTTTCAATATGTTTTTAAGATCCGTTTAAGTAATTCAATTTCGTTTATGATACTTGATCATCGCTGCATTTTTAAGTTTCAATTAAGGTTTTCTTTGATAACTACTTAGTTTTGAAGGTTAGTAATTGCTCTAAGTTAATAGATATTATGCAAGCTTCTTAGGTTCGTTTATGAATTTGAAGCATTGCTACGTTTTTATTTTGGGATTTCATTTACTGATGCGTTTAGAATTTCAAGTGAGTTGCTATTACATAATTAATTAGTTCTTGATCTTAGGTTCTTATGATTGGTTAAATATATGGTTTTAAATTCAAGTTGGTAAATTTAGTTTAGTTAATTAGAATTTAAATTTATGATCTTGCTTTTAAATTCTTAGACGTTAATAAAAATCAAACAAACCCCCCAAAAATATTCGAATTTACGTTTCTGTTAAACAAACTTCTAAGAGCCCGGATTTTGTTGTCCTTGAGAGATGACTTGAGTCAACTTTCCACCCTACAAGTGTTCTCGTACTCTTGTGAGCAAGCTTGAATGTTTTATTTTTAATAAATATAATTGGGGTACACAAAATCTTGGTTCAAACTTTTGGCGCCATTTCCGGAGACAACAATAATGAGTCAAAGATTTTTGTTCGTTTTATTTTAAATTCATCGTTTATTTGCATACGTGTGCTTGGTTTGGACTTTGCCGCTTGGTACGTTTATGTTTTGTTTAGTTTATGCAAGGTAGACGTTCAATTCACCTCGATCTTGCACCATTCTTTGACGACATCCATCGTGCAAAACCAACAAGACCAAGGCCCGTGTCCATTACTGAGAGCGTTTCTTTTATAGATACTTATTTTGTGTGCGACGAGATTCCCGATACCATGGCGAGATGATCAAATCATGGAGACGGCCATAATGAGTTATTCGACGCTTTAAATAATGACTTGTCCTTACCTCCAATAGCAATGATTTGCAAGCCGAGTTCAACAACGAGCCCATCGGGCCGAACAACAACAAGGACCAAGAAACAGAGGGAAAATGCACAACACATCGATAACGTGCATGACAATTATTCTGAAAGAACACCACCTCAACGAGAGCGTGTAGATGAATGGTTCGATGACCATGACGTTCGAGATTTTGATGACAGTGAATGTGAGGAAGTTTATCATCGAGAGAGAGCACCAAGGCACGCTCGAGCATCTAGACAGCGCGATTTGGCACGTCCGAAGGTTGTCCCTTTTGGGTCTACTATTGTTCTTGGACCAACTGCAAAGGAAGTGGAGATTAAACCGGATCAAATTAACTTACTTCCGACTTTTCACGGAAATTCACATGAAGATCCTTTAGCATTTTTAAACTGTTTTGTTGATGAAGTGAGCAAATTTTTGGTTATAGGCCTTAACTGAGAGGAGTTGCAAATGACTTGTTTTCCCTATAGCATGAAGGACAAAGCAAAGACGTGGTTACTATCCTTAGAACTGAGATTGTTAACCGATTAGGAGATGATAAGCGAGAAGTTCCTCAATAAATACTATTCGGTAAAGACAACAGGGCATCTTCAGAGGCAAATTGCTAACTTTGAACAGTTGGAGGGAGAATTATTTCATGAAACATGGGAGCGTTACAAGACACTTTTACCAGCATTCCCCCATCATAACTACTCACCCGAGATGATCAATCAATTTTTCTTTGATGGTTTATTAAACATTAGGAAAAACCAAGTTGAAATAGCGGCAGGAGGAGATTTCGGAGACCTAACGGCCCTCGAGGCAAAACGAGTGTTGGAGAAGCAGAGCAAAAAATATAGACAAACCAATTCTCGACCTCGTAAAACGAAAGTAAATAAAGTATCCACAACCGAGACACATAAAGATGAAGGAGTTAAGGTTTTGGTGTGAGATGGTCAACAATCAATTCACCAGTTGCAAAAATTATCAGAAAATGCCTCTAGAGCTGTTCAGTTTAAAACAAAGAGAAAACAAGGGATTGTGTGCGTTCATCAATAGATTCACGGATGCAAAGTTAGAGGTGCCGTCGGCATCTGAGGAAATCTTGGTTAATGCCTTGGCCCAATGGCTCAGGAAGGGGAAATCCTTTCAGTCACTGGTTGTGCAGCCGGCTCTGAGGTTTTGAGAGCTCTTGGATAGAGCGAAAAAATATATCCATCTAGAGGAAGCACTAAAAATCAAGGATGAGAGAGAAAAGAAGAAGGAGCGATCTGATAGAGAGGAGAGGATGATGGTAAAGAAATCCATACTTAATTTGGTTGGTGGACGACCTCGCTTCGACAGATACACACATTTGGCCACACCACAGGGGGAGATCTTGCAAGAAATAAAACAACATCCTTACCTTTAGTGGCCAAAAACCTACTCCCAAAAACTGGGGATGGAAAGATCTGATCGGTTTTGCCGGTACAACAATGAATATGGTTATGATACAGATCAATGCACCCACCTAAAGGATGATCTAGAAAGACTAGTACAGGAAGGACATCTCAAGGAATTTGTGAGGATGAGATGAGAGGATTCCAAACCTAACTCCCGCAGACAGGACCGACCTCAAGATACCAAACGTAGTTCGGATGGCAGCCGCAATGCTGGGCGAAGGAATGAGCAGACAAAAGAGGTCCGAGGTGAGATCTTCATGATCACAGGGGGTGAATGGGATGAACATTCTAGGCGAACCCAAAATAGCTATGTTTTTGCTGCGAAAGATCTGGCAAGAAAGGCAAGTGAGGTTGGCCAGTTGGCACCAGGCTCGAACATATGTTTTGGGTCAGAGGATGAAAATGGCATTCTGGCCCCAACACAAGGATGCCTTGGTCATTACAACCACCATCGCCAATTACGCTATAAGGAGAATATTTGTAGATACAAGCAGTTCAGCCGACATTATGTTCTATAATTGTTATTAACAATTAAACCTGGGTTTAGATCTAGAAGAGGTCACCACATCACTAGTTGGCTTCGCTGGAGGAGCCTGTAAACCTTTAGAAGCGATAAATCTACTGATGACATTAGGGGACGGTCCATTCAGGCTGACCAAGTTGGTGCTATTCTTGGAGGTAGATGCACCTTCCTCATACAATGTTATGCTCGGACGCCCATCATTGAGATTGTTTCAAGCTGTGATTTCGGTCTACCACATGAAGCTAAAATTCCCAGCCCAGGATGGGGTAGGAGAGGTTCAAGGAGACCAGTACGCAGTGAGGCGCACATATGTGGATAGCATTCGGCGTAGGGAGGATAATGGAGGGTGTAAAAGGTTGAAGGTGGACACTACCAGACCTGACTTGCCCAAGAAGAAGATAATTTGATGACAATTGAGGTAATTCCATGAGACAACAGCCATGTCCTTCATGTCAGAACGACTCTCAGCCCCAAAGTGTCAGTAGAATTGGTTGTGCTCTTGAGGGACAACACAGATATTTTTGCATGGTATCCTCAAGACCTGGTAGGAATTGATCCAGCACTGGCTAAACACCATCTTAATATAAGCCCCGACGTAAAGCCTGTAAAATAGAAGAAGAGGAGCTTTGTCCCCGAGAAAGAGGCCATCATTGAGGGAGCGGTAGAAAAGTTATAGGGTGCTAAACATATCAAGGAGATACAATTCCCGAAGTGGCTCTCCAATACTGTACTTGTTCCAAAAACAGAAGAAACCTGGCGGATGTGTATTGAATTTACAGACCTTAATCGTGCCTGCCCTAAAGACTACTATCCGTTGCCCAGGATAGATCAGTTGGTAGACTCCATGTCTGGGTGCGAATTACTGAGCATGATTGATGCCTCGTAGGGCTACCATCAAATCAGATTGGCAGAGGAAGATTGGAAGCGGGTTAGTTTCATAACCCCGAAAGGAACATATTTCTACGTTGTGATGCCGTTCGGGCTTAAAAATGTAGGTGCCACATATCATAGAATGGCGGACAAAATGTTTAAAGATCAACTGGGGAGGAATATGGAGGTGTACGTAGATGACATGTTAGTTAAATGTGTTAAGGCGACTTCGCATGTGAATGATTTAAAAGAGACCTTTGGCACCCTGAGAAGGTACTAAATGAAGCTGAACCCCAAGAAGTGCGCGTTTGGAGTAAGGTAAGGAAAATTCCTGGGGTATATGATTATAGAAAGAGTTATAGAAGCCAACCCAGAAAAGGTCAGGGCTATCATGGATATGTCGCCCCCAAGAAATATTAAGGAAGTTCAATGTCTAGCAAGCCGGATCAACACACTGAGCAGGTTTGTCTCGAGGTCGACAGAAAAGAGCTTACCTTTCTTTAGGGCATTACGAAAGAAAACTCAACTCCACTAGATGAAGAATGTCAAGAGGCATTTCAAAAGATGAAAAAACACTTAGCAGACATGTCCTTACTAACTAAACCCATCATAGGAGAACCATTGATCATATACATGCCTGTGGGGAAGTTAGCATTTAGCACAGTCTTAATCCGGGAGCAAGGAAAATCGTAGAAACTAGTATACTATTGGAGCAAGGTCTTGCATGAGGCTGAACTCCGATACTTAGAAATAGAGAGAGCCCTGGCTGCCCTGGTCAGAACTGCTTGAAAACTTCGGCCTTATTTCCTCTCTCATCAGATTATAGTCCGCAATAATCTACCTCTGTAAGCCATCATGAGCAAACCAGAGATTTAAGGGAGATTGGTCAAATGGATAATTGAATTAAGTGAGTTTGAAGCAAGGCTAGCAATCAAGGCCTAGGCATTAGCAGATTTCATGCAAGAAATGGCCAGCTTACACAGACGGCTCAGTGGGAAGCCTTGGATGTGGCGCAGGAATAGTCTCGGTGGACCTGGAAGGGGTGACCACGGAATACTCAATTTGACTGAATTATCCTCTGTCTAAAAATGGGGATGAATACGAAGCATTGTTGAGGGGAGTCCAGATGGCGCGAAAGAGATGGGTGCAGAGCGGATACGAGCAAACATGGACTCGCTGCTTGTTTATAATCAAAATTGCGGGAGAATTCAAAACAAGGGAGGGGCAAATGCAAAAATACTTGACCCAATTTTGAGAACTAGCCAGTACTTTAGATGCTTTGAGCGTTCAACAAATTCCTAGAGAAGAGAATAGTTGTGTGGATTACTTGCCTAAGGTAGCCAGCTCAGCTGTGGATTGCCAAGAAAGGGTGATCACTCTACTGATGGCTTACCGAGAGTATGGGGAGAATGAGATTAATGCATTGGAAGTGGATGAGCAGGATTGGAACTCCCCTCTTAAAGCATACTTGGAAAAGGGAGAATTACCAGAGGACCAAAAGGAGGCGAATAAATTACAGATCAGATCAGCCCAGTTTTGCATGATAAAAAGAGAACATTTCCGCAGTGGGTTCGAACAACCTCTCCTGAGGTGCATAAACAGGAAAGAGGGGGCTCACGTGCTCAGGGAATTTCAAGAAGGATGTTATGGTAACCACATTGGAGCTAGAGCCTTATCTAGCAAAATAATGCAAGCAGGCTATTTGTGGCCTAGACTCAGACAAGATGCGGAGAATTTTGTGAAAATATGTGGCAAATGTCAAAACCACTTCCCACTCATGCACAGACCTTCCGAAGAGCTCAAGACAATGAGCTCCCCTTTCTTGTTCACCAAATGGGGAATAGACCTGGTAGGGCCTTTCCCCACAGCTCCGACCCTGGAAAAATTCTTGATTGTGGCCATCGATTATTTCAGTAAGTGGGTGGAGGCCGAGGCTTTGACAAAAATCACCGAAGAGGCAGTGATGGGATTTTTATGGAAAAATATAGTATGTCGATTTGGAATTCCGAGGATCTTGGTCTCTGATAATGGTACACAGTTTATGGGGGCCAAGATTAGAGCTTGGTGTGTTAAAATGAAGATAAACCAGCACTTCACATCTGTCTATCACCCGCAAGTGAATGGACAAATAGAAGTAACAAATCTCATCTTGGTACAGGGGTCAAGGTGCGTTTAGAGAATCTGGTGGCAAATGGGTGGAAGAGCTCAATTCGATCCTTTGGGCCTACAGGACCAATCCGAAGGAAAGCACCGGGGAGACACCTTTCAGCCTAATGTATGGTATGGATGTCGTTATCCCTGCAGAGATCAGACTAGAATACCACTGAATTCAAAGCTTTGATGAAGATCAAAATAGCTTACTGGCACAACACGCCCTGGATTTGATTGAGGAAAAAAGGGATCGGGCAGCAGTCACGATGGAGCACATGCACGGGCGGATTCGGGCAGCCTATAACAAAACAGTTGTGAAAAGGCACTTTTGTGTGGGAGATCTAGTCTTGCGCAGAGCTGACCTAAGGAAGTCTAGAGGAAATTTAGACGCCGCGTGGTAAGGGCCATTCAGATTGGCTAGAGTTTTGGCAGGTGGTGCTTACGAGGTAAAACAAATGAATGGGATCGAGGTACCTCAAGTATGGAATGTATCGAATGAATCGAACTTTTTCGCATTTAAAATTAATGAAAAGCTCGTCCGCAAGAGAATGGAGCTGTTGTATGCGATAAGTTGATCCGAGTCGAATCACGAGGAATTGCAATCGGCGTCGATTCATCATTCGATGCTGAAGTTCAATCGTTTGCTGCAGATTTTCATGAACTATAAGTTGCACCTTCTATTCTAGTAGTTTGGCTTTGGATTTAACTTTCATACGTTGTATTTTCCTTTATTAGATTGTTAGTTCGATTATGTTATTTTAGTAATTTAAGTGTTTTCAATTTACTAGTTTGATATTGATGCTTCTTGTTTTTAATTATCTGAATTTTCATGTTTCTAATTAGGTTAAATTAGTTGATTAGGTTTTTTTTAATAATTGCATGCTCGTTTTTAAATTCGTAGTTGTAGAACTCTTTCAACAAAGAAATGGATCGTGTGTTTAATTATAAAAATTGTGAACAAACATCT
>BMAC01000566.1:150946-195354 GCA_014905375.1 Phtheirospermum japonicum | reverse complement strand
GCTATGGAATCTAGATGAGTGGACACATCTAGATCATAGATCGGCTCTTGAATTAAAATAACCATATTAAGTAGAAAATCAATAAGAAACACGAAAAACATCAAAACGAGAAAACACACGAAAAAACTAACAAAACTCGACTCAAAGACTACTAAAATTAACATAAAATCCTAATTAAAAATACGAGACAAACACCACAATTACATGCAAAACAACTAACCCACACTTATCGGTTTGTTCGTCCTCGAACAACGAAAAGAATCGAGAGTGTACATGCAATGAACATAGTGTAAAAAGAAAAATCCTCGTGCTTATCCGTATTAATATGATGAAAATATCAACATAAGCTCGCTATCGTCAAGCATTGCTCGTATTACTCTTTCTCAAATGCAAGCCAAATCGATGACTTCCTCTCAAATGGAATTTTGAGGGTGTTCGCTCAATCCGCTCAAGTGTATATAGGACGTGTTTACGCTCAAGTCGGTCAATACATGCACTCGTCAAGGTTTCACAAATCGGATGCTCAAAATTGCTCGTAGTACATAACCAAAGAAGAATCGAAAGAGGTCTTTATTGTGGGTTGTAATGTCGGCTCTTTGGTAAGGTGTGGAGTATTTCGATATAGTGGCTAACACACGATTAAACGTGATCAATAACACACAAAATCCTACTTTCTAAAACCCGAAGCTTATAATCTCTTCACCTTCCCCAATTCACCAAACTTTCATTCGAAACCCTTTCGTATACTCACACGCTTTTCCGACTTTTATTTATTTATTTATGTTTTTTTTTCACAACACTTAGAAGCTTTTTGAATTTGCTTCTTTTCTAAACTTAGCCCTTTTTGAATTAGGCTTTTCACTTGAACGCACGCTTTATCACTTTTCGTGATTTYTGTTGGAGTATTATTATTTTATTTTATTATTATTATTATTTTTTTTTGTGTGTGTAAGCAACTCAAAACCCTAACCCCACACTTTATTTCCCACACATCTCTCATCAACTAACAACACACTCTCTCACCCCACCAACATGAAGATTCAAGAGCTAAAATCGAGCTCGACTAACAAGAAACGGGATAGAGGCTCAAGGGGGCTCATTTGGGATATTTAAAGTAGCTTACATATATGAATATGGCCGGAACAAGGGTGATATATGTTCCTCGAGGTCATTTTCAAATTCAATCATGTACGAGCAAAATCAAACCTCTTCAATGCGATTTCCGTAAAAATGCAAGCAAGCCGATAAATCACACAAGGCTACTCACTAGTTTGCACCGAATTTGGGAGCAAAATCGAAAGAGCTTTTTAAAGATTTGCTATCTTTTCACGAGAAAATGTTGATTAAATATGTATATTGTGGATTTTTCGGACGAAGCACAAATAATTTAACCCCTCACACAAGAGGCCATAAACATGTAAAAACTCGACAAGTAAACTATTCAAACTTCCAAGCACGTGGAGTTGTTCAAACATGTAATCGAGACACAAAAGACACAAAAATAGACTCAACTATATAAAAGCGCGAGTAGTAAGCGCCACTTCGCCAAGGCTCGAGTTAAGAACATGCTTTTCGATAAAAACCCGGACCCTAACCACCTACCCACCCCACACTTAAACCATGAAATGCCCTCATTGCATTTTAATGAAAATCAAGTAAAAGGGAGGGTGAATAGAAACTTCCTTAATCGAGCGAGTTAGAGTCGAGCTCGGTGGGATCCACCTAATAATCCAAGCAATCTAAGCAAAAATCGAGCATGGCTAGTATCTCCCGGCTTCATGAACGTTACCAATCTCATCAAAAAGTCCAATGGTCGAAGTCGGAAAACAAAACCTTGAAAAGAAAATCAAACAAAATCAAAAACAAAAGAAAAAGAACCCAAAAGACAACACAATTTTTATATTTTTCAATTTTTCAAATGTTTTTGAATTTTTGAGTTTTTGAATGTTTTTGGATTTTTCAATAAAATAAAGAAAGAAAGAAAGAAAGAAATGAAGAAGACTTGGGTTGCCTCCCAAGAAGTGCTTGTTTTACGTCACTAGCTTGATGTACTCCCTTTTTTATCAAGGTGGAAAGATAACGGGAGGGTCCACCAATACAATCTCCTCCTTGTCGGGAGGATCCACTCGTTGCAACGTTCCTGGCGCATTGCATAGCTCAAATAAGATCCGCCAAAAAGCAAACGTTCCAAGCGGACAATCAAAACTCATCTCGGCTCGGTCCTCGGGTGGAATGGTGGTTTTGTAGTGGCCCGATGACTCAATTAGGAAGTGAAAAGAATAGTGGCCGGTTAATGTTTTCATCGGGCAAATAGGAGTCGTCATGGGTCGATGCTCGGGTGGAATTGTTGTTTTGAAGTGACCCGAGGACTCATCCCAAAAGAAAAAAGAGTAATGGCCGGGTATATTTTCCAACACGTGGTCGAGCAACGGGGGAGGGAAACGATCGGTCTTGGTAGCCACATTTAACTTTTCAAATTCGATCAACATCCTCCATCCCATTTTATCCCTCGGGGCCATCCACTTTCCTTTCTCGTCCTCGATCATCCTCTCGTCGTCCACAAACTCCTTGAAATTTGGATTCAAATGCCTTTGAAATTCTTGAGGTGGTGTGGCATCATCCTCCAAAACAAGTTTATGCAAGTAAGCCCAAGGACTAGCTCCCTTTATCATTCCGGGTCTCCAACCAATATCCCCGGCAACGGCGCCATCTTATTTGTAGAATTTTTGTGGTGATGAATAAATCATCGGGTTCATTGGCTCGATATTATCGGAATTCGATTCAATTGCAAGTTCAAGGTGTTTCAAGCTTGGAAAAATAAAGGGAAAATAAAAATAAAATAATTAAACTAGCTAACTATCCTAGAAATTGAAATAGCAAGTTGGTCGGATGCCTCGGTCGTATGCCTCAAATAGAAAATGCAAAGCAATAATGAAAAACAAGCAAGAAAATGCAATGTTTCACCAAGTACAAGCATGCAAGCACAAGGTGCAACTATGCCTAAAATCTTAAATAATGAAAATTACCAATAATTGAAAGTATGAATGGATAAAGCAATGAAAATGGATGGGAAAGTTTAAAACTTTATGAAAAATAACAAGCAACAAAGAGTAGATCTAGGATTTAAGCATGAAACAAGGCATAAAAATAAGATTTAAAATAAAGCATATGAAAAACTTAAAATCATGACGATCCAAGACCCGATCTACAATCTAGATGTGTCACTCATCTATAATTCATAGCCAAATCATAAGTTTCATCATGAATTCAAGTAGCTAAGACAAAAAGCATGAAATGAAGAAAAATGCGTGAAACATATGAAATGAATTGAAATTAAACAGATCAAGGACTTGATCTATGATCTAGATGTGTCACTCAACTAGGATTCATAGCCAATTCACAAGATCAAGCACAACTTCTAATACCTAATGCAAAAAGCATAAAACAAATGAAGAACAAAGCATGAAATTAAAAGAAAGCTTACTAGAATTAAAGAGAGAATCCAAAAGCTTGATTGAAATTGCAAGGAATTAAAAATCCAGGGGAGTACTTGAATCCTTCTTGAGCTTACAAACCCAAGGCAAAGCTTGAAAATTAAATCTAGAAAGAGAAATTAAGTCCCAAACCCAAGCTTGGTTTGGTAGGAGGTGAGAGGTGTCTTACAAAATGAAAGAGAGGTTCTATTTATACAAGTTAATTAGGGGTAAATGGGTCAATTATAACATATGAGCTTGGATTTCCATGCATTAACCAAATTTGACCCAAAATGGTCAAAATAGACCATTTGGGTCGAGTTGGGCTCGATTGGCCTCGGTAAAATTGCAAGGTGGCTCAGAGATGGGCGAGATGGCTCGGTCGTGGTCGGCAACCTGTCGGCAGGCGCTGCGCGCAGGACTCGGCAGCTATCGGCAGGATGGCGCGCGGGACTCGGCAGCTCTCGGCGGCACTCGGAAGGCATGCCCGCAGTCAATCGACTGGCTAGGCAGTCGATCGACTGCTCTCGGCAGGATGGCCACTCTCTGGAAAGCAGTCGAGCCAGCCCTTGGCAGTCGATCGACAGCGCTCGGCAGGCGTGTGCGGACGTGCTCGGCAGCTCTTGGCAGGCGTGGGCGGACATTGCTCGGCAGCTCTCGGCGGCACTCGTTAGGCGTGGGCGGACATTGGGTAACCCAGTGTCATATCACGTACACAGTGTCAGCCATATTTCTTCAATTCGAGCTCCGATTACGCTAAAACTCCAATCGTAAGCCCATGATCGACCATATATAGACTAGAATACTTAAAAACACCTAATTTAAATATAAAATTAATTAATTAAGATTAAAATAACAATATTAAGTAGAAAATCAATAAGAAACACGAAAAACATCAAAACGAGAAAACACACGAAAAAACTAACAAAACTCGACTCAAAAACTACTAAAATTAACATAAAATCCTAATTAAAAACACGAGACAAACACCACAATTAACATAAAAAAAAATAAGCGAAGAAGCGAAAGATAAGATTCATGAGAAAGCTCAAAATTCATCCATGAGAAGCAGAAGCCCTCCTATAAGAAGCCAGAATCCGGCGAACACACCATAGCTCGCGCTCGGTCTCATGGAGGCGCTGGCGGTACCTGTCGGCCCGCTCGGAAACGGCATGAGCTTCGCTGGCGGCAAAGGTAAGTCGGCTTACTGATTCAGTCAGATCAGCCTTTTCCTCTTCCAATTGGCGATTAAGTTGGCAAACTTCAACCCACTCTCATTTATAGTGGCATTTTTTCCGCCTTTTCCTCTCCAAGAGTTGGCACATCTGGGAAATATTCTCCCGGAGGACCAGCAACTTATCAGTTAGTTTAAAATTTTTTGCAAATAGAGAAAGGTTTTTTCGCCTAACAATATCAATTTCCTCAAGCAAAGACGGTGAAGCCATAACAAAAGTGGAAAAAATACAGAGAAAAATAGCATGTATATAAAGACATAAGAACGGGCACTCCAAAACAGATATAGTACTATGGTTTCCTTAAAATAAAGAAACCCTAAAATTATTAAAAAATAACAAATATATTGTTTTAAGTTACAGAAGGGTTTAGAACCAAAGCCAAAACATAAGAGGGGTAGTCCAGACCAGACTAATTTGCTACATCACCATCCAGATCCTTAGCAAACTGCTCCTTAACATCCTCTTCAGATAGGTCGCTTGGAGACAACCCGCCGGGCAGCTCACCCAGACCCGCGAAGGTTGGGGAAGGAGCAGAGGCAGGCAAAGCTATGGTGATGCTTTGGTCTGGGTGAGAAGAGGATTCAGGAGAAGAAGATCGAAGAAGTTGGAGAACATGCTTGGCGTACTCGTGAGTGCCGAGCTGATGAAGGTGATTTCCCTCAGCCGAATAGGAAAAGCTTGTGGGCTCGGGATTCCCCTGGATGGGCCTAGTTTTGTCATAGGTCTTGGAGGGGTTTTCCTTGAGCCATTATTCGTAAGCATCCTGGCCTAGGTTGTAGTACACCAAGGCTTCTGTAACCAACACTTGGTAGATTTCCATGGATCAAGGAAGGCTTGTTTGGTTGCCTCCCTGGTGGTCTAGATCAGCTGAAGTCCCTCCTCCAAATTCAAGTATTCGGTTCTTCCCTCTTCTCTGCCTCTGGTTAGAGCTGCCTCAATCTGACTCGCGGCCTCAGCTCTTGCCTCCTCCTCTTTTTCCTTGGCGGCCAACACTTCTGCTCGAGAACTCTCCTCTCCTTCCCTCGCCGTCTTCAACTCAAATTGGGCCTTCTTCAGTTCAGACCCCCTCTCCTTGCACAGAGCTGTCACTTTCTTGTGCTTTTCTTGTAGACGGTTGTGCTCTTTCGCCAAATCGGCATTCATGAGTGACCCCGAGAACGAGCCACCAAAATGGACCTCTTTGCTGCGGCCTAATCTAAAAAAGAGGTAGCCTTCCTTTTTCATAGTTGGAAACTACAAAGGCGAAGGAAAAACAAACGTTGAAAGAAAGGAGGAAGATGATTACCCTGGCTTCATCTTGGCATAGTGACTCGATTAGCTCGGGATCGGACCATTTCTCCAAAGTCTTCCGAACTGAGGTGGGGCATTGCCCTTGGATGAATTGGATAGATACAGGACCGGGACTGTAAGACCCAGCTCCGAAAATCTAAAATATATAAGGTAAGAGATGATAAGTTAGTAAAACAAAAATTTTCATTTATTATTATTTATATTATTATTATTTTTTTTAGGACTATCATTATTAAAATATAACTACACTTATTAACTAATACATTAACTTACATGGGTTTTATATACTTGTCAAAGCCCATTAGTGATATCTTAGATAAAAGTCTTAAGCCCAGCAACACCTCTCTTGGTTTTGAATTGTTAAGCCTTTATATTCATTTATAATAAAAATAAGAAATAATCTGAAAATAAATAAATGAACCTATTCGCCTATATATAGAAGGGTACTTTCATACTAATCCTTTACCAGCTATTCACAAGGTGAAAGCCTTTTATTTTCTCTCTCTTCATTTCATCTATGGCTTTCGTAGTAAAGCCTATTTCTTTTTTCAAAATTTGGGATTTTGTACTTGATTTTCTCAGAAAATTTTGGGTCGTGTTTTAGCATCATCGCCGGACATAGAAAGGGGGAGGAAACTTCTCAGTTTTCCATCTCCTTTTTTGTCTAGCCGTTAATCGCTGTAAAAAGGGAAGAAAACTTCAAATCCTTTTGATTGAATCAAAAATAAAATAAAATCGCAAAATTTTTGTCTGAATCCTTGTTTTGAGTTTATTTTTTTAGGTTGTTAGACTGTGCCTAATATATTTGCGAATTTTGTAGGAAATCAAGCCGAGAGGATTTGCGGAACAAAGTGTTAAACAGTGGGTTTTCTTAATATTTTCAAAACTGAAAATTACTTTGATAAACATCATATGCATCTTCCTTTGACAGAAATTATCTATGTGTTCTGGGAATTTAACTTACTTTGATAAATTCATATGCTAGTCTTCGTGAGTGATTATGTGTGTTTTTGCCAAAGAATAGAATAAATATTGTTACTTGTTTGTATTGGTGTGGGATAGTTAGACTTGTGATTGAACGGGTCGCCTGTGGTCCTTGTCTAAACTACCCATGGTCCTAATCCCAGCCCTGAAAGGACGGAGTGTCCAACAGGCGATTGGGTCGTAGATATGGTATACTCATGAGTATGACGATCTCTGGGCAAAAGCCCATAGCTAAAGAGATGTCAAGCCAATTGGGAGGAATAAGGCGACGTGGGCTTCGGCCATAGCTTCGGCTAAAAGGTAATAAGGAGAACGCATAAAAGCTTGGTGGTGAATCTACGCAGGCTGCGTTTAATCGTAATTTGACTCTGTGTTGTTGATATTTAAGTATTATATATTTATTTAATTATTTAATTTAAAGTTTRATATTCTATTGCATCTTCATGTTTTAAAAGAAAATTAACACACCCTTTCAGGCRCATTYAGCTCTYTTAGCTCATCCCARAATTTCTTTCTTTTGTTTATCAAATTAATTTTRAGATAATGAAGTTGCGACTGATCGAGAACTACATGGCAAGGATTAATATATATGGGTGACTTGTCGTCTTGTTAGTTCATTTAAAAAAAAAGATATATATATATATATATAATGAACCAATTACATCTATGGTTCTTAGTTTTATTTTATGGCGTTGTATTTAGATGATCGTCTTAGCATGCTCTCATCGAGCATCTTGTATTTAAATAAAGAAGTTTCTATGGGTGTTTATCGTTTATATTTCATATTGGGTCGTGACAGGGACAATCAAGAATGGAGGTACTAGAGAACCAGATAGCATTAAGGTTTACTACCTTGGCCTCGGCCTGAGCTGGTTCCTGACCAGATCTGGCGCGCTTCCTGGAGGTGCTCACGTTCTTCCCCTGACTCGGATTGTGCAGTCAGGTCAACATCAAGGGAAAGGGAGGCCTCGCGTCGTTCAGGTCGGACTGATGGGAGAATCCAAGCCAACCCGCCAGTCTGTTCTTCCTAGGTTTTCTTCCTAGGGGCCGAGGTAGCCTGTTGGGATTCAGGCAGTTAACGCATTATGGTATCAGAAAGAGAAAGAATATAGGATTAGAGATTATATACATGTAATGGATAAAAAGGAAGTGAAAAATAAACGCCTTTTTAACATATACCATCTCAGGGGATAAGGGACCCGTTTCCTCTCGGGAATAAAAGAACTCTTGAGCAGAAGGGATAAGGAGCTTGGTAAGATTAAAGGTATTTTGATTCAAAGTGTTGATAATTTTCTTCAACCAGGGAGACATGTCTCCCACAAACAAGAATGCCTGGGTACGAAGTTTATCAAGAGATTCTGCTAAGCCTTATGGGAAGAAGGGCCACCGGTTAAGAAATAGACGCCAGGGCGGGCACATAAATAAAAATAGCCGGAGGGAGCGCTTTTAATTTGGAATAATGAATAAAATGAAGGAGCGGTTGGTGCATGGGAATTGGGGACTAGTTGGTGCATGGGAACTTTGTACATGCTGGTAATCTCTAATATGAAAGGATGGACGGGTAGTCGCAGCCCCGCCTAAAACTGATCTATGAAGAGGTCAAGTGACCGGCACGAGGTGAATAGGCCCTTTCGCCTACACCGGGAGAAATTAACAAGAATTCTCCGGGGATGTGGAATTTGGACCTCAGCCCCTCCACCGTCCAGTCACTAACAATGGAATTTATGTTGTCAGGGTGGCCAAGAATAGTCGGAGCCCACTCGACGGAGGTGTTTGGAGAAGAAGAAACAGCCGGCGGGGAAGACGGAGTGGGACTCAAGTCAAGGGAAGAGGAGGAGGAAGATGGAAAAGTCATAATTTTAAGAGGGATGGAGATCAAAAAGATACCTGGTTTATTTCTGAAGCTGATCGAAAACCCTGTGGAAGGAGAAAAACGGCGAGAGATAAAAAGATGAGAGAGAGAGCTTTTTTGGCGAAGAAAATACAAAAGTGGAGAATGAACCGGGAAAATGGAGGATAAATTTTTGAATAAATAATTAAAAAAGGAATTGAGAGGACCCGTATTTAATGCACACCATATCGTGCAGTACCCAAAAAGACATGTTGGCATTCCCAACCGCCAAAAGATAAAAAAAGGACGTTATAGGTCATCCTTAAAAGATATGACCTGATTTAGAAAAGCGGATTTAGCGGGATCCACGCCCAATAATTTATAATTTGAAAAGACGTGAAATTTCAACCACCTAGCGCAAAATTTTAGGTCTTATGGTCCATCCCAACCACTGGGGGGGAGGGGGACTGGTTGGTCTGACCAGAATATGCCTGACCTGAGGCAAGAACTTGTTGGGATGAACCGAGCTTTTACTCCACATCTAAGAAAGGATAGAGTAATTAGTAGATCTGGCAAGGTCTTTCCTGACCTTGTTTAATAATGCGTAGGAGATCTACCTGCTGCAGCTCGGGAGTGAAGAAAGGATTAAGGCGAGGAATCTCGTTAGGATATAGAACTGACCTGACCTTGTTACCTTGACTTGGAATAGGACTTCAGTAAGAAACCAGTGTTGTCTTGATCTTAGCAGGAACCTTCTGACCTGAACAGTCTAGAATAAAGGCCCGAGATTCGCGGATTCTATTTCTGGAATCCCGGAAAGGTCCCACATGATGGATAGCTATAAATATCTCAGCCTAAAGGTCGAAAGAGGGCAGAAGTGGGGTCGGAGCAACGGGCTCCAGTGGAGGAACCCTCCCGAGCTGAGGCAAGCGGGTCTAGCACTTTCCGGGACCTTCCTGTCCCAGACGTAGGGGTGATTGCTCCCTCAGACTCGGGGGAAAGGATAGATCAGCCATCAAAGAGGACGCGTGCTGGCATGGAGAGGGCGTCTGCCTCTGGGGTTAAGGTCACCACCCCGAACGACACCTGGTTCACTAACGCCTCTGTTTTGGACTGCCCCGGTCCAATAGCAGTTCAATTCATCCAAGGGCTATGTCCGAGCGTGGACAAGACTGCCATGGAGAAGTTATCTGACCCTGACCTTATTGAGTCCTTGTGCCAGGATGAGGCTAAGGTAAACTTCTTTCCATTGTTCTCTTCTCCTTTTTCCTTTTATTTCACTAAGTCTCTTCTTCCCTTTTAGGCAGCGGCCAATAGGTCTATCTTGTTGGCCAGGGCTAGGGGAGTCCTGATGAACGCGGACCTGGTGCGAGAACACAAATGATTGTAGGAGAAGGAAAGGAGATTGTACAATCTATGTAAGGAGAAGGGAGCTAAGCTAAAAAAAGTCAAGCAAGAGTTAGCCGAGGTGAAGAATGCAGAGAAGAGAGTCGTGGAGGCAGTCACGGCCGAGGCGCGAGATGAAGCTCTGGCCGAGGTTCGAAGCTTATCAGACGAGGCGGTGGCCAAGGCACGCGATGCATGGCGGACGAAATTTTTTAACTCCGAGGAAGGGCTAAAGCTGATTCAATTCACCAGGGATGTAACCCACCAAGCTTTCTTGGGATCCGATTAGCTCTACCATTTGCTCGCACAAGAGGCTGAGGTGTATTACCACCTTGCTTTGGATGCTCAGGCCAGATGGGCCCAAGAAAAGCCAACGATCCCCTTTCATCTCATGAAGCCCCTGAAGTAGCCACCCGAGCCTACCTCCTTCTGCTATTTACTAGAGCAGAATCGCCAGCATAGGCTCGAGTACCCTGAGTTTTCTGGGCATATTATCACCTCCTTCAATGCTTCATCAATTGTTCCGGAGGCGGCTCAGCCAAACCAAAGCCTGGCTCTTGCCCTGACCACATCTACTCCCTCCCCAACCTTCACTGGTCTGGGTGAGCTACCAGGACGGGCATCTCCTGGGGCCTTGGCAGAAGACGCGGTAGAACAGCTCGATGAGGAGTTGGATGCTGAGGTTTAGGTTTAGGTTTAGCTTGGCTTGTGCCGCCTTCTGTTTCAGACAGATCTGGTTGTTCTCGCCTGTGTGACTGTTCTGTCTTTTTATTAAACTCCTGTTTGTAATTGAATTTTTCGTGTAATGACTTTATTTTTAGGGTTTCCTGGTTTCAAGGAAACCCTAGTACTGTTATTCTCAATGTCATGTGCCCTTCTTTCCTTTATATATGCGTATTTCTATTTTATGCATTTCATTCTCATCATGGCCTCTTCCTCCTTGCTTGAGGAGTTCGATATTGTGAAAAGAAAAAAACCTCTCTCTCTCTTTGCTGAGAACTTCAAGCTTACTGATAAACTATCTATTCTTCGAGAGAAAATTTCCCAAGTTTGCTGCCTCCTGGAGAGGAAAAGGCTGAAAAAATGCTACTACAAGCGTGAATGGGCTGAGCTGCATCAACTCAATCATCAATTAGAGGAGGAGAAATCTGACTTGGTTAAATTTGTAGGTCAGCTGACCACCGCTGCCAGCGAGGCTCACTCTGTCTCCGGGAGAGCAGACAGGTATCGCCAGCATTTCATGAAACAGAGCGTGAGTTGTGGCTGTTCTCCAGATTCTGGCTTCTGACAAGAGAACATATTCTTCCCACATGATTTTCAAGCCTTTTTTTCTTGGTGTTTTCTCATATTTCTGTTATCTTTATGAGCATTCATTTTCCCTGTTTTCTCATATTTCCCATTAATGTAATTCCAGACTTGATTTGGTGGTGAATGCAATTTTTTTGGGCAAAAATCTTTGTTGAGTACGCACAATATTCTTTTAGTCGATCTAGGTTTCCCCAGCAGATAGATGAGGGCATCCGCCGTTAGCTAAACCTGGCTTTTCTGACAATCATGTGAAGAAATTTTGAGTATCTGCCCTTAGCCAATCCCGGCTTTTCTGAAAATTAGGTCAGGAAAATTAAGGCATCCGCCCTTATCCAGTCCTAGCTTTTCTAACAATCAGGTCAGGAAAATTGGGGCATTCGCCCTTAGCCAATCCAGGCTTTAAAAATTTAGACTGACTATCAAGTCAAGAATTTTATAGGCATCCACCCTTAGCCAATCCTGGATTTTCTGACAATCAGGTCAGGAAAATTGGGGCATCCTCCCTTTACCACTCCTGGCTTTAAAATTTTAGACTGACAATCAGGCCAAGAATTTTATGGGCATCCGCCCTTAGCCAATACTGGCTCTTCTGACAATCAGGTCAGGAAAATTGGGGCATCCACCCTTAGCCACTCCTGTCTTTAAAATTTTAGATTGATAATCAGGTCAAGAATCTTATGGGCATTCGTCCTTAGCCAATCCTGGCTTTTCTGACAATCAGGTCAGGAAAATTGGGGCCTCCGCTCTTAGCCACTCTTGGCTTTAAAATTTTAGACTGACAATCGGGTCAGGAATTTTATGGGCATTCGCCCTTAGCCAATCCTGGATTTTTTGACAATCAGGTCAGGAAAATTGGGGCATCTGCCCTTAGCTAATTCTGGTTTTAAAACCTGTATAAAGCAAATATATGTGAATCAGAACTATTATAAGTGTTTGGCTTCATTTTTCATACATAATATTTCCGTAGGTTTAATATGATCCAAGATCGTGGTAGTTTAACCCCAATCAATTGCTCAAACTCATAAGCTCCACCCTTTAGGATTTTTATAACTTTGTAAGGCCCTTTCCAGGTGGCATCAAACTTTCCCTTTGCTTTCCCTAAATCATATCTGCGAAGAACCAGATCTACCACTTGGAAATGTCTCTTGATTACGGATTTATCATAGGTTACCTTGACTCGCCCCCTAATGTGTTTTATTCTTACGGCAGCTCTTTCCTTTTTTTTCCTCTATCAAATCCAGGAAATCCTGCATCAACAACTCATTTTGTTCCTCATTAAAGTTCTGGACTCTATGGGTCTCCATACTGATCTCCGCAGGGACCACATCATCTATGTCATATACTAAGTTGAATGGCGTTTCTCCTGTGCTCTCCTTAGGATTAGTCTGATATGCCCACAGGATTGAACTGAGCTCCTCTACCTATTTTCCGCCTGACTTTTCTAATCTTGTTCAAATTCCCTGAACTAAGATTCGATTGGTCACCTCAACCTGGCCATTGGCTTGCGGATGGTAAACAGATGTGAAATGCTGATCTATCTTCATTTTAGTACACCAGGCTCGAATCCGAGCTCCCATAAATTGGGTGTTATTATCTGATACAAAAATCATTAGGATTCCAAACCAACACACTATGTTATTCCACAAGAAGCCCATTACCACATCTTCTAAAATTTCCGCTAAGGTTATAGCCTCCACACATTTGCTGAAATAATCGATGGCCACGATCAGTAATTTCTTTTGGGGCGGGCTGTGGGGAATGGTCCTACCAGGTCTATCTCTAATTTTGCGAATGGGCAAGGAGAGCTCATTGTTATGAGCTCTTCCGCAGGCTTATGTATTAAGGATGAGTTTCTCTGACACCTATCACAAGCCCTAAAAAAATCCTCTGCCTCCTTCCTTAATTGTGGCCAAAAATAGCCTGCCCTCATGATCTTGCTTGACAAAGCTCTGGCACCCATGTGATTGCCACAACATCCCTCATTGATATATTTAAGGATATGGGTGACTTCCCTCGGGCTTAGGCATTACAAGAGAGGTTGTCTAAATCCCCTTTGAAATAGCTCTCCCTTTATCAGGCTGAAACGGGACGACCTGATCCTCACTTTTATCGCTTCCCTCTTACTATTCGGCACCTCTCCTTTCTCCAAATATGCTTTGATAGGAGAGCGCCAATCTTCTCCCTAGTCCACCGAGCATATCCTCTCTTCCCCAAATTTCTGGTATGCCATTAGTAGGGTGATCATTCTTTCATAGGCAATCTACTGCCGAGCTAGAAATTTTAGCTAAGTAATCCTCTCGACCGTTTTCTTCTCTAGAGATTTGGAGAATAGTCAAAGTCCCCATGGTGCTGGTTAACTCTCGAAATTGAGCTAGGTATTTTTGCATGTGCTCATCTCTTGTCTCAAATTCTTCATTTATCTGCCTGCATACGAGCTGCGAATATACTCGCACGCATATCTGCTCTGCCCCCAATTCCTTTGCCATCTGAATCCCTCTCAAAAGAGTTTCATACTCTACTGTGTTATTAGACAATGGATAGTTCATCCTTACCGCATACTCAGTAGTTACACCTTTTGGGTCGATCAACACTATGCCCGCACCACAGCCCAGGATTCCTATCGAGCCGTCTATATAAATTGTCCATTCCTTCTTATCCTCTGGAGAGCTGGTCATCTCTTGCATGAAATCAGCTAATGCCTTGGCTTTGATGGCGGTCCTTGTTTCAAAAATAATATCAAACTCACTAAGTTCAATTATCCATTTTACCAGACGTCCTGAGGCCTCTTGTTTATATATGATGGCCCTTAAAGGTAGGTTAGTCCACATCATTATGCTGTGTGAAAGAAAATAAGGGCGCAGCTTACGAGTTGTCCCGACCAGAGCTAGCATGGACTGCTCTACCTCCACATATCGTAGCGCAGAATCATGTAACACCTTAACCAATAATATACCGGTATTTTCACTTTGCCTTCCTCTCCGAGCAAGACTGTACTCACTGCCTGGTGTCCGACAGATAAGTACAGGATCAAAGGTTCACCCTGAACAGCGACATGCCAGCCAAATGTTCTTTCAACTTCTTATATTCCTCTTGACACTCCTCATTCCATTGGAATCGGGCTTTCTTCCGCAAAGCCTGGAAGAATGGTAGGCTTTTCTCAGCTGAGCGCGAGACGAAGCTGCTCAGGGCATTAATTTGGCTGGCCAAACACTGCATTTCTTTGACATTCCTTGGGGGCTGCATTTCCATAATGGCTCTAACTTTTTCTGCTATGCCCTTTTCCGTAACCATATAACTCGGGAATTTTCCATCTCCTACCCCAAATGCGCACTTCTTAGGGTTGAGCTCCATTCTATATTTTCTCAAGGTATCCAAATTTTCCTTTAGATCATCCACATGTGAGGTTGCCTTCACACTATTGACCAACACGTCGTCCACATATACATCCATATTCTGTCCAAGCTGGGTTTTAAATATTTTATCTACCAACCGTTGATATGTGGCGCCCGCATTCTTGAGCCTGAATGGCATGACCGCATTGCAATAGGTCCCCTTTGGGGTTATAAAACTAACCCGCTTCCAGTTCTCCTCATCTAGCCTGATATTATGATACCCTTGTGAGGCACCCATCATGCTTAACAATTCACAACTGATTTACGTAGTTTTGTCCTTATTTTATTAGCTTTTTAGTTCTTTTTTCTATTTATTTTTGGTATAAGTTGGATAATTTAAGCTTAATTTCGTATTTCTATAATTCTAGCTTATTTTACGGCATTTTGATCGTAATTGATGCAATTAGGTGATATTTCGTTGTTTTTCACCTTACAGCTAAGTAACCGGAAGAGTTCAGCGCGTAATAGACGAAGTTTGATGTTCAAGAATAGGAGAACGAGCTTTCCGGTGAAATGAGTAGCAAAAGATCGAGAAATGGAGACAGACGCTCTGTTGCGTCGACGCTCCGTCGACGCGAGCCATGATCCGCATCAGTCGATGCCTAGCCGATGCAAGGCCGAGGCAACTCTCTGTTGTGTCGATTCAGCCTGCGTTAGTCGACGCATCCGCCCAGCCAACGGAGTGCCCAGGCCGCGTTGACACCGAGCACCAGCGCGCGTCAGCCGACGCACCATCGACGCGGCGGCCCAGAATTCAGATTTTAGGATTTCTTGTGCGCCAAGACTTGCAATATCTATAAATACCCTCCTTATTTTGGATTTTTGGACATATACACGACTACCTAGGGTTCCTTAGCTTACAATAACAATAATCCCACATCTCATAACGAGATTTGAAGACGGAGATCAAGGATCGAAGAACAACGCGTCCAAAACATCGAATTCGCATTCGGGATTCAATCTTCGCCCAAGATCGACGTGCATATCTGGAATAGCTGGAGCTTTTTACTGTTTTTATTATTTCAAATAAGTACTCTAAACTCTTAGATAATCTCGTAGTTAGTTTCTTAGTTAATTACGTAGTTAATTTCTTAATTAATGCTAGAACTAGTTTATTTAGTTTAATCGTTTCATGCTTGGATATTGGTTTAATTTAGTTTATTTATGCGAATTGATTTATGCTTAGTTATTCGTTCTTAGATTCGTATGATGCTATTTCTTAATGGTAGTTATTATATTCATGCTGTTAGATTAGTTGCTATTAATTCTTAGTTCTTGAGTTCAAATAGTTTAATTATTGCTCGTAGTTGATAATTTAGTTAGAATAATTAGTTTAAATAACTTTAGTTTAATTATTGCTTTAGTTATAATGATCAATTAAATTTATTTTAAAACCCCAAATGTACATGTATTTTATTCTAGTTCGTAAATTGAGAAAAACATTCAAAACTCCAAACAGTTGTTTCCTCGAGAGATACGACTCGAGTCAAACTCATCACGCTACAAGTACTTCGTACTCTTGCGAGTAAACTGACGTGCTTTTAAATTAATTTATTAAAAAAGGGTGCACAAAAGTTTGGTTCAAAATTTTGGCGCCGTTGCCGGGGAAGCAACGAGTAGGAATTTAAGATGTTTTTCCATTTATTTTCTTTTTGACTTATTAGTTTATTTTTATTTTTATTTTTTTTATTTTTATTTCTCGCACTTGGTCTTTGCCATTTGGTACGTTGATGTATTGTTGAGTTTATGCAAGGAAGGCGATCACTTCAACGCGAACTTGTACCATTCATTGACAACATCCACCGTTCAAATCCACCGAGACCAAGACCCATTTCTATTCCCGAGGACGATTCCTCAACAGCAACTAATTTCGCTTGCGATCGAGCTCCCGACATAATGTTAGGAGCACAGTCGATTCGACACGGCGATTCCCCACCAAGATCACCACCCCGTCCCATTCGAAATGGGTATGGTAGTGAGCCGATCATTTTGCAAGGACAACCACTACCACGAGCTTTTTGGGCTAATTATCAGCAAAACGGGGAGAACGTGGGACAAAACAAAGGAACTAAGCGGCAGCACAACGTGGTCAATCACCAACCCAACATGCGAATATGAGGCCAAACGAGGAGATGAACAACAACGCTATTCGCCAACACAACATCGAGAACGTGGCAATTAGGAACGAAGATTTTCTACAGCATAACAAGTATGCTAACAATCAAAGGCACATGAATGAGTGGTTGGCGAATCAAGATCATGGATACGAGCAAAACAATCTCGGAAGGAGACACGAGCGCGAGCACCATTACACGCATGATGACCACTATGAGAGAGCTCAGTACCGAGTTAGAGAACCGAGGGGAGACCAAGCACTTAGACAGCGCGACTTGGCTCGTCCAAAGGTTGTACCCTTTAGGTCCGCCATTGTTCTTGGACCTACCGCAAGGGCAGTGGAGACTAAACCACATCAACTCAACCTACTCCCGACTTTTCACGGGAATGCCCATGAGGACCCCTTGGCATTTTTAAATTACTTTGTTGATGAAGTTGGCTGATTCGTAGTACATGGCCTTAATCAAGAAGAGGTGCAAATGATTTGTTTTCCATACAGCTTGAAGGACAAGGCGAAGTCATGGCTACTGTCCCTAGAGCCTGGTTCATTGACTGACTGGGATATGATAAGTGAGAAATTCTTAAACCAGTACTATTCGGCCCAAACTACGGGACATCTTCGGAGGCAGATTGCTACTTTTGAACAGTTTGAGGGAGAGCAATTTCATGAAACCTGGGAACGTTACAAGATGTTTTTGCAAGCCTGCCCCCACAACAACTATTCTCCGGAGATGACTAACCAATTCTTCTTCGATGGATTATTGGACCATGGGAAACGAGAAGTAGAGATAGCAGCGGGAGGAGACTTCGGAGACTTAACAACCACCGAGGCGAGGCAAGTGTTGGAAAAGCAAAGCGAAAAATCCAGATAAACCAACTCTCGACCTCGTAAAATAAAGGTTAATGAGGTTTCCATTCCTGATCCTGATTTAGATAATGGCAAGTTAGTCAAGGCGAAATGTGAGGAGATTTTTTACGAGAAATTAGTTGCTTGGAAAGCCGAGCGGGTAAGCAAGGCTGCTGCACAGAAGATGGCTGCGAAATGTAACCAGTGTGGATCCCCCCAGCATTTAGCAGACGCATGTCCAAACAATAGTGAGCAGCAAGAGGAGGTTAACGCGATCCAAAATTTTACAAATCAAAAGAAGTACACACCGCATCGTGATAATCCTCTCTTCAAGTGGGGCTCGGGAAATCCAAATCATATGCTATCTGATCCGCAATTTCCCCCACCACAATATGCTCAAGCACCAGTGCCGCTGCCACAAAATAATTTTCATACGAAAGGGCAGGCGTCTAATGCGACTAAACCAAATGATCAACTGTTGGTTTGGCAGTAAAATCAAGTGGCTGAGACAATCAGCAATAGAGAGGGACTTACAAAGGTGAACGCAAAGATCGATGAACTCTCGAAGAAGGTGAATGGAATTGACCACCTTTCCGGTGTTGTGCACGATCTAGCTAAGAACATGGATAGGATGGAAAGAACTATGGGACAGCTAGCAACTGACATTGCGAGGTCAAATAAGGAGAAGAACAAGCTCCCAAGTCAAGCAGAGTAAGAGTCGGCGGTTCACGTTCTTCGCAGTGGGAAGAAGATCGACAATGGCGTAGTGGATCAGGATGAGGAAATTGTTCCTCAACCAGTAGACAAGCTACATAAATCCACCAATAGATATGTCCCTGGATCCATTCAAGGGACAATTCTGAACAACGCCCTTGGAAAAAATGAACCATCACTACCGAAGCAATCAACGATGCAATATAAGGATGTTGTTCCTTTTCCAAGCCGGTTGCGTCCAGCAAAGGAGAACAAGAGGTTCATGGAGCTGTACAACCTCTTGAAAAATCTCAATATTAACCTACCACTTTTGGAGGTAATCAAGACAATGCCCGCCTACGTTAAATTTTTTAAGGAACTTGCCTCGAGAGAAAGACGTTTGGCGACGACTCAATACGTTCCATTACCGAAGGAAGTTAGCGCGATTTTTAAGAAACCATTGCCACCCAAGGAACGCGATCCTGGAAGTTTCTGCATCACTATTTCACTAGCTAATGGGCAAAAGGCAATAGGAATGTTGGATCTTAGAGCAGACATAAATCTAATGCCGCATTCGCTTTATAAAGAATTCGGTCTTAGACCACTTAAACCGACCACCATGCGCCTACAGTTGGCCGATCGCTCAACCCGACTACCCTTGGGTATAGTTGAGGATGTTTTAGTACAAGTTGGAGAGCTCGTACTTCCGGTCGATTTTGTGGTTATGGACATTGGAGAAGTTCTGAATGGAAGCATGGAGCATACCATTTTATTGTGGCGCCCATTTATGTCTACTTCTCATACTCTAATTGACGTTCATAAAGGGAGAATGACAATGAAAGTTTTGGGTGAAACAATGACGTTTTCTCTAAAAGATATTCAAAACACTCCCTCCCTTGTCATGCAAGAGGATGATTCATTCGTTGACCCCATTACATCATGCGTCAACGAGTTACGAGAAATCGCAACTTTGAACATGCTAAGCGACGGGGCCGCCACCGGATTTTCTATCGAGGGAGGGGATTCACGAGTGGATTCAGGCAAGGAGTACGACGAGTTTGAGGATCAGATGCACTTAAGTGGGGAGGACTTGATCGAGTTACGATTCCCTTATTTTATTAGCTTTTTAGATCGTTTTTCTATTTGTTTTTGGTATAAGTTGGATAATTTAAGCTTAATTTTGTATTTCTATAATTCCAGCTTATTTTACAGCATTTTAATCGTAATTGATGCAATTAGGTGATATTTCATTGTTTTTCACCTTACAGCTAAGTAACCGGAAGAGTTCAGCGCGTAATAGACGAAGTTTGATGTTCAAGAATAGGAGAATGAGCTTTCCGATGAAACGAGTAGCAAAAGATCGAGAAACGGAGACAGACGATCTGTCGCGTCGACTGACGCGAGCATCGACACTCCGTCGACGCGAGCCATGATCCGCGTCAGTGGACGCCCAACCGACACAACTCTCTGTTGCATCGATTCAGCTTGCGTCAGTCGACGCATCCACCCAGCCGATGCGAGTGCCCAGGCTGCGTCGACGCCGAGCACTAGTGCACGTCAGCCGACGCACCGTCGATGCGGCGGCCTAAAATTCGGATTTTAGGGTTTCTTGTGCGCCAAGACTTGCAATATCTATAAATACCCTCCTTATTTCGGATTTTTGGACATATACATGACTACCTAGGGTTCCTTAGCTTACAATAACAATAATCCCACATCTCATAACGAGATTTGAAGACGGAGATCAATGATCGAAGAACAACGCATCCAAAACATCGAATTCGCATTCGGGATTCAATATTCGCCCAAGATCGACGTGCATCTCCGGAATAGCTGGAGTTTTTTACTGCTTTTGTTAGTTCAAATAAGTACTCTAAACTCTTAGATAATCTCATAGTTATTTTCTTAGTTAATTTCTTAGTTAATGCTAGAACTAGTTTATTTAGTTTAATCATTTTATGCTTGGATATTGGTTTAATTTAGTTTATTTATGCGAGTTAATTTATGCTTAGTTATTCGTTCTTAGATTCGTATGATGCTTTTGCTTAATGGTAGTTATTATATTCATGTTGTTAGATTAGTTGCTATTAATTCTTATTTCTTGAGTTCAAGTAGTTTAATTATTGCTCGTAGTTGATAATTTAGTTAAAATAATTATTTTAAATAGCTTTAGTTTAATTATTGCTTTAGTTATAATGATCAATTCAATTTCTTTTAAAACCCCAAATGTACATGTATTTTATTCTAGTTCGTAAATTGAGAAAAACATTCAAAACTCCGAACAGTTGTTTCCTCGAGAGATACGACTCGAGTCAAACTCATCACCCTACAAGTACCTCGTACTCTTACGAGCAAACTGACGTGCTTTTAAATTAATTTATTAAAAAGGGGTGCACAAAAGTTTGGTTCAACAACCAGACGTGGAATCAACCAACTATTCTATCCTTGGTAATCGGTAGTGGTCCTTAGGGCAGGCACGATTGAAGTCCCTAAAATCTATACACATTCGTCAATCCTCCTAGGTTTCGGGGACCAACACCACATTGGAAAGCCACTCCGAAAATTGTATTTCTAGAATATGCTTAGCATTCGAAAATTTTTCTACTTCGGCTTCAATGATTGCCTCCTTCTCGAGACCAAAGTTACACTTCCTTCGTTTAACTGGCTTCTCTCCAGGGCTGATATTGAGGCGGTGTTCTACGACTACTGAATCTATCGCTACTAGATCATGAGAAGACCAGGCAAAATCATCAGTGTTTTTTCTTAAAAACTAGAGCAGGTCTACCAGGATTTCTGAGCTCAGAGTTGTTCCCACTCGTAAAACTCTACTATCATCTCCTGGGACCACTTCTACCATCATCAAGCCCTCCTCTCACTGGGCTAGATCTGGCGTTGTGCTCTCTGTTCTGATCCTTTTGTTCTGTCTTTATTCTTCATTGTGCCGAACACATTCAACGTATGCTTGTCTAGATGCATATTGATCATCCTTAATTTCACTTGTTCCATAGTGTGCAGGGAATTTTAACTTCATATGGTACACCGAGATAACTCCCTGAAACTAGCTTAGGGATGGTCATCCCAGCATAACATAGTATGAGGATAGTGCATCCACTACAAGGAATCGAATCATCTTAGTTAATCTAAACGACTCTTCTCCCAACGTCAGTAAAAGCTTTACTGCCACTATCGGCTTCAGAGCTCCTCCTGCAAATCCTACTAAAGAAGTTGTCACTTCTTCCATTTCTACATCTTGCTTTAACTTTCGATAGCAATCATAGAAAAGAATATCTGTTGAGCTCCCTGCGTCCACAAATATTCATCTCACATTGTAATTAGCGATGGTGGACGTTATGACCAGGGTTTCCAAGTGAGGGGCCAAAATTCCATTTTTATCCTCCGATCAAAAACATATGCTCTGGATTGGGGCTATCTGACCCACCCCTCGGGATTTCCTGACCGGGTCCTTTGCAGATCGTACATAATTGTTTCAGATTCGCCTAAAATGCTCATCCCACTCGCCCCCTGTAATCATCAATATTTCTCTGCGCACATCTTGAGTTTGGTTTCCCCTGGGCGCATTTGCCTGGGTACCACTTCGTCTTTGCCTGATTTGGGTTTGATCAGTCCGGTATGAGCCCGATCTGGGATCTTCTTTCTTTGATCGCACAAACTCTTTGAGGTGCCCTGCCTGCACCATCCATTCAATCTCATCCTTTCAGATGAGTGCATTCATCCGTGTCATGACCATACTCATAATGGTACCGACAGAACCGGTCAGATTTTTCCTTTCGTGGGTTTTGAGCATACGTTCTAGGACACTTAAGGTCACGATGACGTTCCATTGCCTGCAAAATTTCTCTTTGGGGTGAATCCAGGGGCGTGTATCGTTCAAATTAAGGACGTCGTCCCACGATGTCTTTCCTGGGATTTTTCGTGGTCACCCTGTCCTCTCTATCGGATCACTCCCTCCTTCTCTCCCTCTCATCCTTTAGTTTCAAAGCCTCCTCTAAATGGATATATTTCTCTGCTCTTTTCAAGGAGCTCTCCGAATTTCTTGGCTGGTTTTACCACTAATGACTAGAAGAACTCACCTCTCCCGAGCCCTTGCGCCAGTGCATTCATCAGTATCTCCTCAGAAGCCGACGGGATTTCTAACTTAGCTTCTGTAAAACGCTTAATAAGCTTTCATTCTCCTTATTTTTCAAAGAAAACAACTCCAACGGCATCTTTTGGTACTTTCTACAGTTGGTAAATTGATATAAGAACGCAGAGCTTAACTCGTCGAAATTGCTAATGAAACGGGGGGAGCTGACTGAACAAGAGCTGAGCTGATTTTGCGAATGTTATAGGAAAAACCGAGCACATAACTGTGTCAGAAAATTTGTTCAAAGTAGCCGCAATCTCGAATCAGCTCACGTGATCCTATGGATCCATCGTTCCATTATATTCGAAGCCCATGGAGCGGTATGAAGCTGGAAGATCATCCCTCATGACCTCTTCTATGAACGGAGTGCTTCACCACGCCTGGCCTACCATTGCCCCAGCCATTTTCCACTTCACTTCTCTGACTTCCTTCTGCAAATTATGCATTTTCTCCGTGAGATCTAGGCAAGTTTTGCTTGAAGTTTCGCTTTTTGAAGTAGAAAATCTTTCTTCATCTCCCTGAGGCAGAGATCTGGTTGTTCACCGGGTTGTACGCGGTGGTTTTGTCTCCTGCGGTTGGCCTTCCTTGAGGGTTGGTGTTGAAAGTTCAGAAAATTTCTTCTCCACGGCCTCCTCCACCGCTTTTCCAATAAAATCTGATAATTGCCTCAAGAAGGAATCGTTCAACGATCCTTCTGCGTGTGTTTCTCCCTGGGGGATTGAGGTTTGCCTGGCCCAGCTGTCGCCGATGGCCTTGATGTTTCGGTGCATCCCTCGGCGTAGCGGAAGATGGCGTTCCAGCCATTTCCCCTACCATATTCCGTCTAAGCCCATCTGATGCCGTGCCTTCTACTCAAGTCTTAGCTTGGAATTTCCCACAGACGGCGCCAATTATTTCACCCAGAAAATAACCAAACCAAACCAACCCAAATATTCCCACTCTCAAATACTCTGATCTTCCTGGAAATAAACCTGACATGCACCCAAAAATACGTTAGAAAGGACCACCGGAAGATTTTCGGTGGAAACCTCTCCGATGCTTAAGTCAGTTAAGCGTGTTCATATATTTCAGTGGGCAATGAAAGGAATGCGCAAAAATGTCATACCTCTCCCAGCCTTGGGGCTGAGCTATTTATAAATTTCCCCAGTGGGGACCTCTTCCGGGATCTCGGAAATTGAATTCACAAATCTCGGGCTGTTATGCAAATAATCACAACAAGTGGACCCACATGTTCCCTCCTGGAAAATCAGACTGCCTGACCTTCCATGAGTCTGACCTCCTATAACCCTTCTCTGAGGATTTGGATCAGATCTTGATATTTCTCTTGACTCTAGGCTACTTGACCTCAATCTCATCTGAGAATTATAGGTCATATCAGGATTATCCTAGGTTAGGGTAATTCCTTTAACTCACCTCAATTTATTTTTCCTGACCTTCTCTAGGAAAGTCAGCTCAGGACATTCACAAGGGTATGACAGGTTAGCTTACTGGGCACTTTCTTAGTGACATTCGATCTGGTCTCTCCAACAAGGCCTGACACTCGTAGCAGCATATTTTTAGAATACACCAGATATTCGAATTCACTGATGTTATTTAAACAAATTGATTTATGCTACTTAATTCCGATTATGCTAAGAGATTCATGTTATTGACCATTCGATCAGTTCATGGGAGCTCAGATTCAGGCCTGGTGCACTAAGATGAAGATAAAACAACATTTCACATCTGTCTATCATCTTCAAGAGAATGACCAAGTCGAGGTCACCAATCGCATTCTGATATAGGGTATTAATGCATGCTTGGAAAAATCAGGAGGCAAATGGCTAGAGGAGCTCTGTTCGATTCTAAGGGCTTATCGAATTAATCCCAAGGAAAGCACTAGAGAAATCCCATTTAGCCTGGTGTATGGTATGGATGTCATAATCCCCACGGAAATAAGTATGAAAACTCATCGGATTAAACAACTTTGATGAAAGCCAGAATGAACTGCTGATACAAGGCGCACTGGATTTGATGGAGGAAAAAAGAGAGTGAGCTGCAATAAGGATAGAGCACATGAGGGGCCGGATTAAGGCGACCTATAATAAGTCAGTGGTAAAGAGGCATTTCCAAATAGGAGATCTGGTCTTGCGTAGAGCTGACTTGGGGAGAACCAAGGGGAAGCTAGATGCTACTTAGCAAGGACCATATAAGGTCACAAAAGTCCTTGCAGGAGGGGCTTATGAATTGAAGCAGGTGGACGGATTTATAGTACCACGAGCATAGAATGTAACGAACTTACGAAAGTATTATGTGTAAGATTAATGCATAAAACTTATTTATATAAATAGTGATTTGAAATTGTCCATGATTTATTGAAACCTAACCTGATTGTCAGCAAAATTTTAGCCCTAATTTGTTGAGGGCGGATGCTCCAAAATCCTGACCTGATTATCAGCAAAATTTTAGCCCTGATTAGCTAAGGGCGGATGCCCCAAAATCCTAACCTGATTGTCAGTAAAGTTTCTAGCCCTGGTTTGCTAACGACGGATTCCCCAAAATCTTGACCTGCTTGTCAGTAAAGTTTCTATCCCTGATTGGCTTATGGGAGATGACCCAAAACCCTTACTTGATTGCTAGCAAAATTTTAGCCCTGATTGGCAAAGGGTGGATGCCCAAAAAAAGTTGACCTGATTGTCAGCAAAATCTTTAGTCTTGATTGGCTAAGGGCGGATGCCCCAAAATCCTGACCTGATTGTCAGTAAAACTTCTAGCCCTGATTGGCTTAGGGCGGATGCCCCGAAAACCTAACCTTTATTGTCGGTAAAATTTCTAGACCTGACGGGCAAAAGGCGGATGACTAAAGAGACTTGACTTGATGACAGTGAAATCTCCAAACTCGATTGGATAAGGGAAGAACAGCCTGACTAGACTTAATTATCAAATAAGAGCTTGAGTCCCAAAATCGGGCCTGGTCGTCAATAAAGGACGTGAGCCTTTGCAATTAACCAGTAAAGGTGTGCATCCTAGGACATCGGACTGAAGCGCCAAGAGATGAGTATTCGAGCCTGGTTTTGTCAAAAGAGATGCGTATTGCAAAAACAGCCAAGAAGAAATACAGCAAATCTCATTAACTCATAATATTGATTACAACTACATAGGAAAAGAAAATACTTGTGAAAACTGCAAATCACAGAAATACACCAAACAAAAGCACACAAACATCATGAACGAGATGAAGAATCACTCTTATAAGAGGCCAAAACCCGTCACAGGCGCCACAGCTCTTGCTGAGTCTGGTGAAGGCGTTGAGGGTACCTGTCCGCTCGTTCAGAGGCAGACTGAGCCTCGCTGGCGGCGATGGCCAATCGGCATACTGATTCAAGCAAATCAGCCTTTTCCTCCTGTAGTTGACGGTTGAGATGGCGGAGCTCGGCCCACTCGCACTGGTAGTGGCATTTCTTTTGTCTCTTCCTCTCCAAAAGTTTGCATAATTGAGAAAGTTATTCGCGAAGCAGAGCAATATTTTCAGAAAGGTTGAAGTTTTCAGTAAAGAATGCAAGTTTTTCCTCTTCAAAGTATTAATTTCCTCGAGTAAAGAAGACGAAGCCATAATGAAAAATATGCACAGAAGAAATGGATTTTATAGAACAGCAGGAAGGTACAGAATATTAGGGTTTCCTAAAATCTCGGAAACCTAAAAATTAAAGAATAGACAAAATAAGCATAAGACAAAAAATATTGTTTCAGTACAACCAGGCATAAATCAGTAGCTTGGGGCTCGTAGTCTTCAGTTGTCAGCTCTACTCCACCAGAGTCAGTCAACCTGCCGACTTCTCTGAGATCGCCCAAATTGGCAAACGTAAGAGAAGACACGGTAACTGGTAAGGCCAATGTTAACGACCGTTCAGGATGGGGGAGGAGTCCAGGAAAGCTTGGCGGATGCGAGAAGTGAATTCAGAGGTCCTGAGCTGGTGGAGTTGATAAGCCTCTGCAACATAGGTGAAGTTTGTGGGCTCCGGAGGATCCTTCAAATGGTTGAGGCGGTCGAAGGGAGCAGAAGGGTTCTCGACAGACCATTTCTCCTGGGCATCCAGACCAAAATGGTAGTAGACCTGAGCCACTGAAAGGAGAATGTAGTACAACTCCATAGAACCAAGGAAAGCTCTTCGAGTCATCACCTTGGTTGTTTGGATTAACCTTTGACCTTCATCTGAGTTGAGGAAGTTGTCTTGCCCCTTGGCCTCGCCTTCCACTCAACCTTCAGCCCGAGCCTCCATGGTTTTTCCTTTCCCAGCTCGATTTGAAAGATCGCATCTACATGGGCTCATCCCACAAGTTCCCGGGATTGCTTTATCTCACTATGGACCATCCTTAGCTCGGTTTGAGCTACCTTCAGATCTGTTTAGGCCCCTTTTAGCTCGGCGTTCTTCTCCTTCAAGTGAGCTACCATCCTCTGCTCCCTCTCTTTTAGGGTTGCATGTTCCTTAGCCAGATTAGCGTTCATTTTCCTTGCCCATCTCGATCTGAATGATCGCCTCTGCACGGGCTCATCCCACCAGTTCTTGGAACTTCTTTAGCTCAGTTTGGACCACCCTTAGCTCGGTTTGAGCCACCTTCAACTCTATCTGAGCCGTCTTAAGCTCTGTTTGGGCCCCTTTCAGCTCGGCATTCCACTCCTTCAAGCGAGCTACCATCCTCTGCTCCCTCTCTTTCAGGGCTGCATGTTCTTATCCAGATTATCATTCATTAAGGAACCCTGAGCTCATGCTATCAGAACAACCCTCTTAGAAAACTAAAAAATAACAATAATAATAAATAGATAATAACAAGGAGCAAGGGTGGGGGAGGTACGATGGTGCCTGAGGTGGAGTGAAAGTTAAAACTAACCTTGGCCTCGTCCTGGCAGTAGGACTCGATAAGTTCAGAATCCGTCAATCTATCCAGCACTCGCCGGTCAGTGGAATAACACTGCCCTCTGACAAAGTGGACCGCCACCTCTCTTGGGTAGTCCAGCACGGACGAATCGTTGAATAAGTTCTGGTTAGGGGTAACTATCCGGGACCCCGTAGAGACTGCCCCCTTACCAAAATGAGACTACTTTTGGGAGCCAATGCCCGCTCCTCCTTAGAATCTGACTGAGAGGTCAGGTCTACTGCCCAATTGGCTGCCCTCTCCGGTTGAGCAGCTCCTTCTGGCCTGTCACCCATCTGTAGCTCAGCCACCGCCTCTGGTCTGGGTGTGGGCGCGGGCTCCTAGAGGAAGCGGCTCTAGTTGATTCACCGAGAGGCTTTTGCCCGCATTGGAGGTAGCTCCTTGGAGAAACGCGACCATCTTCTGCTTCATCATCGTGGCTGAAATGAATGATAACCGGAAAGGTAAATAAAAAAAAAACAAAAAACAAGCACACAGGAGAATTTCTAAGTATGATAGGTATATAAAATAAAGGAGTAGAGCTGTCTTAGCTCCGCGAGTATACCAATCTCGGGAGGTAAAGGACCGTTCCATTGTTGAGAGTTGAAGAAGCCCACGATTTTGGGCGTGAGGAGCTTGGTCAGGTAAAAGATGTGTTTGTTTAGGGTATGTAGGGTTTTTTCCAGATAAGGGGGCCGATCTACTCTGGATAATTGGGATTGAGTTGGGAGGGCGTTAATGGTCATGGGGGAGAAGCCCCAATTGCCTGAGCAAGGAATAAAGAAAATTTTCTTTCTCTAAGCTTTGTTGAAAGAAGGTTTACCGGTCAAAAATTGGACGCCGGCTCGAGACGCAAGATAGAAAAAGGTAGAGGGTGAATTTTTTGCTTGAAATAAAGAGAAAAACAACTGGTTTTGGGAATAATCCCAAAAAATCGAGCCGCTAGGTGAAATCCTACCATGATTCTGAACGCGTTAGGAATGAATTGATGTACTGGAATCTGATACATCTGAGATACAACAAGGATGAAGGGGTGGACCGGGAGGCTCAATTCCGCCTGGAACTGATCAATAGAAAAGGTCAGGTGGTCTGGGGGAGATTGAGAAGCCCTCTCACCAGAAGCTGGGTTTGTAAAGAGGAAATCATCGGAGATAGGGAATTTTTATCGTATCTCCCCGAAGAGTATGATCACTGACGGTAGACACTATGTTGCCATGAGCACTGCTGGGAGGAAGAGGAGGTTGGTGGTCGCCGGAGGCAACCACCGAACACGTCGAGGAAGATGATAGGCTGAAGGAAGAGGAGGGATCAAGGGTTATAGGAGCAGACATAATTAAAATATGTAGAGAAACGTAAAAGTACCATATTCTTAAAGGTAGGAATGCCTTGATTGGAGAAGAAGAAAGCGTGAAATTCAAGAGGGGAAGGATAAGCACTAAGACAAAATGAGATAGAATTCTGAAAATAAGGAAGGGGATGAATTTGAGAATATGAATTTTTAGGAAAAGGGAGATTCGGCGGGATTTGTGCATTTAAGGCGTGTTAGAGAACGGTACCCAAATGACACATGGTAGGTTTTAACTGCTGAGGTGGAATATGAGGCGTTGTAATCCTTCCCCCAAAAGAGTGAATTATTCTGACAAGAGGATTTTGCAGGATTTGTACAATTAATGCATGTCAGAGCAGGACACTTGAAGAGACGTGTAGTGGATCTCAACCACCAAGATTAGAATACCAAACGTTATAACTCATTCCCAACCATTTAGGGGGGAGGGGACTAATTGATCAGACCTGATCTGATGACTAGTCACCAAACAGCTCGAATAGACCTGGTTCGGACGAGCCGAGCTGATGCCTTAAGAGAAGATAGATGAGGTGGGGGATGAGCCTATAGCCTGGTGAGAATTGCCCTGACCTGATCCGAAGCCTTGAATAAGGTTTTGGGAGATTAGGTCAGGAATTTGGAGAACTTAGGCCTCTTAAAAAGGTCTCCAAATAACGGCTAAAGATTCGTGGGTTTCTGTTTTCGGGATCTCGGGAAGGCCCCACTTGGCAAAAGCTATAAATATCTCAGCCCCAAGGCTGAGAAAGGTATGCCATTCTAAGCATTTTTCTTCTTGCTTTGTCTTAATCCGATCCCAAATACTTAACTGGCCTGAGCACCGGAAAACCCCCGGTGGTCCTTTTTAACGTGTTTTTGTTGAACAGGTCGGGATATTCTCAAGGAAAGGAGCAGGTCTTCTGGGTGTATTCAAAACACCAGCCTTGTATTAAATTGGGAAAAATGCCATTTTATGATAGAACAAGGTATAGTTTTAGGACACATCGTCTCTTTGAAAGGAATTGAATTTGATAAATCTAAGATTGATATTATAACTGTGTTGCCTTACCCCACAAATGTGCGAGAAGTTCGTTCATATCTTGGCCATATAGGGTTTTACCGATGATTCATTAAGGATTTTTCGAAGATAGCAGCCCCGTTATGTAAGATCTTACAAAAGGATGTAGAGTTCAGCCTCGATGACGATTGCAAGATGGATTTTGATACATTAAAGAGTCCTCTGACCACTTTTATAATAATCCAACCACCAAAGTGGGACCTATCATTCAAAATCATGTGCGATGCTAGTGATTATGATGCGGGAGCTGTGTTGAGGCAAATAATTGATAGGGTAGCTCATGTGATTTACTATGCTTCGAGAAATTTGAATCCCACTCAAGAAAATTATACGACTACTGAAAAAGAGCTCCTAGCCAATGTCTTTGCTCTCGAGAAATTCCCCTCATATATCTTGGGCACCAAAGTGATGGTATTTACTGATCATGTGGCCCTTCGACATCTCCTTACGAAGAAGGAGATGAAACCAAGACTCGTAAGATGGATATTGTTGCTCCAAGAGTTTGATTTAGAAATCAAAGACAATAAATGTTCCGAGAATGTTGTTGCAGACCATATAAGTCTATTAACTCATGTGGAGAACGAATTACAACTCAACGAGAGATTTCCAGATGAGCAGCTGTTAGCGATTGGAAATTCCCAACAAAACTCCATGTTATCGGAGCCCCGTTACAATGATTTGGCGAATTTCCTAGTCGCTCATATTTTTCCAACATAGATGGTTAAAGGAAGGAAAGACAAACTAAAAAGTGATGCCAAATATTACGTGTGGAACAATCCATACCTTTGGAAGCATTGCCAATAAAGTAATTCAAAGATGCGTTCCAAATTCTAAATTTTATTCGATTCTATCCTTTTGTCACGCTCATGCCTGCGGGGGACACTTTGGATCTAAGAGATAAACCAATAAGGTGCTCGATAGTGGTTTCTGTTAGCCGACTCTTTTTCGAGATGCGCATAATTTTTGTAAGTCGTGTGGTAATTGTCAAAGAACGGGTCATATTTCAAAAAGAAATCAAATGCCCTAAAATCCGATAATGATTTGTGAAATTTTTGACGTGTGGGGTATTGATTTTATGGTCCCCTTTCCTCTTTCCTTCAAGAACCTCTATATATTGCTCGCAGTTGATTATGTCTCGAAATGGGTGGAAGAAAAGGCCACTCGGTTAACGACTCGAAGGTGGTTGAACGTTTTATTAAATCTCTGATCTACTCAAGATTTGGAATCTCTCGGGCAATGATAAGCAATCGCGGAACCCATTTTTATAACAAGACAGTGGAAGCATTAATAAGGAAGTATGGTGTCATCCATAGGCTTTCTACAGCAAATCATCCGTAGACGAGTGGGCAGGCTAAAACTTCGAATCGAGGAATCAAATCCATCTTGGAGAAGATCGTCAATGCGAACCAAAAGTATTGGCGCATCAAACCGAAAGACACACTTTGGGCGTATAGGACAACTTACAAGACACCAATTGGGATGTCTCCATACAGACTCATTTTTGGGAAGCCATGCCACTTGCGGGTGGAACTTCATCATAAGGCATTTCGGGTGGTGCATCAATGCAATTATGATATGATGGAGCTGGGTTACATCAAAAGTTGCAGCTGCGAGAACTAGATGAGATTAGGAATGAAGCGTTTTAAAATTCATTGATCTACAAAGAAAAGACGAAGGCCTTCAATGACCAGAAAATTTTAAGGAAACATTTTGTCGAAGGTGAGAAAGTGCTACCTTTTCATTCTTAACTTAATTTATTTCCAAAGAAGTTGCTTTCTCGGTGGGTTGGACCGTTTGTCATCACTCATGTATTCCTGCATGGTGCAGTTGAGATTTATAGCCTTAAGACGAGCAAAATGTTCAAGGTGAATGGACTTCAACTCAAGCCGTATTATGAAGGGTTTTACATAGTTAACAAAGTACGGATGGATTTGGAAGCACCACCTTCAACTTAAATAAGGGTGTAAGAAGTCGAGCCGACGACTTTTAAAAAAGGCGCTTGTTGGGAGGCAACCCAATGTTTGCATTGTTTTTGTTTTCAATTTTATTTTATTTTTCTTTCTATCTCACAGTTTACATACTGCAACATCTTGGTTTGGAAGCAGGGGCTAGCTAGACTTCTTCACGTTGAAGGGGGAGAAAGGTTTGGTTGAAGAATTTGGATGATTGGGCTTATTTTGTGAAGAAATATCGTCTTGGTTGTCTAAAACCGGGACCTTCTCGCCATTTTCTTGGGTGATTTTTATTCTACTCTTACCTCATATTGAATTGTTTTATGATTGCTTGAGGACAAGCTAAAGTCTGAGTTTGGGAGAGGAGGTTAATGATCTATGATGAATGATGTTTAGTTTGCAAACCTTAGGAGTATTAAAAAAAAAAAGAGTGTAGCGTGCTGCTATTAAATAACAAAATAGTAAGTGGCATTTGCAATGATAATTCGAGAGTTGATTTATAATATTAATAGTACTTACTTGCATTGCTTGCGTGAATTATGTTTCAATTAAAGTCTTTAGACATAATTTGATTTATGTAACAAGAGCATGATTGTTAGTACTTTTATGATTCATTTGTGGGGTATCAATTCTAGCTTGGTTGCGTTGTTGAGGTGTCCTTGTGGGTGCCGTACTCAATAAGATTTTGTGTGGGGCCTTGAAGTTGATGGTTGTGTGAGAATATCTCGTTAATTGAAACAAAATTTATTGAAGTCCGGTTGGAGAATACCGGCGGGTTGTAGTCGAAAAATAAAAAAATAAAAAAAAAAAAGAAAAAAAATCGAGGTTCTGAAACAACTACCTATCCGTGGTTTACCAAGTGCATTGGCTCATACTACGGCTGCTTTCCAACGAAGACACAACCAGCAGCCCAAAATTTTACGCACGTGTGCTTATACCCAAACGGCGCATACTAATCTCAATTCCAATAAATTAGAGGTGAAGCTCGACAAATCAAATTCCTAACTAAGACGATCCTCCTTTTCAGTGCCTAATCCTAATTATCAAGTCAAGAACAGTAGTGCAGAGCTGCAGTCCTCAATAAAAAATAATAGAATAAATAAATGGGTGGACGAGATATTTGATCGCAACCAACAATTTATAGTAGCTAAACCATCGAGTAAAGAGGGGGTGCCATAGTACATTAATGTAGCATATATGAAAAGGGGTTGCCAATCTACTTGGGTCACTTTAGTCGATGCATGAAATGCTTTTGATTTCTAGAAATATGAGGGTGTCTAGAGTCCGGATGAGTTCATTTGAGCGATTCGAGTAACCTACTAGTGCGAAAGTGTCAGGACATGAGCAAATGACCATTTAATTTTCTTAGTGTTACTTCCCATGTGTGTTTTGTGTTTTAATTCTAAATTGCTTGGGGACAAGCAATGGTTTAAGATTGGGGGAGTTTGATATGCGAGAGATTATGTGGTAATTAATTGTTTAAAATAATATTTTTGTGCGCTTCATATTGTCATATATATTTATTGGAATGGAATTAGGGGCGTTTGCCGCACGAATCAGTGAAATGACAGTATCCATAAAAATTATCCAACATGCTCTGGAAGGAATTCCAGGAGGGAGTCCAAGCCCAGGACAGGAATTTGAGTTGAATATTTTCTGCTAACGTCTTTTATTATTGTCTTTCACTTGCACTACTATGCTACCACGGGAAAGTTCTAAATGGCGAATGAGAATCCAGTCTCGACTAAACAACAAGTTTCAGCAGTACTTTCCACTCAGTTGATTTTTGAACCCGTCTGTCTTTCCCTTATCTCTCTTCTCTTATCAAGCTCATAGCTACAAGCAGCAGAGCTCGGAACTCCTGTGTGTAATCAACATCTTGCTAGCTATAACTTGGAGCGATGTGTAAGAGCAGAACCAGTGGCTGTCTAGCCAAAGAGAGAATTCTCGGGGAAGGGAGGTGAGAGGAGAGGCTTTATTTCTTTTACATAGAAACTATCCTTCTCCCCCTTTAGCTTATATATATTCTTGTGGATGGACGAGCACCAATTGTATATTTTTCATATATTTTGCAGTATTTAGTTGCTTTATTGGTGTGACGATGAGTGAAGGATGCTAAGTATCCAAGGAAGATCAGAACTTAAAAGATGAAGCTTGCAAACTGCTACGAGAACCGATAATGAGCGAATCGGCTAAAACATAATGCAAGAAGAACCCATCGATCGATGCCAGCGTCGACGCCTATGAGCTACCTGCATCGATCGACCACATTATCAACGACCCTTCGACGAACTCTCTTTTGTTCTGGTTGATTCCCCGTCGGTCGACGTACTTGATTGATTAACTCTCTATCATTTTGGTCGATCGATTCGTCGATCTACAGGTGGTCGACGCCGACTCTGAAAGGCTGTTTTTGGAAGGAAATTTTTATGGGAACTTATATATATCCTTCCATATTTCAATAAAACTCGGTTTTTAACAGATTCCTAGGGTTCCAAGGCACATAAAGCACTCTCTTTTGAGAAGGAAGAAGAGAAGGAACTACCAATTAATTCCAAGGAACTAAGGAAGATTCAAGTAATATTACCAATTAATTTAGGGCTAGTAGTTTCATATGAAAAGTGAATTATAATATTACAATTTGGTTAGATGAATTGATAGAGGGTGAAAACTGAACTTGGACTGGAGTTTCTCATTATTATTAATCTCATATTAATTCTCTTGAGTCGTTTTTTTGACTTTATTTACTTTGATTTTTAATTCTTTCTTATTTATTTGGTTATTTAGCTCTCGTTAGTTAGTTCATCATCTTTTACCCCTCTTATTATTTTAATTAGATACGAATTATGACAAATTAATCCAACTCCTCGTGGGATTAACCCTTACCACTTCTACTAGTTAGTGGAGGAAAATTGAGGAAAATAAAAATATTAAATTTATCATGTAATAACTCGCAGTCATATATGATTATAATTTGGATAAACCCTCCAAAAGTGTTTTTGAATATTCCCATATCAAAGTTCTTATAATCAATCGAATGTTAAATTCCTTAAACATCTCATCTAATTAAATTAAGAATTATTTTACACACTCTAAGTAACAACAATGAAAATCTATTTATTAGTATGTCTGTTTTTCTTAACAATCTTAACAGTTTTAACATTAATATTTATGATTATTAATTATAATTTTTATTTATTATAATTATTATTTTTAATTATATTTTTACCATCCTTTATATTTATGATTTAACATTAATATTTATGATTTATTAATTATAATATTTATTTATTATGTAACATAAAACAAATATAATTTTTTTTTTCATTTCACCTAAATAAAAATCATATGAACAAAATACGCAAATTTAAGTCAACTCAAAATAAATAATAAAATCAACATATTAGTTGTACAAAAATGAAAGAATTTGAAATATACAAAAGGTCCCTTAAAATAAACTGAAAATCAACATAAATTCTACATGTTACAATCATAGAAAATAAGGACAATGAAGTAAATGCAATGTAACATAAATCCCACATGAGTATCATTTATGATAAATATTTTCATCAAAAATACGGTGCAACTTGAATCCAAAGTTGCACAACTTAAAAAATGAATAGAAACACGACCTGCTATATTATTTAGGGGATTCGAATATATTCTTCCTCAACGAGCTAAGAGATTCGATTTGCCCTCGCTCTGCTAGTCGTTTCCCACTTTGTATTTACCATGTTCGTACAACAATGTAGCGAGTCATATCATGTGCATTTCTGCATCAATATATTTTGTCCAAATGGTCCACATCGAAAAAATAGTACACTGCAACCATTAACACGCCACAATCCCTACAAACCTAGTACATAAAAAAATTAACACATTTCTTTAATACTGTAAATTGAGCCCCCACAACGATCCCGTACCATATCTTATTTACATTGTAAGTAAAATTAAAACTAACAACGACGTCTATACAAAGATGGAGTATTCTAGTGTATGTCATGGAGTATTCATAGTTTGCACTGACATGGGGATTGGAGTCAGGACGACATGATGCACGCTTATGACACGAAAATTACAACGTAAAATAGAAAACGACACGACAAATTATCATATTTTGAAGTGTCCGTACATCATACTTAGAAATATTTAGAAGTAATAATTCATGAATTATAAATGCACTCATATTGCATTACACATGAATGATTATCCATGTTACAAGAAATCAACCAAGAGAAAACCGTTATATAATATATGAACTTGGGTCATCAACAAAAGATAAATCACACGTAAACTAAATTCTAAAATATATATCATCAATGTATGATATATACTGTAATGCCCCAAATAAACAATATCTAAATAATAATATAAATAAATAAGTCAAACAAACTTTCACCTTCAATTCGTTTCATATATACATATAAAGATAATAACAAATAGTTGTTAAATGGAAGCCCCGGATGATTAGTAAATTTGCACCTTGTAAATTTAAGTCAAGGTCATTCATACTAGTGTTGATTTGAAGAGTTTGGTTTTAACAAAAGAGAACGTGAGCTAAAAGCGTTCAATCAGGAAAATTAAAAATGCAAATTTTTTTTTAAAAAATATAAAATTAATAATTTTTATGTATGCAATAATAATCTGGCAAATAATATAAGCAACAAACACATATAACTCAATCAGGTTATAAATTAAGTAGAAATTAAATATAATTGATTTTTCAAGAAATTATTGGAATAAACATGTAATACTAACTTATTTTAAAAACTTTCAATAGAAACAATTAATAATGAAATAGGCAGGGACCTCTGTCTCGTTCTAAATTAGTCATTTCGACTGGTGAGTATTTCGATTGGTGAATATTCAGGTACGAGACTCTAGAGGTGGCTCCCCTGCGTATCACTTAGCTGTCGAAGGACTCTAGAGGTGGATTCTGCGCATAACACTTAGCTTTCGTTGATGTTAACCCATAAACATAGAATCGATGTAGACCAAACATCGACCCATACGTTTCCACACACCATAAAAGGTGACACTCCTATAGGCCAAAGCCTTGGTTGTCTTACCCCTCCTAGTAGGATCGATGTCCCTTTAGCTATGAGATTCAAAACTATACGTCATATTACAAAATATACCCAATCTACGACCTATGCTCCGCCGTCGTCTCCGGCAAAACCAGGAAAAATGGAAATAGGCACCACAAGTAGTCAAGCAAGAAGTATAGACAACCTGCTTGATTGATTGTCCAACTACTCGTGTTTGACAGACAATAACAATTGACAATCATAACTGATATCAAACAGCTGATAAAAACGACCGTTGATAACAAATAGCTAATAGTACCAACGATATCACACATATCCAATGGTTTGGTTTATATTTGGGCCAAGGACTATACTAAGAATTGGAGTGCATTTGCTCCAGATTTTGAAGGGCTTGAGGCAAATGAGGAGTATGTGGAACGAGAAGATGAAATTGATTTAGTACCAGAAATAGATAAAGTAAAAGATTCTGATATTAATGAAGACGAGGAAGTTGATATTTTAACAGTTGAGAAAATTCTGCTTTCAGTGATTCAGACATGTCACAAGAGGAAATACGCTTCTTTCCTGCTCACCCGTGGCATGTTGCCATTCTGTATCTTCTCTTTTAGAGGATGCTGGGCAGAATGGTCATCTAACAAACCATGAGTCCAGTCCTCTTGAAGAGGACACATGAGAAACACATCTAAAGAGAAAGAAGAAAGCCTTCTGAGAAGGTATTGAATTTTGAAGCGCAGCGTCAAAGATGAAATCATCAAGCTATTTGCTGAAAAATATAAGATAATTTGTAGTTTCAGGTATAAAGAATCTTAGTGTTCATAAAGGACGTCTCATGCATGGGAGTAAAATTGCAGTGGTGCATTGTACCTTGGCATATTAGCCAAGCTCTTAATAGACCATTCAGGTCCCACATGCACATTTTCCGGGGTGGGTTTTGTATTTTATTATTATCCTTTTCTATTATGAGAAAGTAGTAGTAAGAAATTTTTAAAAAAAATCATGCAACTTGAAATTTAATTCACGAAATATAAAAATATCACTTTGTCACCTTATCACAAAGCTTCTGTAGCTCACTCATTGCACTAGACGACAATATATCGGTTCGGATGCTCAGTGCTGGCCCAAGTTTAATGTATGCGGGGCCCAAAGAGGTAACTATCTCCCTCAATTCGATAGCTCGAGCGACCTCATTCTGCGTAGAAATTAAGATCAAAAACTAGTTGTAATAAAAATATGATTCAATTAATTACAATTTGATGTAGTGAACTTCGATCAGATAAGAGTAAACAAGATTGATGTAAAGTGGTAGATAGATGATGCTGAATAGTACCTCTTTTATCTTATTATTTATAAGATCCCAAACAAGACGAGAGAGAAAGCCTCCAGCAACAGACATTAACTGAACAATACGGGTAGCAATCTCTTCGCGCATAGGTTCCAATGATGACTTGCAAAACTGATCCACTGAGGCATTTGTTAATCCTTGAACAAATTGTTCATAGAACTCTGAATGCTTTCTTATTTACCAGAAGTAATAAATCTAAAGAACATTGCAACAGTCATATGCGTCAAAATTGAGTTCCCCACTATATCATATTATCATGAGAAGACATATTTCCCACTTTAATTCGCAAAAAAAAAAAAAATTAATAATAATAATAATTATTATTATTATTATTATTATTATTATATTATTATTATCATTATCATTACTATAAATAATGTCAATTATACATTATTTTTTTCGATAAAACAAACCCAAATAAATAAAATTGCAAAAAATATCTTCAATGATCATGCGAGGGTAGAATCAAATTTGGATGATACACAAAACAAATTTCCATGAAATTAAATAATAATCCCCATAAAGAAAGAAAAAAAAAAGCACAGCTTCTAATAATGTACTCGAGAATTACAAGAAGGGACTCTGCCTTGAACTACCGACTCCTTCCAAGAAAAAAAAAAGAGAGAGAGAGAAAGAGAGCACATACTCTTCACCACCGGAACCCATCAGCGACTTCAGAATCAAAGATGGTTACCACAACCTTTTTTTAATTTTTGTGTTTTCAAAAAGAAACACTAAATAATTATAAAAAAAAGTAAAAAAAAAAAAGAACCGTCTAAAATCAAGTATTTGAGGATTAAAAAAAACTCCAGAGGTAAAAATGGTAGTATTTAAAAAAGTATTGGCATAGAAAAATGGCAATACACAGGGAAAATAGGAAATATGGAAAAGAAAAGAAAAAAAAAGGTAGGGTCATTTTCTCAAACCCTTTTGGTTGACATTAAAAAAGTCTTACCGGATCATGGGACCCCGTACATGATAAAATTTACATATTTAAGCACCTACTACTAATGTGCTCAGACACTTATTAATAACAATTGAAACTTGACATATCAAAACTAACAGTAAACTAAATAAATAAACTAGGCAAGCCCGAAACCCCAATGTCTGTTACCATAACAGCGTTCACAGACAACAAGTTCGAGTTCTCCATCAAGTCGCCGAAGGTGTCGTGGTACCTCAAGAAGGCAGCCGGGATAGAGAATGGGAGAGGCAGGCCCGGTCACGTGACTGCCTCCACCATCACTCTCAAGCACGTGTACGAGATCGCCAAGATCAAACAGAGCGATCCGTACTTCTAGAACATGCCGCTTGAATCAATTTCCAAGTCGATTATCGGGACTGCCAATTCGATGGGGATTAAGGTTCAGAAGGAACTCGATTAATTAATTTGAAGTCTGTTCACTAGGTTTGATTTTCAATTTTAAAGACTAATTGGGTGTTTTTGTATTTGGGTTTATTTGCTGGTGTTTTGATTTACCAGAGTATTGTCGTCTTTCTTTACTCTGTGGTATAAAACCCTAGTCTTGAATTTTCTAGTCTTGAGCTCTTCTTTTTGTTGAGAATGATTAATAATCCTAAAAGCTTATTGGGGTTTTGAATTAAAAAAAAAAAACTAGGCAAAACAGCAAGCAACATCAACCGATCTTAATTCAGTTTTGTTGAAAGAACCAAATAATATCATGCAAAGTTCAAAATAAAATAATTCTTCTTTCCTTACAATCTTTATGTGACACCTCCAAACCCATATATGAAAATCGAAATAAATCTTAAACTAAAGAACCACAAATACAAAAATTAACATATCTTTTTTTAAATTGGAAAAGGCACACCTGAAGGCTATTGCCCCTATCTTGTCAAGTTTCTCCTTTATGTTCAGGCTCTAGAACTTAGAGTTTCTGCAAGACCAATGCAACTCATTGTCAGTTATGAATCACCTTTGACACATCAGTATTCTGGTATATATATGAATGAAACTACAAAAAGCCAATCAAAAACCCAGCCTCGAATAATTGAATACCATGATCAGTTTCCTTAAATTGCACAATCAAAATAGAAAAGCCGCATTACCTCCTCCACAACAGCCACAAAGCAATGAGAATAAATTAAACCATGTTATTTCCAACCGCAATCAACTCAATACAAAATAGTACCCAAAATAATACCTCAATTATTGACTATCGGGCAGAATAGCAAAAACACATCACGGAGGGGAAAAATAGCATCATAAAAAGCAAAGAAATAAGAGAATTACTTTCATCTTGTTTTTCTTGGCTTGAAGTTTCTTATCCTTCTTGTCCTTCCATTCTTTCACTTCTATTTTTTCCAATTAATTGAACACAAAAGGCAAACGAGATGAATTAACATATAATTCAACATTCTAGATAAAGAAGACCCATTGATTTACCGTGGAAGCTTTACTCTATATTTAACATAATTAGGTCAGAAAATAGAACAAAATGCTCAAAATTAGGTCAAAGATTTCTACAATCTTATTCACTGTAAATGAATGTAAATTGACAAAATTAGGTCAAAGATTTCCGACAAACTTTTTGTTGTGTGTCTATGACAGAGATGGGAGTCAATCTGTTTTAGGAGATAACAGGTGTTTATCCTTTTTTTTCACGATGGAGGCTTACGGCTGCGAAGGATGTTGTGTGGCGGCAGTGGTCGGGTTTGGCGGAAGCGGAGATGAAGGCAGGGATGGGCCGATACTGGAGATGGAGGTTTCATCCATTTTTTTAATGTCTTATAACAGTGAAAAATATTAGGCGGTCTTCTTTCCCCGCTCCGCTGAAAAAAATTAACACTTTCCCGCTTTGCCCACAAAATGAAAATCGAGACTTTCATCCCAGTTTAATTATATTTATTTTTATTTGAGTTTTGTAATAAATATAATATTGAGTATTAAATAGAGATATTATACATAAATTATTTCTTTTTTTTTTTTATAAAAAAATACATTTTTTTACACAAACGTCATGAAATTTAACAGACAATGTATTTTAAATAATAAAAGGTTTTTTGTCATAATTATAAAGATTTAAAATTATGAATAGTATAAAAACTTTTTTAGCGTGTCTTGTTCTCTGTATTGGCACGTGATTAATAGAGACCGGAATTCGACCGTTGTTTCCTATATCTTGTACCAGACTCTAACATAAGTCTCGGAGAGAAATTCGATTAGTTACAACAAAATTTGGATGATTTTTAGGAAGATATTTGTATATCAATCAAAATAGGATTAATGCGATTATTAAATGATACGAATTTATATTACAAAAAATTAACAAAATAAAAGTGTTACTTAAAAGTGTTACCTAATTAAAAGTATTACATACAAATCTTGCATATTTGTAAAGTATCACATAAATGTTACATAAATATTATAATATAAAATGTGTTACATGCAGGTGTTACAAAAATTACCTAATATAAAAACTGATACGATTTTCTTTTACTTTAAATCACTTTTTTTGTAGTGTAACTGCATCAAACGTTACCAATCAAAATCATAAGCCGTCAGCACAAAATAGTGGATCTCTTTCTTGTCTCAACACACACACCATAAAAGAGAAGGGTGGATATCTTAGTTAAGTGTTCACTCAAATCGATAGTCGACGAGTAAAACATACTAAACTAAGATTAACAGAAATAGCTCTTTTGTTATCCATGGGCCCAAAGTTATAGCTTTCCAGTTTTAGGAAGCCATTCCATTCTAATCATAGAAAATAAACTAATGCTAAAAGAGAACTACCTCGCAAGACTGGAGTTAGAATTAAAATATGTACACCATTAAAACAGAACAAACCAATTGAGCCTGATAGGATTATCGTTTATGTAGAATTAAGATCCTATTAATTATGTTATTTATTAGGGAAAATTGCACTTTTTGTCCCGTAAGTTTGACCCATTTTGATTTTTGTCCTTTAAATATAGGCAGTTCTAAAATTGTCCTGTATCTTTAAAATCTTCGCGTTTTATGTCTTTTATATATAGACAGTTCAAAAATTGTCCTGTATTTTAAATTTTTTTTTGTGTTTTATGTCCTCTAAATATTCGCGTTTTTATGGTTTTGGAGGACATAAAACGCGAAATCTCACTACAACAAATGACACCTACTGGAAGGACAAAATTGGAAGGACAAATTTGTCGTTCCTATAGGTTACACATATAGGAACGACATAAAAAAGTCGTTCCTGTAGGTCCAATTATCTATTGGAACAACATTTATCGTTCCTATATATAACAATGTCGTTCCTATAAATATAATTTTCGTTCCACAGAGCATCAATTTAATGATGCATTTTTTGGAGCGACATGTCCTTCCTATTAATAAAATGTCCTTCCAATATAACACTTACCTCATTTAATACACTCCACCTAATATTCACCTTCCCCCCACTTTTCAATATTATTTTGGTTTTGGGTACAGCTCCTTATCCTCATTTCGGTTTTGTTCTTTTCTTTCCAGCCGCCCGAAACCTTCTCTTCCTTACTAATTTCTCCTCTTCAAATTAATCTTTGAGCATAAGTAATTTTCGGTTGCTGTACCTGGAACGAATTGTCCTTCCAGACGGTTTGAATGTCCTTCCAGAATCTCCAGTTGTTGTAATCACTCTTGAAGAAGACAAAGGTAATTTCAATTTTTCTCCATACCTCCTATGTTTATATTTGTGTTATATTTCAAGGAGTTTTCGGAAAATGACAGATGAATTGTTGTGAATCTTGCCTCATGTGTTTGTTTTGTATTATATTTCATGAAATCTTGAACAATGTTAGATAATTTTATGAAATTTTGAACAGATAACTATTTCATGAGTTGGTTGTGAATCCTTTTTCTTGTAATTGGAAGGACATGTCCTTCTAGAGTATCGGTTTGTCGTTCCGAAAATTTGCAATGTCGTTTATAAGTTTATTTATTAGTTATTTTAATTACATTATGACAAGGCAGGAGCAGATTCTTGTGTTTGGAAGTAATTGGAAGGAAATGTCCTTCTAGAATCTTGGTTATATCGTTCCAATAGGTTGTTTGTTTTTGTTTTTGTTTTCGAAATAAAATAATAGAAATTGGCTAATGCACATCATATGCACACTCAAATGGAAAGGAAAATTGTAATTTTATTTATTATATTTTTTAATATTTTTGTATTTTTTTGTGCTTTGTGGTTTTTTATTTTAATCAATCCACAATTATATGTTTATAAATAAATGTAAAATAGATGAATTTTGTAAATCATTTATAATAGAGGAGCTAAGAATTTACATAACTATTTTGATCTTTTTTCTTTTTCTAGCTTTCAAACATGGTGATGGATAAGAGATGGACGCGAATTACAAACAAAATGTCACCAGAGTTTAGGCGTGGAGTGAGCGAATTTATCAACATGTGTGGGCCTCTTGTGAATAGGATGAGATTGATTAAGTGCCTGTGCAACAAGTGTTTAAATTTGGAGTCTCTGAAGTTGGAAGTTGTTCGGATGCATATTCAGAGGTATGGGTTTGATGCATCATATGATATTTGGATTCACCACGGAGAGAATTTACCAGAACACGAACCTGGTCCGTCAGCTGTTGACTTTGAAATGATGGATTAAATGAGAAATGTGATGGCAGACGTGGACCCAGATGATGAGTATGGATTGGAGGGCCCTGACGAGCAATATCATAACTTGTACGAGGCTATGAACACTAAATTGTATGAAGGGATATCTTCATTCTCTTCATTAAATTTTCTTGTGAAGTTGATGAATATCAAGGTGAATGAGAAGTGGACAAATAAATCATTTAATGAGTTGCTTAAGTTATTGAAACTCGCATTCCCATCGATGAAACTTGTCAACTCACATTATGAGGCTAAGAAGTTGCTTGAAAGTTTGGGTCTCGGCTATAAGAACATACATGTATGTAAGTATGATTGTGCATTGTTTTATAAAGATCATGCCAATAAAGAAACATGTCCAGTCTGTGGAGAATCACGTTGGCGGGAGAATAGTGGAAAAGGTTCTAAAAGCAAAATTCCACATAAGGTTATGCGATACTTCCCTATGATCCCAAGATTGAAGAGGTTATTTGC
>BMAC01000566.1:123140-139977 GCA_014905375.1 Phtheirospermum japonicum | reverse complement strand
AGATATAGGAAAAACTTATGGCTCTGAAAATTGGATTTGGTTAAGGCTTAAAAAAATTGGATTTTTTTAATTTCAACTTTTTGCCAATTGCTTTGTAGGGAAAGCTCAAAGATTCGCAGTACCAGCTTGCACCTTGGCGTTCTGATCTGAGGCCCTCCAATTTTGCTCAATCGCCAATCTATCCTATTGAGGTATTGTTGACATTTTTCTTTTTAATTACCAAGCGAGTCGTATTTGTTGCTCGGCATTTTGCATGAAGGTCAATTTTGTATAAGAGTTTTCAAAATGATTGAGTTAGACACCTGAATTCTTAGATGATTTTAGTAAACCATTAACAGATTCTATGCAATTCTTTATGCAACTAGAGTGTTCTATGAAACCATAAGATTGAATTTGTTGGAGAAGTGGGTAGCTGTTATCTTATTAATACATGAGGTTACAGTTGCCTTCTCTTATAAGGGATTTATGAAGCTAGCAAACCACTTCAACTTATTCAAAGTGTTGGGTGCTAAATATTTTGCCCTCTAGTTAATACCTTTTTGCAAAATAAACATTGATTTGATTTGTCATTTTCAATATGTCCGGGCTCTATAGACGAGATTGATTTGTCCGGGTTAGTGGATACTTTAAAAAGTCCAAATTGTCCTCGACTTTACTTATGTATAATATTCTTTGTCCGGGTTAGTGGAGTTAGTGAATTTACTTATTTTGTTAAATGTTCTTTGTTTAAGATTCCTTATTTATTATTATGTCATAGTTGAATGTTCTGTGTTTATTTTTGTTTGTTTGAAATATTTTCTATGAAACTAAAATGTACAGTCTGGTTGTTCAAAATAGTAATGTTTATGACCGTTACAATAAAGTAACTGATGTGTTTGTCATTGACAAAAGCTTTGGAAAGGATAAAAATTATATAAACAGTGCCCGATGATTATAGATATTGTGTACCTTTTATGGATGAGCTCACTAGATATTTTAAGGTGCATTTTATGTTGTTGTTTCTGCTGGCATTATTATTTATTTAATTTCGTTTGAGAACAGACCAGAGTTTGGAGCCAATGCCGCCCCGAAATCGAAGACGGCGCCGAAATGATGAAGAACAACCAGAATCGGGATTGCCCATTCCCGTTCTCCCTGATTTGCCTGAGCCTGACCTAGGTATTGCTTCTTTCTACCTTCTTTTTATCCGAAGACCTTTACCAAATAAATATAAATTATTTATCATATGCCTTAATCATAGTGGGTTCATGTTCCTTATTTGAGACTTTCTTGATCTTATAGTGGGTCCAAACCAGAGCTTGGAGCTAATGCCGCCCCGAAATCAAAGACGGCGCCAAAATGATGAAGAACCAGAATCGGGATTGCCCATTCCCGTTCTCCCTAATTTGCCTGAGCCTGACCTAGGTATTTCCAATTTCTACCTTCTTTTTATCCGAAGACCTTTACCAAATAAATATAAATTATTTATCATATGCCTTAATCATAGTGGGTTCATGTTCCTTATTTGAGACTTTCTTGATCTTATAGTGGGTCCAAACCAGAGCTTGGAGCCAACGCCGCCCCGAAATCGAAGACAGCGCCGAGACGTTGAAGAACAACCGGAGCCGGGATCACCCATTCCTGTTCTCCCTGAATTGCCTGAGCCTGACCTAGGTATTGCTTCTTTCTACCTTCTTTTTATCCAAAGCCCTTCACCAAATAAGTTTAATTTATTGAGGACATTCTAATCTTCTCCCCCGATAGGTGCACCAACCACTGAAATAACAAAGCAGGAAGAGGAATGAATGGCTGCTCTAATTTGTGTAACACTATTGGAGCGATTTGTTGTTCCTATTGGTTATTTAAGCTACAGGAACGACATAAACTCGTACCAATAGATATACAGGCAAAAGTCTATAGGAGCAACATTTGGAACGACTTGTCGTTCCTCTTTGTATTCAATATACAGGAGCAACATAAAGTTGTTCCTATACATATACAGGTAGAGTTCTATAGGAGCGACAATTTTGGAACGACTTATCGTTCCTATTCGTATATAAGATACAGGAGCGACGTAAAGTTGTTCCTATACATATACAGGTAGAGTTCTATAGGAGCGACAATTTTGGAACGACTTATCGTTCCTATTCGTATATAAGATACAGGGGTGACAAAAGTCGTTCTTATAGATATACTTGCAAATGCCTATAGGAGCGACAATTTTGGAACGACATGTCGCTCCTATAAATCAAAAGCAAAGACAACAACACTTGTAGGTACGACTTTTGTCCTTCCAGTAGGTGTCATTTGTTGTAGTGTCTTTTTAAGATACAGGACAATTTTTGAACTGCCTATATTTAGAGGACATAATACGCGAAAATTTTAAAAATACAAGACAATTTTAAAACTGCCTATATTTACAGGACAAAAATTAAAATGAGTCAAACTTACAGGACAAAAATTGCTATTTTCCCTATTTATTATAGAGTTATTTACCTATTTGAACTCTAGTGTTAGTTGGAATGTTAGTAGTTAAAGAGTCCTTATCTCTGAAAATATTTTAGAGATAATCATCAAGACTTCATTATGTGGAATAAGAACTCCTTCAAGGAAGTTGGGCTATAAGTACCACTTGGCATCTTTTGATGAAGATCATGACTATGAGGACGAGAAAAACAGAAACCTTATTCCAGCATCCATTGCTCCATTTAGAGTGTTCTTTGAGTTCGTATTTTATCGAACGAGAATAATTTTTAAAGAGCAATTCTTTTCATTCATTTTTGTAATGTTACTAGAATCCTTTTACCTTGATTTGTAAACATTTCTAGTAATATATCTTTTGGCCAAAGGTCGCGATCTGTGAGTTTATTTAACTCATAGACAAAAATCATTGTTGTGTTAACTTTTTACAATTATGAGAATCCTAATTGATAATTATATATAAATAATATATGGTTATGATCCCTAACATACTAAATAAAATACATGCTCTTCTCATTGAGATTGAGATATGAAGACACCTATAGATTTATTTATTTGAGAAAGATTATATATCTACCACTAGTATAAAGAAATTATTTTAAAGCAGAGATTCTAGAACCCTCAGAATGCTACGTTCTATAATGTCGTCCGGTGACATCTTCGTAATAAAAATGTCACATACTAAAATTTCTTTAAAAAAGACGTTCTGGTATATTCGATATCTAGAACGTCTTAAAAAAAGATGTTCTGGTATATGCAATTATTTAGAACGCTCTTTGAAAAGACGTTCTAGTATGTCATATTATTTAGAACGTCTTTCGTAAAGATGTTTTAGAATATAACAAATTCCCCAATTATCCTGTCGCATAATTTGTTCAGGGCCTCACATCTCGTCGCTTTTCAATTCTTCCCCTCTATACCCTTCGTCTAATTCAACGATGCCTTACCCCATGAAGATTCAACCAATTGATTTCAACATGTTTCCGGAGTCCCAGCTAAAATCTGAGGCCACAGCGGCGAGGCAAATATTGAAGTTGAGGTTTAAGCGGTTTTCCAAGAGAGCTTTCTACCGATCGCCGGAGAAGCAAACCGTTGCCGTTGTTGATCCGCCGCCGCAAAACTGCTACAAGGATGGCGTGGAGGAGTTTGAGCTGAGCTCTATTTGGCTAAAATGGTTAAGAATTTTATCGAGGAAACAAACGAGAGGCAGAGGTGTGGACGGAAAAAGTGCAATTGCTTCAACGGTAACTGCACGGAGACCTCCGATGACGAACATGAGTCACACAATTTAATTTTCGTCCACTCAATCGACGTTCTCAAGGCGTTCTAGGAAATATACATTGTAAAACGCCTTTTTCGTAACTGTTCTAGAAAGTCCGACATTCTAGAACGCCTCAGAAGGGCGTTTTAGAATGTCAGACTTTCAAAAAAAGCTCCACATAGAACGCCTCAGCAGGACGTTTTAGATTTACTGAAACAGGGCGTTCTACAATGCTGTTTCTGCACTAGTATACTCTGTTTCTTGTTGGCTTTCGTTTTCAAAGATTGTTGACTCATCGTGTTCAATGATTGCTTGGTGAAGATAATCACCTAATAATTTAACTATGGATCCAAATATTTAGTAAAACTATGAATATTTATAATTATAGCATGATGTGCCTGTTAGAAATTTCCTCATCGATCTAGAATGATATATATATATGAAATTTATGCATGTTTGTTTATTCATAAAATCCCAACATTCACAATCTTGTTAAGGTATATTCATCCACAAATTGATGACATATTGAGTTAAATGTGTACAAATGAGACTTCAAGTTTCAATATGAAAACATCACGATGACATTATATGCATGCTGAACTATAGAACAGCATCAAACGTTACCAATCAAAATCATAAACCGTCTACACTAAATAGTGGATCTTTCTCTTTTTTTTTTCCCCTCAACACACACCAAAATGGAAAAGAGTGGATACTTTAGTTCTTTTGTTATAGCTCTTTTGTTATCCCTGGGCCCAAAGTTTAGCCTTTCCAGTTTTAGAAAGTGATTCAATTCTAATCATAGAAAATAAACTAATGCTAAAAGAGAATTACCTCGCAAGACTGGAGTTAGAATTAAAACATGTACACCATTAAAACAGAACCAATCAACACAGCCCACCAAATTCATATGCTTCTACAGAAAAAACCCCTTTGCCTACCCCCTAACAAACTTCGCCTACGTGTCATTGTAAACTATTCCTCAATAAGTGACATAATAATCCTTCAGTCTGGACGATGGTTGGCGCTTGCGCTTATGTCGACGCTGAGTTGCCATCTCCTCTTCTTGGACCACCACCTCAGATGGGCCATCATTCATGGGCTGTGAAGAGGGCCCAAAACTGCCAATTCCATTATTGGGTTGTGGTGGTGTATCACATTTATAGCAGCTTGCTAGGTCCTTTACTTTCTCGAGTACTATTTCGTGACGACACAACGGGCAGGACTCTCTCTCCATAAACCACCGGATGACGCAATGACTATGAAAAGCATGTCTGCATGGTAGTATAGATACCGGGGCCCCGACAGTGGGCCCACCCATACAAATCGGACACGCCTCCATAAGATCAAACCCCTCTACATCGTCCACTCTAATCCTCGGCAGACCAAAAAGCAGAAAGTCCAGGAGACGACGGCGACACAATTTGTCCTTTTTCTCCATCGGCAGCACCAGGTGCAACGGGGTCAAGCAGTCGGGGCTGACCGACCTGTTGAAAGTGTCGTCCATCGTCTCACCGTCTAACTGCACCGTGCAAACATTGACGCCCACGACAATAGGAACCACGGGAATAGAGGGATGGACAGCCACGATTTGTTCGGTGTAATCGAGCGCGTCCTGAATCAGGCTTTGGATCTGGTCGTCGGGCATCAAGTATTCCTTCAGACGGTATTTAATGTGGCTAAAGTGTTGGTAGAACCGTTGTAGAAAGTTGCCGTGTTGTTGTTGATCTGTGGATACGCACAAAGCTACCGAGAAAGCCTCTGACTCCATCATCTCACAATCGTACGCATCCTCGTCATCCTCGTCAAGCTTTCTTCTCACCGTGAATTTTGTTCGAGTCTCAAAGATGAAGACCTTGCGTTGGGTTCCGAGATCTGGTATTGTTTCATTAGACGATGGGATGAGTGCTACTGTGTACGACGAGATTATCTTATCGTCCATCGAAATATCATAAGAATATTCATATCCTGATGCGGGACCCATTGTATGCGATTTTTTTAAAAAATAAAAATTCAACACGAGTATGAAAATTTCTGAATTTGATGAACGATGATGGTTAACACTTAAATATGGAATTAATTGTTGAAAGGAACTGCAGTTTGTCTAGGATTAGGAATTATATATATATAAGGAAAGGTTTTGGATCGTTTTTATTTGATCATTGACTTGGACTTCAAGTCAAGCTGTTTGGGTCACTACAAAGCTCTAACGTGAATTTGTTGTGCTTATATATTTACTTACACATCATCAGTAGGTCTACAGCAGGGCTTGCCTGATATTGTTCAAGGCGAAGTCAAATGTAAAAATTGGACTCCAAATAAAAATTTTCAAACTTTTTTTCCTTACTTAAAAGAGATAATATTCGTTTTTTTAATGGTAAATATTTATAAATAATTAACTAAAGAACATTGATCAAACTAATAACATACGGGGAAGAAAAAGAAACGAAAAAACAACAAAGGTTATCCTTTCTCCGTCTTTTTATTAATTATCATTTTAAAGTTTATATTAATAATTAAAAAAAATAAAACTTTTTACTAATATATTCTTAATTAATCTAATACTTTTAATTAAACTCTTTTTTCTCCGAACTCATAATTATCTAATTATCATAAACAATACAAAAAAAATCAACAAATGCCGACAGACAAAGGACCATCGGCATATACTGACGACAGCCAGGTTGTCGGCGAACACCCCGCCATCAAAATGACGCTAAGTTTAAGCTCCATAATTTAGCGATAGATATGCGGACATGTAACTGACGACCCCCTAATTCAGACGAGTGATTCCCATCGGTAAAATAATAATATGTAAATATGCTGACGGGTCCCCGACGATCTCTTTCGCCGAAGGCCTACGCATGTCGGTATAATTACAACAACAAAAACAAAAACAACAATAATAACAATAATAATAATAATAATAATAATGCATCGACGACCTTAGTTGCCATCGACAAAAATCATAATTCTATAAACCCCCCGCCACGTTTGCACATCCCTTGGCCATCGACAAAAATCATAATTCTATAAACCCCCCGCCACGTCTGCACATCCATGCATTTCACCCCTAACCACAACTCATCCACTGATTCTTCAACATCAGTAGGTTCGGACTTCCACTTAGTTTCACCCAGACTTCATCCTGGTCATGGATAGATCACCCAGGTTTTGGTCCATAAGCAGTGACAATTGCCCTGTGAAGACTCGCTTTCGCTACGGCTCCGGTGGGTTCCCTTAAACAAGCCACTGCCTATGAGTCGCCGGCTCATTCTTCAATAGGCACGCGGTCAGAGCCCTGGCTCCTCCTCCTACTGCTTGGGAGCTTACGGTTTTATGTTCCCGATAGGGGTTCTTTTCACCCTTCCCTCACGGTACTACTTCGCTATCGGTCACCCAGGAGTATTTAGCCTTGCAAAGTGGTCCTTGCTGATTCACACGGGATTCTACGTATCCCATGCTACTCGGGTCAGAGCGTAAGCTAGTGATGCTTTCGGCTACTGGACTTTCTCCATCTAGGGTGCAGCAGTAATTGGATTTAAAAGAAAAAGAAAAAGAAAAAAAAAACGATGGAGGGACCAGCCGAAGGAGCACAACAGACGTTCACCACCACCACATAATGTCCCAGTGGCGATACCACCACCAGCAATCGGACGCCACCACCACAATGCTCCACCTCCAGTGGCTAGCCACCACCAATCCGACGCTAGGCGACATATCTTTTTATTTTTGATTAAATGTTTAATTATTTAGATATATAATTATGGGTTTATTTCAAAAAAAAAAAGATTATTGTTTGGTTTAACTAAAAATTAATTCAAAATCAAGGTTCAGTTTTAATTGCATAGGACTTTGAATTAAGGTTTCATTGTTAATTAGGGGTTAATTAATTATTTTTTTCAAAAATTAGGGTTTAATTAACAGTTATTTCAAAAAATTTAGTTATTTTATGTCTTATTCAGCAATTATTTCAAAAATTAGGATTATTTTAGGGTTTATTTAACCATTATTTTAAAATTCAGGGTTGTATTATAATTATATAGATTATTGGTTTGGTTTATAAAATTATGATTAATTTAGAGTTTAATTAGAAAATATTTTAAAAATTATATTATATTTTAATTATTTATATAATTAGGGTTCAAATAATTATTTGTTTATTAAGGTTATTTTCGGAGATTAGGATTCATTTAGAGGTTGGTTTGTAATTATATCAAAATTAGAGATTGAAATTCATATAATATCCTTGAACTATTTAATTGTTTGTATGAGTATTTGTGAATTTATTTGTATTGCGATTGTTTGATTTTGTAATTGTACTTGGTGTTGCGATTGGTTGTTGTATACCTCGATTTTGTCTTTTAAATAACAGATTTCAAATTATTTTAATTTGGTGGTCTTAAATAATATACACATGTTATGATTGGTTGGTGTATACGCCGGTGATGATGTGGCGCACGACGCCGGCCAGGAGGTTTTGTCCCTCTAATCATGAATCTTATTTTTTTTTTTAAATGTGATGGTGGTTTTAAAAAGTTTTTAAATGTACATGGTTGAGTTTTTGAAATGTCGTGGTGATCGAAACGTGAATCTTAAGCAATTTCCAATGTTTACCAATAGATCAATTGTATTCTTTCTTTCTACACTCAAATACTTTATCTTAAACCCTTTTGAGATTTAGTATAAAATAGAGAGTTTGATACTAAATTCTGAATTGTTCGTTTATTTGGACAGTTCGAGAATGTGATTGTAATGTGATTATCTTACTGCGTATGTATTTTTTTGAACTTTTAAATATTGGTTTCTATCTCTCTTTGTTCTTAGGTGCACTGCAATATATGTCTAATTAGAGAACTAAGGGGAGGTAGTGCAGAAGTTTTCAGGTACTCAAATACATAGTAAGATAATTTTATCACGGGAGAATTATTTTTTGCCCCCCAATGTATGCAGATTTTTACACTTTGCCCCTTGAAGTATTTCTTGTTTCACTTTGCCCACTGATGTACAATAATTTTCGACATTAACCCCAAAACTTTATTTTTAACGGAATATTTCTTCTATATTCCATCGACGGGCAGTTGGCGTACAAAGTGAAAGAATTTTACAGTTTGAGGGGTAAAATACAAAAAATCTTATAGATGGGGGGTAAATTAAAATAATATACATATTGAATTTTTGTTTTAAAATTTTATATTTGAAAAAGATATATAATTTTTATCTTATACTCAAACACACACAAAGTTGTCAATATAATTTCAAATTAAAAAAACCCATAAATTTCCAATTAATTTTTATAATTTTTTAAATATAAATATTTTCAATACATCTTTTATATTATTAATTATTAAATACATTACTAAGTATTATGTAAATTATTATGATATAAAAAATAAAATTATCATTCGATATAATTATTTGTATAAAAAGTGTGATTAAATACTATATTAATCATGAGTATATTTAATCACACTTTTTATACAAATAATAATATCGAATGATAATTTTATTTTTCGTATCATAATATTATAATGGATATACGAAATACACTTTATTTTATTTTGTTCAATCATAATACATAATAATATATTATTATGTTACTTAGCATAATAATTTACATAATACTTAGTCATGTGTTTGTTTACACCCGTGCGATTCACGGGGCAAAAAGTTAAATATAGAAATACAAGTTGCATTAATATTATTTTTATTATTATTTAATATGCCAATATATAGATAAATAGAGAGATAGAGATTGAGAGAAATAACTAAAAAATCCAAAATTGATAAATTATACATCGAATCCACACTACGTACATGAACGTTGAGATCATACGTTTGTGAATACTTCTTTATATACCACATTATGGGTCATGTTTGATCACGAATTGTCATCACCACAAATTAATATCTTCAATCCCTTTCGATGGGTGACATGCGACATGGCAACATATAACTGACCATGACTGAACACGAGGTTCTTCAAATAAAGGCCGACGTTTGAGGGCGATTGGCCCTGACTCTTATATATCGTCATCGCATATGAAATCATAATCGGAAATTGCTTTCTTTGAAATTTGAAATGTATCCTAACATCGCAAAGCATTAGATTCATCCGTGGAAGCAACACCTTTTCGCCCGCCTTTGCACCGGTTAGAATTTTGTATTCAAGGACGTGCGTGGAAAGTCTCGTAACAACCAATCTCGTCCCGTTTCACAATCATATTGAGTGGTTTATGTTCCTCAACAACATAACAGGAGTCCCCACCTTCAAATGAAACTCATGATTGGGCACCCCAAAACACTTTATACCATTCAAGAATTAAGGCGTGTGCAAATCACTCAAAAAATCACTACCACCGTCGGATTTACAGGCATTGTCCGAACTCAGATAGGTGTACCCCTCGCTCGAGTTCAAAGTGTTCATGTACTCGTTGACAGAGTCCACAACATCGAGAGTCGGGGCCAATATGGCCCTATCCTTCAGGAACATCGGGTCATTAATAGAGTCCCTAAACATCGGATATGTATCCTCAACAATAGTCGCAATGAAGTTGCTCGAATATCGGAGGAGGATATCATCTGGTATTTTTCTTTTGTAGCACAACCGTCAATCGGACCTCCTATATTTCCATATCCAATGCTGGCAATCCAATCGGAGAACTCCTCCAACTCAGCACGTTCTTGTCCGTCACTGAGACTCTGGAGCCTCATGTTCCGAGTCAGCCTCAACACAGTGCAGTGCCTCCACATGCTGGACGCATTGATAGCCGGATTGACTATGTCCTGCCGGCTACCCTTGGGGACAATAGGCAATATGTAGTGAAAGTCTCCACCAAACAAAACGGTCTTTCCACCAAATGACCTGTGACTGTTGGCCGAATCTACATCCTCCAGAATATCCTGCAAGCTCTTCTTAACAGCCTCGAAGCAATGCTTGTGCATCATTAGAGCCTCGTCCCATATTATGAGTTTGTAACGAATCACCAATTCCGCAAGTGGGGTGCCTTTCTTAATATTATATTTCGACCCTTCGTGCGGATTCAGAGGGATACCGAACCGGGAGTGCGCGGTCCTTCCACCAGGCAAAAGCAGAGAAGTTATGCCGCTCAATGCCACATTCAGCATGATATGACCCCCAGACCTCAACATAGTGGATAGAGTTCTCCAAAAGTACGTTTTTACCGTAACTCCATAGCCATACACGAAGAACATAGCACCACTATCGGACTCGACCCCACTCATTATCTTGGAGTACACACCCTTCTGCTCACTAGTCCTTTTCGAGAGAAGTTCGGCTTGCTCAGCGAACAACGCCTTACGATCATAGTTCAACTCATCCTGGATCAATCTACTGTGACCAACACCGCTACCATCGGTCTCTGGAAATGGCATGGAATCATAATCGCGCAGGATCTTCCATCGACGTCTCAGTAATTTCTCAATCTCTACCAAAGCTAAATCCTTTACCTGAGACTCACTCAAATTCAGTCCTGCCAAGTAACAATACACGTTTAGGTCATAGCACACTCAAACACAATAACCATAAATAATATAGTAGATTCAATGAATTATAATCACGATTCATTACGCACCATCACGTGCACATACCTGGATTTTTAAAAATCAGACGTTGCCTATAGAGCACATCCTCCGACAGAAACTGCCAACTCTTGTCCCACACTTCCTCGGGCCTAGAAAGAGTATCAGCCGATAGCAGCGACACAGAAAGACACCTGAGAGATTGAGCGGAGGCCCACTCACTTGCTTCGGCGATGCCATCAATGTACTCCCTATCGTCTTCCAACAAACCACGTGCATAACATCCCTCACGGTACGACGTATGCTGAACACCATCGTGCTTCCTATAGTTGATCTAAACTTTTGTGCACCCTTTTAAAATATTTAATTTGAAAACACGTAAGTTTGATCGCAAGAGTACGAACTTGTAGGGTGGTGAGTTTGACTTAAGTCGATTCTCTCGAGGACAACTATTGGGTCTTTTGAATGCTTTTCTCAATTCACAAGTAACAAATAATACATACATTGGGTTTTTTTTTTTTTTTTTAGATTTTGAATTTAGCATTATGAACTAAGGCAATATTAAAGCTAAAAATAATTAAACTAATTATTCTAGAACTAGATTACCAACTAAGAGCAATAATTAAACTACTAAACCCTAAGAACTAAGAAATAACTAAACTAACAATGAAACGCAGAGATGATTTAAACCTAATTGATTAAAGTAGCGAATCCAAGAACATGAATATAAGAAACTACCATGAAGCCAATTTTATCGTAGGAATCTAAAAACGGATAATTAAGCATAAATCAAATCGCAATAAGCTAGATGAATTCAATATTTAAAATAAATCCAAGCATGAAATAAATTAAGAACTAATTATTTAATCTAGAATTAAATAAGAATTTAACTATGAAATTAAGTAGGAAATTAACTACGAAATTAACTAAGAGTTTAGAAAACTTATTGTAACTAGAAAAAAGCGGTAAAAATCTCCAGCGAGCCCGGAGTTGGGATAGAAAACTTGACTTGAATAGATACTTGAACGCAAGGGTCTTGAATCTTCAATCTCGATCTCTATCTACATAACGGAGAGTGAAAATGCGTTGTTTCTGTGCTAGCTAACCCTAGGTAGTCGTGTCTCCTCTTGACAATCCGAAATATGAAGGGTATTTATAGATATAGCATGTCTTGGCGCATAATAAAAACCTAAAATGCATTTCTGGCAGCCACGTCAATGTTGCGTCGACCGACACGTGCTGGCTCTCAGCGTCGACGCTGCCGGTGTGCTCACATCGATTGGGGGGTGCTTGCCGTCGACTGGCGCGGTCATGGATCGATGCTTCAGAAAGTTACGTCGGCTTTGCGTCGACATAGCGTCGACTTTCCGTGGGCAGGGTCTTGCGTAGACGGAGCATCGACGCTTGCGTCGACCGACACTACAGAGAGTACTTCTCCCATTTTCTCGATCTTTCTGCTACTCTTTTCACCTGGAAAGCTCGTTCTCCACTCTTGAACATCGAACTTCATCATTTACGCGCTTGAACTCCTTCCGGTTACTTAGATTTAAGGTGAAACACAATGAATAATCACCTATTCTCATCAATTACGATCAAAAATATGGTAAACTAAGCTGGAAATGTAAAAATACGAAATTAAACTTAAACTATCCAACTTATACCAAAAACAAATATAAAAAGAACAAAAAAGCTAATAAAAATATGGACAAATCTTTGTTAATCAACACAATGCGTCCTCGAACAAAGAATTGTTTCAAAGTAAAATAAGAATAAAAATAAATTCAAACAATGCGTCGTTTTGTGCAAGCATATCATAATCTTGAATATCACTACTGCAAAACAGCACTTTAACGGCGGTTTTTTTGAGCTTTTAACGGCGGTTTTTGAACCGCCTTTATATCGACCGCCGTTAAATTTTACGGCGGTTTTTAAAAACCGCCGTAAAAAATCATGAATTAACGGCGGTTTTTTTGGGATTTAACGGCGGTTTTTGAAACCGCCGTAGAATGCAGCTTTTTTACGGCGGTTTTCTAAATATACCTTCTAGAAAGCCTGTTTTCCAGAACAGACAATTTACGACGGTTCTGGGAAATACCTTCTAGAAAGTAGTTAAAAAAAATAAAAAAAAGAAATAAAAATACAAATTAAATGCAAATACAATTATAAAAAAATAATACTCTCAGTAAAAATAAACCATATTTTCTATTAAAACGATGAGTAAGTACAAAGTTTAGTTCAAGCCACGACGAATAAATATAAATCGAGAAACTTATCATAATGGTAAGAATAGCACTATGAACCAAATAAATCAGCATAATGAACCAATATCCAAACGAGCATCAATCCTATCTAGCAACGTTTGCAAAAGCCTCTCTCTAGCAAGTAGCACAGCTCCGGGGAATTGTCGATATTTAGCCAGCTCATACTTAATAATTCTTGATCCTGAGATTTAAGGCCATCCTTTTCAGACAAAAGTCCCTTTTCCTCATCAGCATATCCCAATAATGGTATCCCGATTTCATCCACAACCGGAGGATTAACCATCCTTTCCTRRTTATTACAGAACAAATGCATAACAGAGACCACGCCGATGTACACAACGTACACACAAACAAAACAGAGGGCAAACCAGAAATTAATCCTCCCGAAAATGAGGATCATGAGGAGACAACACAACACAAACAGGAAAAACAGAACATCCTGGACGAAGCTCGCCCTGTCGACCTTAATCCGGCGCGAGGATATCGAGATACTCACAATCCCCACCACGAAGCACGATATGAAAAACGCGCCGCCCAGCACGCTGTTGAGGCCCACGTCAGCGTCGCCCGAGAGTGAATGAAATTATACTCGCGAAGACGTCGTTGGCCCCGTTCCCGAGCGGGAGCAGAGTGGTTCCGGCTATCGTCGGGGACAATTTGAGCACTCTCGAGAGGCTCTCGACYGAGGGGCATCATAATTGGACGGAATGGACCACTTAAACACTTGACCAACAAACATATTAGTTCCCGTTATGAGAGTATACTTTTGACAGAGAAAAAGTTCGATAGTTTTGCACAATCAAAATTCAAAGTTGAGCCTAAAGATAAAATCTCACCACAGTAAGCCAATTAGCTCCCCGCTCAACAATATATCTCTTTCCACAATACCATGCGGCAACATCACATCAGCCACCACATTATTTAACCCTTTATTATTAAATAAAAGTTGCAAAAAAAAAATAAAAAAAATAAAAACGAAGGGTTCGGATTATAAAACCGAAAAGATACTAGAATACTTATCTTTATAGTTAAGATTCCTGTACATCCGGTGTAGATGATCTCTGCCGCTTGTACTCTAGCTCCGAGCCGGAAATAGAGGCTGGATTTTCGGGTTGGGAGTCACAGCCGGCACAAGCCGCCGCAAACTACATTAGTCGATGACAACTTCTCACCATTTCCAGCGAACAAAAAAGATAGTTAGGTTTTCACCCCCAGAAATTGAGAAATTCCAAATTACCACCCCAAATTTCACACACACTTTCACTTTAACTCCTCATCCATCTGAACGAACTAGAAAGTTCCAAAAATAATGAATCCACCCCAAACTTACCCTGCTGATTCTCGCATCGAAGGTATTCGGCAAATCCACACCATCACCAGCGGCGGTAATCACAGCGGCCGTGGCGATAACCGATGGCGAAAATCCCAAAAAATCTATCAATGATTAAGCAAATTTATATTAAAAATACAATTAATTGATAAACCACAAAAACTAAGTAATATTCCATACGATACAACAATTAATAGCAGATAAGACCTTTTTAAAAAAAAATAATAATAATAAAAACCCCACAGGCTTGCCAAAATCATACACACAAAAAAAAAAGAAGCAAAATTTGTAATTACCAATTAACAAAAGAAGATACATATTTTGCTGAAAGAAATGATAAGAACACAGAGTCACATAGTGAAATGACACACACACACACATAACGGCGGTTTTTCTGAAAAACCGCCGTTAAATCTATATTTTTACGGCGGTTTTTCAAGAACCGACGTTAAATATATATTTTAACGGCGGTTTTTTTGATAACCGCCGTTGATTCCTTTATTCCTACGGCGCTTTTATATGAAACGCCGTAAAAACCCCAACATTCTACGTCGGTTATTTGAAAACCGACGTAAAACTGGATTCCAGCTAATTTTAACGGCGGTTTAAAAATAACCGCCGTAGAATGTATATAAAATAAAAATAGAAATCACAATTAAAAGCCACGTCATGGATCTTGGTACTTGTTGATCTACTGATCTCCACCGTCCATTCAAAACAAATCTCTTGATCTCGACCGTCCATTCAAAACAAATAGGCCCATACCGAATAGTTCAATAGCCCGAATGGGTTGGACCGAAACCAAATGGTTTGGCGAATTTGAGATTCTGTATGCAAGTCATTCTCCTTCTAGCCAAAGAGTCAAGTTGCCGACCCAGCAGCTATTCAAGACAATAAAGGAAATCGAGTTCCGCCTTCTCACCGCCGGACCAGCCATCGAGAAAATAATGGGCGAAGAAGCTGAGAATAATCAGCAACAACCAGATACCCAAATAACCCTACCCACTACAGCCCCAAATCCGAACCCTAATTCTATCACGGAAGCCCAATTTGCAGCCTGGAAACTCCGCAAGGTAATTTCCCAATCTCTATACCTTCCATGGCCTTTTCTTTTTCCTTAATTTTGAACTTCTTATTAATTGTTTCTTTCTTTTTACACGCTTTCTATTTGTTACGGCCAGTTATTCATTCTTTTTTCTGATTTTTTATTTCCTTCAAAAATTAAAATTAAATAAATCCGGGCGTGATGAATTTAGGTATAAGTTTAGATATTTGATCTGTTTTTGGTTTGTTGTCAGTAAATTAGTGTTTTCTTGTTTAGCAGAATTTAAGAACTCGTCTGATTGATTCTGGGATGCAGTTCTTGATTTGGAATTGTGAATATAGGTTAAGAAGAAGAATATTCTTTCCTCAATATGGGCTTGAACAATAATATGAATGATTTCATCTGGGAGCTAAATTTTAATTCATCATTATATGAAGGATACCCTATAATACTTACAGCATCACATCTATGTTGCTATGTTAACTAATATCATAATTTTTTCTTCTATTGATATTTTAGACTGCTGAGATAAGGAAATAACAGAGTTTTGGGTGTCAAAAGTAAGGTGATGAAATTGTTTTATTTTGGAAAATGATCGGAGCAGTAGAGGCTTTGTATTGTAGCACATAAAATTTTGGGCCCAAAAAGAATGTTGGTTTTCCATATAAAACTCCATCATCTGAATATTCATTTTGTTGTCGGATTATGCTGCGGTTAGAAAATAGAGTTCATCTACTTGATTCCAAAATTAGCAAGCAATGATGTCTTAATGTACTAAGATTTCTATTACAATATTAGTTGTTAATTAACTTAATTTATATCGTCAGTCTGCACAAACAAATTAAATAAACAAACGCTATTAAATCTCTCATCCAAATGTGAGTGAACAGTGATATTTTTATAATTAAAAAAAAGAGAGAAATTTATCATTTGAATTT
>BMAC01000566.1:82632-109734 GCA_014905375.1 Phtheirospermum japonicum | reverse complement strand
AAATTTCTGACTTCATTGTCCGATGAAGCAAGGATTGGCTAAGGGCGGATGCCCACGAAAATTCCTGACCTGATTGTCAGAAGAAGCTAGGATTGGCTAAGGGCGGATGCCCACGAAAATTCCTGACCTGATTGTCACATGAAGCCAGGATTGGCTAAGGGCGGATGCCCACGAAAATTCCCTACTTGATTGTCAGATGAATCCACGATTGGCTAAGGGCGGATGCCCATGAAAATTCCTGACCAGATTGTCAGTTTAAGCCAGGATTGGCTAAGTCTGGATACTCCTAAAAACGCCGGACCTGGCTATTAACCTAATTGAGGAGTGTCTTAAGACAGATGTGCATAAAATGCTCGACTTGATTCAAGCCAGATCTGGCCAAAGGCGGATGCTTCAATCCTCCAAAGCTAACGGTAAGTCCAAGAGCCTGGATTGGCTAAAACTTGAAAAAACCTAATTCGCTTGACTTAATTGAATAGAAACGAGAATCAACTAAAAATTTTTGGAGAAAATACTCTTGCATTTATCATAACATTCTGGCAATACAAAAAGAAGATGCACACGCCTTCTACGAAGACGGCAAAATTGATTACAGTGCAGAAAATAAAACAGAAGAACATAAAATTCAACAAAATCCCAGAGACATTTAGCCATGAGAGGAAGAGGCCCTACGATCAGAGGCCAGGACACGACGGAAGCACCCACAGCTCACGCTCAGTTTCGTGGTAGCGCTGGCGGTATTTATCGACTTCCTCAAATATGGCATGAGCTTCGCCGGCGGTAACAGACAACCGGTTCACCAACTCCGTCAAGTCGGTCTTCTTCTCTTGCAACTGACGATTCAGTTGATGCAGCTCGGCCCACTCTCGCTTGTAGTGGCGCTTCTTTTGTCTCTTCCTCTCCAGGAGTTGATACAGATAGCTAATTTTCTCTCAGAGCACAAACAGTTTTTCGGAAAGCTTGAAATTTTTGAAGAACAGAGAGATGTTCTTTCGTTTCACAGAGTCAAGCTCTTCGAGTAAGGAAGAAGAAGCCACTAGAGAAATTGAAGAAAAATGAATCGTATATGCACATATATAAAGAAAACGAAGGCACGTGTCAAAGAATAAAAAGTAATAGGGTTTCCAGAAAATCAGGAAACCCTAGAATCCCAAGAGTCATTACAAGACAAAAATCATTTATTATTATCAAAAAAGATTGTTCAGCGTACAAATTCAGAAAAGGCAAAATCAGACCAGCCACACAGGCACACAAACAGGTCTGGTCAAGAAGAGGAATAAAGAGAACCGCCCTAAGCCTAAGTCTCAGAGTCCAGCTCCTCAGCCAACTGCTCCATTGTGGGCATCCGCCCTTAACCAATCCTAGCTTCTTCTGACAATCAGGCCAGGATTTTTCGTGGGCATCCGCCCTTAGCCAATCCTTGCTTCATCTGACAATCAGGTCAGGATTTTTCTTGGGCATCCGCCCTTAGCCAATCCTGGCTTTATCTGACAATCAGGTCAGGAATTTCCGTGGGGATCCGCCTTTAGCCAATCCTGGCTTTATCTGTCAATCAGGTCTGGAATTTTCGTGGGCATCCGTCCTTAGCCAATCCTGGCTTTTATAGAGACCCATTAGCTGGAAGAAAAAATAAACCTGCAATATCATTATATAAGTAAACTTTGTAAAATTATATTACATATAAAATTTATGAAAATTCAAGATATTCCATGCTCGGGGTATCTCAGCCCCGTCTAATTCCTCCAAATTGTAAGCGCCACCTGCCAAAACCTTTGTGACCCAAAATGGTCCCTGCCACGTAGCATCAAGTTTTCCCTTGGCTTGTCCTAGATCAACCCTTCTAAGGACCAGGTCTCCCACCTGGAAATACCTCTTTCAGACAGTTTTTTTGTAAGCTACCCGGGTTTGCCCTTGCACATGTTCCATCATAACCGTTGCCTGATTTCTATTTTCCTCGATTAAATCCAACACGTCCCGTACCAATGCGTTATTTTGATTTTCATCAAAGTTCTGTATTTGGTGGGTTTCAAGGTTGATCTTTGCAAGGATGACGGTATCCATGCCATAAACCAAGCTGAAGGGGGTTTCACCCGTGATTTCCTTAGAATTAGTGCGGTAAGCCCATAGTATTGCACTTAGCTCTTCCGCCCATTTACCCCCAGATTTCTCTAAGCGTGACTTTAGTCCCTAGACAAGGATGTGATTAGTCACCTCGACCTGTCCATTTGCCTGCGGATTGTAAACAGAAGTGAAGTGCTGCTGGATTTTCAATTTGACGCACCAAACTTTAATTTTGGACCCCACGAACTAGGTACCATTATCTGAGATCATTAACCTTGGAACGCCAAATCGGCATACGATATTTTTCCAGATGAAGCCCATCACTGCCTCTTCCGTGATTTTTTCCAGGGATTCAGCCTCAACCCACTTGCTAAAGTAGTCGATGGCCACGATAAAAAACCTCTTCTGGGCTGGAGCTATTGGGATTGGGCCAACCAGGACTATCTCCCACTTTGCAAAGGGACAGGGAGAGCTCATTTTCATGAGCTCTTCCACTGGTTGATGAGTCAAGGGAGACATTTTCTGACATTTTTCACACTTTTTAACAAAGTCCTCAGCCTCTTTCCTCAGCGATGGCAAGAAGTATCCAGCTCGCATTGTTTTATTGGCCAGAGCTCTTGCTCCCATGTGGTTACCACAACAGCCTTGATCAAGCAGAATCGGGCAGACCTGGTTCTCACTTTTACTCCTTCTCTCTTATCTTCCGGCAGCTCTCCCTTTTCCAGGTATGCCTTAAGAGGAGAGCTCCAGTCCTCACCCTCGTTCACCGAACATACCTGCTCTGTCCCAAATTCATTATCTTCCATCAATAAAGTAATTAATCTCTCCTGGATATCCACAGATGAATTGGCGACCTTATCCAAATAGCCTGCTCTCCCAATTTCTTCCCTAGGAATTTGAAGGACAGTCAAGGCCTTCATATCCTTGGATAGTTCCTTGAACCGACCCAGGTATGTCTGCATGTGTTCATCTCTCATCTCGAAATTGCCACTTATTTGCTTACATACAAGCTGTGAATCGACCTTTGCACCCACCTGCTCTGCACCCAAGTCCTTTTCCATTTGAACTCCTCTCAGGAGGGCTTCATACTCAGCCGCGCAATTGGACATAGCATAATTCATTCGCACCGCATACTCTGTAGTTATACCTACTAGATTAATTAATACTATTCCTGTGCCACAAACCTGATTTCCTACCGAGCCATCCGTAAAAACCATCCCCTCTTTTTTGTCCTCGGGAGAGCTGGTCATTTCCTATATGAAGTCAACCAGCGCCTGAGCTTTGTCAGCTGTTCTGGCTTCAAAGGTTATGTCAAGCTCGTTGAGCTCAATTATCCACTTAACCAGCCGCCCTGACACCTCTGGCTTATCCATGACGGCTTTCAACGGTAGGTTGGTTCGTACGATTATGTTATGCAAAAGAAAATAAGGTTGCAACTTTCGTGCTGTGCCAACAGGGGCTAACATCGCTCGCTCTACTTCCATATACCGAATTTCAGCGTCGTCTAATACTTTGCTCCAATAATACACCGACTTCTGTGCCTTGCCTTCCTCCCTAAGCAGGACAGAGCTGACAGCATGCTGCCCGACGGACAAGTATAGAATTAAAGGATCTCTTTGAATTGGCTTTGTGAGTAAGGACATGTTAGGCAGGTGTTCTTTTAGCATTCGAAATGCATCCTCGCACTCGTTTTTCCACTGAAATTTGGCCTTCTTACGTAGGGCTTGAAAAAATGGTAAGCTTTTCTCAGCTGAACGCGAGACAAATCTACTAAATGCATTGATTTGGCCTACGAGGCACTGCATTTCTTTTAAGTTCCTCGGGTCTTGCATTTCCATGATAGCTCTTACCTTCTCAAGGTTAGCCTTGATACACTACTACAGAAACAGCTTTCTATGGCTATTAATTAAAGGCGGTTCACTGAAAACCGCCTTAAAAATACTTTTAAATACGGTTGTGGCTAAAACCGCCGTTAAAAAGGTTATTTTACGGTGGTTTCCTCAAAACAGCCGTTAAAATTGAATATCAACTAATTTTAACGGCGATTTTAACAGAACCGCCGTAAAAACTCGGACATTATACGGCGGTTATTTGACAACCGCCGTGAATTAATAGGTATTCACGTCGGTTTTTTAAGAACCGATGTTAATTAGTTCATAGGTTATTGGTTCGCTGGATTTAACATCGGTTCCATTAGAACACCCATAGAAAGTTTTCTGCCATGTCACCGATCCTTGTCTTGCTCAAGCGAAAATTTTTAGGCCGTTGATCCGTGTCTCATCCGACGATCTGCATTCGCCACATCATACATAAAAAAAAAAAGATTTTTTTTATTAGAAAGCAGCCCTCTCTTCCTCTCTTCTCACTTTCGCGCAAAAGAATAAAAAAAACCTAGAACATAAATTAATCCCTCTCTTCTCTGTTTCAAGGTGCAGATGAAAGTGGGATAAGGACAACCATCCTCTCGCTAATGAATTAATCGTGAAATCCATTGAAAATGGCACCACATATCTCAATTTTGAGATCTCTCTGTCGACTCTGGTGTTCGTTTTACCACACGAGGTGCTCGCATCCGAAACCCTAACTCGATTGTCTGTTTCCAGATGCAAAATCGAGAGCGCGAAGAAGGTAAACTGTTCGAGGCTCAAATCCTTTTATTTACGCGAAGTTTATTTCAAAGGTGATATGATTTGGGATGTGATTTCGAGTTACCCCTTGATTGAGGAATTAGTATTTCCTAATTATAAATGCTTTGCCTGATTGGTTCTATACTTGAAGTTGCAACTTTACCTGAAGGCAGTGAATAGTGTTTTCATATTTTATTTTTAAAGGATTTTCAGTTTTCATTTGAGTTTTTTGTTGTTTTTTTCCTGTTGGTTTGTTGCTCGAGTAAGGAAAATATGCAAAGTTAAGTTTTCTAGGTGTAGTTTTTCCTGTTGGTTTGTTGCTCGAGTTTTGTTAGGTTTTCACTTGTTTTCTCGCTTTGTTATTCTTTTCGTGTTTCTTGTTGATTTTATACTTAAAATGGTTAAATGAGTTCAATTAATTTGTGTATGGGGGTTATTTGTGTTAGGTTTTGACAAAAAGGCAAAAAGAAGGTGAAAATTGACCCTTGGCTTGATTTGGCTCGAGCCAAGGCGAGTCCCACGCACAGCTGCTCGGCAGCTGCCGAGCGCTGCCGGCCACGCCCGCCTGGTCCCACGCGCAGCTGCCGAGTCCTCCCCGCAAGCCCGCGCGTAGCTACCGAGTCTCGCCCCTGCCGAAGCCTGTCCAGACCCAGTGCCGACCCTGCCGACGCCTGCCGAGACCTGCGCACAAAAGCTGCCGAGAACGCCGAGCGCAGTTGATCGACTACCGAGCAATCGAATTGACTGCCAAGCCTGTCGATCGACTGCGCTTCAGAGAGTGGCCATTCACGCCCATCCCGTCGAGAGCAGTCAATCGACTGCTGAGCCAGTCGATCGATTGCGCGCATGCCTGCCGAGTCCCGCGTGCAGCTGCGCGCACCTGCCGAGAGCCCTCGGCCATGCGCGCAACTCCCGCCGAGCACGCCGGCCACGCCCGCAAGCACTTGCCGACAGCTGCCGACCACTACCGAGCCAGCCCGCCCAGCGCCGAGCCATCTCGGCCCATGTCGAGCCACCTTGTGATTTTGCCAAGCTAATCGAGCCCAACTCGACCCAAATGGTCTATTTTGACCATTTTGTGTCAAATTTGGTCAATATATGGAAATCCAAGCTCATATGGCATAATTGACCCATTTACCCCTAATTAACTTGTATAAATAGAACCTCTCTTTCATTTGGTAAAACACATCCTCCCAACCCAAGCTTGGGTTTGGGATAATATTCTCTCTCTAGATTTAATTTGAAGCTTTGCCTTGGATTTGTAAGCTCAAGATGAATGGATTTTTACTTTGGTGCAAGTTAATTTAAGTTTGTACTCTTCTCTTCTAATTCTAGTAAGCTTTCTTTTAAATTTTATGCCTTGTTCTTCATTTATTTTATGCCTTTTGCCTTAGGTATCAAAATTTATGCTTGATCTTGTGTATTGGCTATGGATTCTAGTTGAGTGACATATCTAGATCATATATCAAGTCCTTGATTATTTATTAAATTTAAGTAATTTCATATGTTTCATGCATTTTCTTCACTTTATGCTTTTTGTCTTAGCACCTTGAATTCATGATGAAACTTATGAATTGGCTATGTAATCTAGATGAGTGACACATCTAGATCATAGATCGGCTCTTGGATCATCTTGATTTCTTGTTTTTCCTATGCTTTATTTTGGTTTTTATTTTCATGCATAGTTTTAGGTTAAATCTTAGATCTAGGTTTTGTTACTTGTTATTTTCCATAAAGTTTTGAACTTTATTGTTAATTTCCATTGCTCTTTACATCCATGCTTTCAATTTTTGCTAATTTGCATTATTTGAGTTTTTATGCATAGTTGTACCGTGTGCTTGCATGCTTGTACTTGGTGAAAAAATGCATTTTCTTGCTTATTTTCATTGTTACTTTGCATTTTCTATTTGAGGCATCCGACGAGGCATACGACCAACTTGTTATTTCAATTTCTAGGGTAGCTTAGTTATTTTATTTTCTTTATATTCATTTTCCTCTTATTATTCAAAGTTTGAAACACGTTGAAACTTACAAATGAATTGAAGTCCGATAAAATCGAGCCATGAACCTTTTAATATCTTAAAACCACAAAAACTACAACTTCATTCACCTACGAAACTAAACTCACCAAATCACTATCACTCCAACAGATTCATGAATCATAATAATCTGCATATCAAATAATGGCAATTAGTCCAGCCGAAATTGCTCAGAAAATTCAAAATCCAAGCAACGATAATCCACAGAGCACAAAAAATATAAAATATAAAATCAAAACATCTGCATAAAATATAAAATCCATCTGCATAAAATATAAAATCACTTAAAACGCGATGAAAATGATTGACCTGAGAATGTACTAGACGATCAATGATGAAAAAATAAAGAAGAAATCCCAAGTAAAATTAATACTAATATTCATTACTTTGTTTTCTTTTTTTATAAAGAAAAATGGTCAAAAAAGATTTGGAGCATTATAGAAACTTGGTTACAGTGTGACTACGCTAGAGAAGTAATTAACACTTTTGTCCTTTTATGGTTAATTTGTACAATTTAATAAAAAAGACTAACAAAACAAAACAAAAACTTACACGTTAAAATATTTGAACACGAATAGCGTTACCCTTATTTTTTATTCCCTTGAAATCATCTAATATACCAAATTGATAAGGTACCAATGCCTACCTACTTTTATGTAACCCAGCCCTGTGGTGGTATACAAGCCAATCTCTGCTTTAACAACTCTCTCCCTGAAAAGCAACAGAAATGGCGCATTTAACCCTGAAAGCCACAATTCTGATTTATGACATAGTATTTGAATCCTCTACTTCTCTTTCACAGAACCACAATTATTACTGCATGATTACGAGGTCTTGGTAAAGTGCAGGAATATGGAGTGCTCTGTTTTTCATTGCATCTCTCAATTTTTCATTACAATTTTATGTTTTAGGGGTTATTTTAGACATTTCAAACATTTATCTTCTCCCATAAAAATTATGGCAAACTTCTTATACCTCCTATTAAATAAATAAATAAATAACAAGTACCTATTGTCGAGACTCGATTCTCAAATTCGGACTCAGGCAAGTAACTATTGAAGCTGAATTCATTGACTTCATGTGAAAGCTCAGACTTTTCCTCTGCTTTAATGAAACCTGTTATTTTCTTGCATTGCCGAGAAGGTGAACGGACTCGAACATGAGAACGGGCACGAACACGAATGTATGTTGCGATGTGTCTCCTGCACCAGCCCGACATTCTGGTATTGGTTTAAGATCTTTCAGAAACCTCTCTAAACTGTGTGCTGTGTGTGTATTTCGCTCAACTTGCATGTCTCTGTGTATTGTTTTTATGTCAACTGTTGAGCATCTTACTATTGAATTAAACGTTATTCTTTTACTTGAACCCACAATCAAACCTTTTTCACTTGTGATTTAATTCGCACGGGATGAAGAAATTTAAAATCTATATTTCTCATATTCATGTGATTTGATTTTATGGAAAAATATATTGATATATATTAATATAATATTCTATTAATTAAGAATTCTATGCAGTTTTGCACTTGATATCCAAAATATGATAAACACGCAAACTAATATAACCTCTGTATATTTAATTTCTCAAATTAGACAAGTCCCCAATCACACCAGCCAAGTCAAATTCTTACGCTGAAAACATTATATTACTATTTTCAACTCAATCATTATACCCTATAACATGTTGCTATATTACAATCCTTACAACATACCACAAATTCCTTTCTATCTTCTTGTTAGTAATCAAAATAAGGGGCAAGTGATATGGCAAATGATTAGGTGGATTTTTGTTTATCTTTTTGCGATGCAAAAAATATCTCAGTTCCAGGAACTGAAATAGAATATACCATCATTATTATGCAATTACATCGCATGTAAATTGTTTACTTCTAATGATTTTGCTGCTTGACTATTTTCAGTTAAGCATCTTATTTACAGAAAATAAAGACAGTGTATTGATTAATCTATATACATGAAAATATAAAAGGTTATATAAGTGTTCAGAATAGAGATATCACCTCAAAGCCACAATAATATTTTCCATTTTCACCGAATGGGTTAAAAATGTTATGAAAATACCTTCACCCAATAAATTGGGGAATTTGAAAATATTCCACCACTGAAGTTGTAGTTTTTGTGGTTTTAAGATATTAAAAGGTTCATGGCTCAATTTTATCGGACTTCAATTCATTTGCAAGTTTCAACGTGTTTCAAGCTTGAAAAATAAAAGGAAAATAAAAATAAAGCAAATAAAATAACTAAACTACCCTAGAAATTGAAATAACAAGTTGGTAGAATGCCACGTCGGATGCCTCATATAGAAAATGCAAAGCAAAAAGAAAATAAGCAAGAAAAAACATTATTTCATCAAGTACTACCATGCATGCATAAGGTAAAACAATGCATGAAAACTCAAATAATGCAAATTAATGAAAATTGAAAGCAACAAAGTAAAGAGCAATCTAAGTTTATGTAAAAGTTTAAAACTTGAAGGAAAATAATGAGAAACGATGAGTAGATCTAGGATTCATTCTAAAACTATGCATGGAAATTTAATTCAAAATAAAGCAATGGAAAAACTCAAAATCAAGACGATCAAGGACCCGATCTATAGTCTAGGTGCTTTCATTTCTTTTTTTTAATTCTTACTACTTTCTAGAAGGTGATTTTCAAAAACCGCCGTAAAATGTTCATTCTGAAAACAGACTTTCTAGAAGGTATTTCTCAAGAACCGCCGTATAAACGCTGTATTCTACGGCGGTTCCAAAACCGCCTTTAAATGTCTTCTAGAACCACCATTAAATCCCACTTTTTCACGGCAGTTTTGAAGAACCGCCGTAAAAATTTACGGCGGTCGATATAAAGGCGGTTCAAAAACCGCCTTTAAAACTAAAAAAAAAATGCCTTTAAAACCCTGTTCTGCTGTAGTGATACCCTTTTCTGTAACGATATAGCCCATGAACTTTCCAGCTCTTACCCCAAACATGCACTTCTTGGGATTGAGCCTCATCCTGTACTTCCTCATGATATCAAAGGTCTCCTTTAGGTCATCCACATGTGAGGTTGCTTTCACACTTTTCACCAACATATCATCTACATAGATCTCCATGTTTCGCCCGAGCTGGTTCTTGAACATCTTGTCCACTAATTGCTGGTATGTGGCGCCCGCATTCTTAAGTCCAATAGGCATGACCACATAGCAATATGTTCCTTTAGGAGTTATAAAAGTGACATGCTTTTGGTCATCCTTAGCCAACCAGATTTGATGATAACCCTGCGAGGCATCCATCATACTCAGGAGCTCACAACCCGAAGTAGAATCGACCAACTGGTCTATCCTCGGCAACGGATAATGGTCCTTGGGGCAAGCCTTGTTAAGGTCATGGAAGTCTATGCACATCCGCCAATCCTCCTCTGTCTTTGGCACCAAGACTGCATTGGAGAGCCATTCTGGGAACTGTAACTCTTGAACGTGCCCAGCTTTCAAGAGTTTATCCACCTCTGCCTCAATAATGGCCTCCTTCTCAGGCCCGAAATTACGTTTCTTTTGCTTGACTGGCTTTATTGCAGGGCTGATATTGAGATGATGTTTAGCCACCTATGGGTCTATCCCGACCAGATCTTGGGGAGACCAAGCAAATATATTCGCACTATTCCTAGTAAGGCCACAAAATTTACCAATACGTCAGGGATGAGGGTCGTCCCCACACGGAGGACTCGACTATCATCCCCCGGAACCACCTCTACAATCATCAAATTTTCTTCTCTATGGGTCAATTTAGGTCTGTCCTCTTCTGTTCTGGCCCTCTTGGCTTGTCTCTCTTCCTCATTTTGTCGGATGCTCTCCACATACTTCTGGCGTGATGAGTATTGGTCTCCTCTGACTTCGCCTACTCCATCCTGAGCTGGGAATTTCAACTTCATGTGCTAAACCAAGACCACTGCCTGGAATTTACTTAGAGACGGTCTTCCTATCATCACATTGCAAGAAAAGGCCGCGTCCAGTATCAAGAACTGGACTGTCCTGGTCTGTCTGAACAGTTCTTCTCCTAACGTAACCAAGAGATTTACTACACCAGGGGTTTAAGTGCAACTCTCGCGAATCCTACCAATGAGGTTGTGACCTCTTCCAACTCCACATCCAAGTTCATCTTCTTGAAGCAATCATAGAACATGATGTCCGCTGAGCTCCCCGTGTCCACAAAGATTCACCGGACATTGTAATTAACTATGGTAGCCGTAATGACCAAGGCATCCATATGTAGAGCTAGGATCCCATCCTCATCCTCTGAACCAAAACAAATGTTTGGGCTCGACGTCACCTACCCAACTTCTTTTCCCTTTCTTGTCAAGTCCCTCCAGTGCGTACATAGATATTTTTAGTTCGTCTTGACTGTTCATCCCACTCTCCCCACGTGATCATTTGAATCTCTCCTCGTATGACCTGGGCCTGATCATTCCGTCGTCCACCATTTTGCCCGTTATCCTACTCATGCTTATTCTGCTGGAGTCGATCATGACTACGGTAGCCAAACCTAGGCTCTTCCCTCCTCATCCATACATACTCCTGGAGGTGCCCAGCCTGCACCAGTCTCTAAATCTCATCCTTGAGATGAGTACACTGGTCTGTATCATGGCCATATTCATTGTGATATCGACAAAATAGGTCAGACATTTCTTTCCTTGGCTTCTGCGAGTAAGTCTTGGGCCACTTGATGTCTGGATGCCTCTCTATTGCCTGCAAGATCTCCCCCTGAGGGGTCACCAAGGGCGTGTACTTGTCGAAGCGAGGTCGTCCTCCCGACAGGTCTGGCCTGGATCTCTTTTTCGGTACTCTCTCCTCTCTATCGTACCTCTCTCTCTTCTTCTCTCCTTCCTCCTTGATCTTTAGGGCCTCCTCCAAATGGATGTACTTCTATGCCCTCTCTAAGAGTTCTCCAAACTTCAGAGCTGGCTTCATACCAGTGACTGGAAAAATTCTCCTCTCTTGAGGCCTTGCACTAACTCGTTCACTAAGAGCTCTTCCGACGCAGAAGATACCTGAACTTTGCATTCATAAATCGATTGATATATGCACGCAAGCTTTCATTCTCCTTTTGCTTCAAACTGAACAGCTCGAGCGGCATTCTTTCGTATTTCCTGCAACTGGTGAATTGATGTAAAAATGCTGAGCTGAATTCGTCAAAGTCGCTGATAGATCGTGGCGGCAACTGGCTAAACCAGAGCTGGGCTGACTTAGTGAAAGTCATCGGGAAGACCCGGCACATGACTGCGTCCGAGAACTTGTGCACAGCTGCTGTAATTTCGAAGCGGCTCAGGTGATCCCACGGATCTGTTTTACCGCTATACTCGAAGCCCAGAGATCTATAAGTAGCCGGCACATCATCACGCATGACCTCCTCAAAGAACGGCGCGCTTCTCTGTGCCGAAACCGTATCAGCGCTTGACATTTTCTTCTTGAATTCTCTTACCTCTTTCTGCAGGCTTTGCATCTGCTCAACAACGCCTGGATTAGCCTGGCTCGACGTTTCACTGTATGAGGTAGAGAAGTGTTCTTCTCTATCTTGGAGTGGGGTTTGACCCGTGTGCTGGCCACGCAGCGGCTTCATTTCTGCTAGTGGAACTGTCCGAGCTTGTGGCGTGTTGAGTGTCGGCGTCGAGATTTCCGCGATTTCTTCTCCACAGCCATTTCCACGACTTTTTCGATGAGCTCTGACAGCTGCCTGAGGAAGTTTTCATTCAACAATTTGCCATTAACGGGCATAGATCCACTAGATGGAGGTGGCGCGGTGCCTGCTCCAGTTACTACTGATGGTTTTTCCCCCTCCGGCCTCATTGTTGATGGCCCTGTCGACCGCGCCATGCCCCACAGTGCGGCGGAACTAGGACTATCGCCCAGTTCCCCCACCAGATTTTGCCGTAGCCCGTCTAAAGCCATTTACAATCTCATGTCTTAGCTTAGGTTCCCACAGGCGGCGCCAATTGTTTCACCCTAAAAATATGACAACGCTCGTGACCTGCGCTTCTTCCTTCCCAGCACACACAAACACATTAGAAAAGGACCACCGGAGGTTTTTCGGTGGAAACCTCTACGATGCTTAAGTCAGAAAGCGTATGGAGTGTTTTAGTGAGAAAGAAAAGGTATGCACAAGAAATGACATACCTTTCTCAGCCTCAAGGCTGAGATATTTATAGTTTTCCATAGTGGGGACCCCTTCCGGGATCTCAGAAACAAAGTCCGCGAATTAAGGGCCGTTGAGCAACCAATTTTGACAAGTGGTCCCACTTGTCCCCTAGAAAGAGGTCGGGGTACCAAGTCTGCCCTGATCATGCTCTCCCTCTCTCTATCTCTTGTAAGTCAGGATATTCGAACCTGCCTTGATCCCATTATATAAGGATTGTTTTATGAAGAATTCACACCAGGTCAAGATAATTCTTGAGATGTAGCGATTCTCTTTTCAACATCTCTGATCTATCTCGAGAAGATTAGACCTTCTCGAGGATTGAGCTGGCCTAGCTTCTTGTCCTTTGATTGTCCCAGTTCAGGTCTACCCCAATCTAGGTCTGATTTATTTACGCCATATCAGGGTTGAGCGTTTCATTCAATTTGCACTTACGCATCATGTAATGAAAGATGAGGAAAAATTACAGCATCCTTATAATCATAATAAATGTAGGAATTGTAGTTACCATGATGTAAAGGAGATCAAGTTTCACCTCATTAAAAGTGGATTCGTACTAGTTTACTATATTTGGACATTCCATGGTGAAACAAACCTTGAATCCACGTATTATGTCAACCTTGAGGTTCATGTTGAAGGATCATCTTACGTCGCTCTTGAAGAATCCTCAAATATGTACATCAGTATGGTTCACGATGCAACCAGTCCCAACTTCGATGTGCTTGCTGATGTAGAAGAACCAAAAAACCCTAAGGCCTAGAAGTTCTATGATATTTTGAGAACTAAAAATCAATCTTTGTGTCCCGGGTGCAAGAAACATTTTAGCTGTCTCTAATTTCTTATCTCATGAACTTGAAGTTAGAAAAATGCATGTTTCAGAAGTGTTATGATTGACCCGCTCGTCGTAAGCGTCAAATTATATATTTATTTTCCTCTGCTTTTCTCTACTAACTAGTAGTAGTGATAAGTAAGGATCGAACCCACGAGGAGTGTGGCTAGATTGTGAAGATTCCTATTTTATCTAAATAAATAATTGGGGTAGGAATTATGAATTAAATTAACTAATAAAATAAACAAGCAATTAAACAAGCAAGAAAATAATTAATGAAAATTCAATAATAATAAAGGTCTAGTTCTAGTTCAGTTTCCACCCTCGATTCACTCGTTTAACCAACCACAATATCATAATCCATTCATCATATGCGACTAAAAACTCTAAGTAGCAATAAGCTCTGCTACTCGAACTTGCCCTTACCGTTTACTCAATTAAAATAAGCTCTTTAATTGAATCTAATTATCGAACAACCTAGAATAATATCTCTAGGTTCAACCCAACAACAACATTAAAAATTAGGCAAATAGATTAATCTAGGCAATAAACGCATAAACTCAGTTCATTCAACCTATGTTGTGTTGTCCCTAACGATTAACAATCATTAGTTGCTTTAGAGAAATAGTAATTACGATAATTACACGGGAAGCAATCCTATTTCTACCAATAGATAACCAATCCCTAACCTAGGTGATCAAGCTAAATTAAGAATTAAGCAATCATAAATTGAAATTAGAACAACACAAACAATCGCATATGAGAACGAAAGATAATATTGCATAAATCAATCAAACATAGTTTCACGAGGGTTTCAACATCCCTAGAACTAGATAATAAGTTTACTCACTCATGGAGTTAATAAAATAAAAGAAAAGGTTTAGATAAACAAACATAATCCTTGATAAAATAGGAGAAACGATGTGTTGAACTTGAATCTTGCGTCTTGATCTTCAATCTTCAAATTCTCTTGCGTATGGATGGATTGGAATGACTTGGGGCCTCTTTAGGAACTCCTTAGAACCCTAGGATATGTTGAATATGTCTAAAAGTTGTGTTTTGGACGGGATTAGGTCGGGTTTATATAGGACTCCTTTTCCTTTTGGCACAAGTTTCTTCCAAAAATAGTTCAGCCGCGTCGGCGTCGATGGAGCTTTGACTGATGCAAACCAGCCTTCGGCGTCGACGCACATCACTCGCCCGTGTCGACCTGTATGGGCGTCGACTAACGCCCTTCCAATCGACTCTTTAGAGAGTGAGCGTCGACATGGCGCCGATTGACGCCCTTCCAATCGACGTTTCAGAGAGTGAGCGTCGACATGGCGTCAACTGACGCACGCACAGCTAGCGCAACACCGCACATCGCGTCGACTGATGCGAACCATCCTCGGCATCGATGCGTCATCGACGCGACATCCTGATTCTTAGTTTTTCTCTCGTCGAGTCGTTAATCCTTGTCTCTCTACTTCCTTGTGAGACATCCTTCGTTAAATATAGCACAAAATACTGCAAAATAGAGAAGAAATATACGATTGGTGCTCGATTGCTCATAATAACAAACATGCAAGAAATAAACATATATGAGAACATTACACGTATAAAAACATAGGAATTAGACCATCAATTACCGTACAATTTCTCGCTTATCAATGATCAAGTACTTAATCTATTTATATGCACTATTTTTACGGAGGCCATAAGACATTTTCAACCAAACATTATAGATGATGGGTTCAACAAAAAAATTGGAAAATAAATTTACCGGCTGGTTCAAAAAATATGTGAGCTCCTCTAAAATAATTATAAATATTTTTCATATAATTGTATTTATCAAAATTTTAATAAATAATAACCTTTTTTTACGTTTCCTCATTATAGGAACAAGATCCCTTGAATAATATCACCGACCAGTACATTAAGAGTCTAGTAGTAGGCCCATCATGATTTGTGACTACATATTATGGTTGCAAGATAAATGGATATAGATTTCACATAGTAACATATGGATTAAATAGATCAAATTTAAGCACTGGTGTCGTTATAAGAGGAGCAAACTATGGGATGATGAGTATGATTACTATGGTCATCTCATAAAAGTTAGTAGACTCGACTATATTGGGATACCTTACAAGAGCATACTCTTGTTCAATAGGGAGTGATTTGATCCAACTCCCACATGCACAAGGGTTCATCTTCAATATAAGCTCATTGATGCTAATTATAAGCGTAAACTCAATCTCTATTAGCCATTTATACTTGCTACCCAAGCTGTTCAAATTTACTACTGCCCGTATCTGAGTTTGAAATGGGACAAGTTTGATTAGTTCGCAACGTGTAAAAGTAAAGATAGATTGACAATAAATTTTATCAAACCTATGCTGCCTAATCAATCATTTTAAGAGGAGCAGATAGAAATGCACAATCTAATACAATTGGAGGATGGAGATTTCCAATTACATGTCGACCTTGTTATTAATGGATCATATCAACTTTTCGATAAGGCAGACGAGGAGACATAAGATGAGTTTTTAATCGATTATGAATATACATATGAAGATGAGTTTGATGATAACCTAGATAATGAAAGTGTTAGTTAAGGATAATTGCAAACATAATTCATACATATATAGTTTGAAATTATATCAATTTAATTACTTCAATTCAAATGTGCATCTGTATACTCAAATTTTAATGATTTTTTACAAGAGATGTAGAGGTCGTGGACGTGGCGCTTCTCGGCCCATCTTCGGGTCATGCTTCTCTTGGTTCATCATTCTCATATCATCATTACTTAGATGATGAAGACGATGATATGATGGACTTATCAATAAGAACTCCACCTTCGACCGTTCCAACCACCCTGTCTGCTACTAGTACATATATAGGCTTCATGCCACCATGTCCTGTTATGATCAAGGTCTATGTCGCCTCCCCGAGGTAAGTAACTTTAATTTAGTTTTAATTTCTAATAAATCTTTTTTGTTAATATATTACTCTAATTAACCATAAATTTTATTAAGCTTCGTACTCACTCAACGGAGTTACCGACGATTCTTCGAGTAATTAACCATAAATTTTATGTTTGATATTTGATTTACACTGCATACATTGTATAATTTTATTTTATTATGTTTCATATTTAATTTTAAATTCTTTTGGCACCTCCAAATTATGTTTCATATTTAATCTTTGATTTATGAATCATGTGAAAAAAATGTAGAATGTTGAAGGACTATGATTTGTTAGCCAGATTCTGAGAATGCTTACACGTATGGCACGTCGGCATTTTCTAATGAACAAAACTCTTCGACATTTGCCGACATGCCATACCCGTTAGCATTTGCCGACGTGCCATACCTGTCTGTATTTGCCGATATTGATTTGTACATATTTGTATGTGTTTTTCGTGTGTTTTTGCATCGTGTTTTGTTTTTTGTATGGGTTTTAGGTTTATATTTTCCTTATTTTTCTGCCTTTTTATGTTTTTCATTTTGTACCTCCTTTAATATTTTTCTACCTTATTTTATAAGCAATCATGTAATTTTGCTTTGTTTTCATGTTTCAGCTTGAAAAAAAGAATACGGGACGTGTGACGTGCTGCTGACACCTGCAGCAAGAGCCCGCATCCACGCAAGGAGACGCCCGTGTCGGTCGACGCAAACTCTCTGTTGCGTCGATCTTTGCTCCGTCGGTCAATGCCCAAGTCGACGCAAACTCTCTGTTACGTCAATCCATGCACGCGTCGACCGACACACTGCCTGGTTGACGCGAGGATCCTAACTCGCATCGACGTCGATGCTTCACCCACGTCGGTTGATGGTCCGGTGGTTGAGCGGTTATTTTCGAGAAAATCAATTAAAAGCCATTGTTTTCTTCAAAATTTAGTATGCAAAATTTAGGGGATGGTTTCAAATAGTTCAGATACCTCAAGTATTGTTCCATTCCAATATTATTGAAGGTTCGGTTGATGATCAAGTCATTTCTTTATTTCTTGTTCGTTTGTCATTAAAGATATCATTTCGTTGCTGAAGATTGTTCTATTACTGCTAATTTCATCAGAATTATAAGTTTCCTGAATGATTTTGGAGTTGTTGTACTTAATTGAATGATGCTCTTTTTATTTTGATTTCAGAACTCGAATTGTTAATCTAGTTCATTAGCCTTTCTTATTCTTCTTGTTTTTAATTTTTGTTGGTTGATGATTAGCTCGTTAGTTCAGATGTTTATGTATGTTTAGTTTGAATTTGATCGTTCCACTATGCTTGTTTCCTCATTTTATGAATTTTAGTTTTAAAGGTTTTCAATTATTCTTCAAAAATCGTGCTCGTTTTTTAGTTCTTAGCTACAGAAATCATAAACCTCATGATGTATGCGTGTTTAGTTAAATGTTTGTTAAACAAAAAATTTAACGCTAATTGCAATTCCTTGAGATACGACTCGGTTCAAGCTTATCATATACAATAGCTCTGTTCTCTTGCGGATGAGCTTTTAACTTTTAAAGCAAAAAAGTTCGATACAAAATTTGGCGGCGTTGCTGGGGAATTGACAAAGGCTGTCCAAAAATGTTTGTTTGTATATGCTTTGTTTAGTTAGTTTAAATTTTGTTCTTTTATCTCGACTGCTTTAATCGTTTGTTTTGTGTATGCAAGGACGTAGATCCTTTGGTGGAGAACTAGTACCTTTCATTGACAACATTCACCGGGTTAATCGAGCACGAATGGCATCGATATTTGAATCATCGATGGATCCAACCGGGACAAACGCAGACCCAAACCCGCTGGAACCCTGTTGATGGTCAATGTTGTCCCGGGGAATCCGAGCTCCAACCAAGAGTCCTTCGAGAGAATGCCGATCAGGGTGTTGCCGAACTAGATTTGTAGGGTCCACCGAGCAGAGTTTGCGACTCGCCACCGAACAGGATGCGCGGGCTTCGCTGAAAGCGCCTATGCGGTGCTGCCGACCTCAGGCCCGCGCCGCCAAGCAGAGCTTGCGACTTGCTGCTAAGTTGGGCTCTCCACGCGGCATCGCCGACCACAATCCTGCGCCTCCGAGCAGGGCTCGCGACTTGCCGCCCAGAGCCTCGCAAGTTCGGCACCACGCCGAACTGATATCCGCCCCGAGAGCCGACCTCTCCGCGCACCCGCTGAGGCCCCGCGCCAAAGGTGCCGCCCAGAGCCTTGCCGAGTTGCTGAGTTCGGCACCACGCCGAGCAGACGCTCAGCTCGGCGTTAACCTCTCCATGCACCCGCTGAGGCCCCGCGCCAAAGGTGCCGCCCAGAGCCTTGCCGAGCTGCTGAGTTCGGCACCACGCCGAGCAGACGCTCGGCTCGGCGTTAACTTATCCATGCATCCGCTAACGCCTCGCGCCAAAGGTGCCGCCCAGAGCCTTGCCGAGCTGCTGAGTTCGGCACCATGCCGAGCAGACACTCGGCTCGGCGTTAACTTCTCCGCATACCTGCCGAGGCCCCGTGCCAAAGGTGCCGCCCAGAGCCTTGCCGAGCTGCTGAGCTCGGCACCACGCCGAGCAGACGCTCGCCTAGGCGTCAACCCCCGTGTATCTGTCGAGTTCCCACGGAGGAGCCGAGCTGCCGAACACGAGTATCCCGCCGACCAGGACGAGCTCCTCCAAGGGGTACAACGTCTGGGTTACCTTGTCTCCCACTGGTCGACGGTCTCAACGAGTCCAACTGTGAAATTCAACTAGTGAGTCCGGATAGGTTCGGTTTGAGAAGCATCCGAGTTCAGCTTTAAGTCGGTGGAAATGTCTGAGGTCGGTACTGAGGCGTTGGATTTGAGAATAGATATTTTCGGAAGGACCAGTGAGAGAGTGCCAGGTGTCTAATTAGGGTTTTGATGGAAAACTATAAATAGCTTCTCCAAGAGAGAGAGAGGGATCCCAAATTTTCTAGAGAGAGAAACATAGAGAGCTTTAGAGAGAGAAAGCTTGTATTTAAAGGTCAAACACCTGTAAAAAGGGTCCGGCTAAGGCCGATCCGAACTGATTTTGAGGAATAAAAGTTAAGCACTTTGTCCCACTCGTTTTCTGCTCATTTTACTATTTTTGGTTTTGTATTAGTTTTATGTTACTCTTAACATAAACAAACCCCAAAATGAACAAAACAATGCACATAATCCGAACATGAATCAAAATCCACCAGCTTTTAATCAAGATCATAATCAACAAACTTATAATCAATGCATACATCCGAATAAATTAAATGTTTTGTATTTCCATCATCAACAACCATTCAATCAACAACAACCATACCATCCGCCGGTCTGAGGCCCGTACAGGCCACCTAACAGGCCGTACCATCAACATGAAACTCAGTCGGCTCGTATGCGTGAATTCGCTCGGCCCATTATCGATCTGTCTACATCTTGCATTCGATTAGGCCCAGTGACCCGAGATTACGAGCTCAAGGCCACTAACTTCAATCTTTTGCCCTCTTTCTACGGGCTTCCTAATGAAAATCCAATAAATTTTATTCATAAATTCTATTCGGTCATCCAGATGTTCCCATTGCAAGGACTTTGTGAAGAACAGTTGAAGATGAGGTGTTTTCCGTATACTTTGAAGGACCGTGCTGAGAATTGGTCTTTGTCATTGGAGCCTGATTCTCTGACAAATTGGGACATGGTGTATGACCGTTTCATGGGGAAGTATTATTCGAACCAAACGACGGCTAAACTCCGAGTGAAGATAATGTCGTTCAATCAGACAGATGGAGAAAAGTTCCATGAGGCTTAGGACATTTTAAGGGACTTTTGACGCTGTGCCCACATCATCATTATCCGCACTAGCTCGTCAACCAATTCTTTTATGATGGTCTCATTATTACATTTTAGTATATGGTAGATAATGCAGTAGGGGGAGAAATCGGATCACGAACTGCTTAAGAAGTATGGGACATGTGTGACTCAATAAGCTACAATTCTCAACAGAAGAGCTCGCGACCAAAGAATGTAGTCGTTCATGAGATCGAGATGTCACATGCATTCCTTGACGATACAAGAAGAATCACTGAATTGACGAGGCAAGTGGACTCATTACAGACACAAAACACGATTCTTTCTCAAGGCATTCCCCAATCACCGACGATATCAGAAATGTGCGGAATTTGTGGAGTGTATGGGCAGGGAGGAAATTTATGCCCAGCAACTTTTGAGCAGACTGAAGAAACTAACAAATAGGCACACACTATTCAAGGTTATCAAGCAAACCATGCCAGGCAATGATATCAAAAAATTACCCACGTAAGTATAAACCTTATTAGTGGAGATCATCTAAATTTTTCTTGGTCAAACAATCACAGCGGAGGGAATCAAGCACCGAACCCAAGTCCGTAAAACAATTTTGTTCCCCAACAACCATATCCACAACAAATGGGACAAGTCCAATTTTTCGTTCTCAACACGACCACTGTACCAATCACCACCGCAAGGCAAAATACCCTTTCCTCCACCTCTACCGACTCAAGCTCCCATGTCGTGAATGCTAGAGGAGACATTGCATACATTCATGCAACACACTAAGTCAACATTGCAATGCAATTAAAAATGGATGGACAAGCTTGAGACAGCCATTGGCCAACTCGCCACGCAAGTAGGAAAGAAAAAGCATGGGAAGTTTCCGAGTCAATCCTCACAAGAACAAGCCATCAAAGTGCTTAGGAGTGGGCGAGTTTTGAATAATAACATCGCGTCTCTCCCAATGAGAACTCTATCCAATCACAAGTTTAAACCAATGGAGAAAGAAAGAAACCGAATGAGAAAGAAGGCAAGGAGACGACCATTACCCAGTCCCTGGATAATGTTGAAAAGGAAGTCAATCTCAAGATGACTCTTCACAAAGCATCTAATCCATATTGGCTTCCCATTCCATATCTAATTCGTCTTTGAGCGGAAAAGCAAGATATGCAATTTCTTGATCTTTATAATATGCTTTCTAAAGTTAATGTCAATTTACCCTTACTTGATGTTATAAGAAACATTCCCGCATATGTTAAGTTCTTCAACGACTTGGCATCGAAAAAGAGAAAGTTCATTGAAAATGAAAACATATGTTTTTCAAATGCGGCGAGCCTGATCTTACAAAATTCCCTTCCCCTAAAAGAAAGTGACCTCGAGAGTTTTTGTTTAAAAATAACTTTGGGAAATGGTAAAGAAATTTGGGGTATGCTTGACCTTGGGTCGGGCATCAGTCTAATGCCTTTTTTATTTATGAGGAACTTGACTTAAGAGCACTCAAGCCGATGAAGATGCAACTTCAATTGGCAGATCGGTCGGTCCGGTACCCGAATGGGATTGTCAAGGACGTCCTCGTGAAAGTTGGGAACCTCATTGTTCCCATTGACTTTGTGATATTGGATGAAGGAGAAGTTCAAGATGATAGTCGAGAGCATACGATTTTGTTGGGTCGACCTTTCATGGATGATCCGGCAAGAAATAGGTCAGACCTGATTTGGGGTTTACCTGCCCCGAATGAGAATAATTAAGAAATAGAGATAAGGGGACCATTTTGGTCTAGAGAAAGGTCTGGATGGGCCCTTTAGGGAAAGCTAATTCTCAGGGAAAAGTGTATCTCAGGACTTTCTCCTAATTCCTATAGACAGAGTTGAAACAAGATAGAGAAAAGGGTAAAGAAAGAGCTGGAGTAAGGAAGACTTGACTCCCTGACTCTCAATGAGGAGACAAGTGGGATAGGTGGGACCACTTGTCAGAATCGGTTGCACAACGGCCCTTGATTCGCGGCATGTGCTCCTGGGATCCCGGCTGGGGTCCCCACTAGGAGAAACAATAAATATCTCAGCCTCTAGGCTGAGAGAGGTATGTCATTCCTTGAGCATTCTTTCTTCTTTTCCCAGAAAACACCTCAAACGCTTTACTGACTTAAGCATCGAAGAGGTTTCCACTAGAAAACAACCGGTGGTCCTTTCTAACTTGTGTCTGTGGTTCAGGTCGGGAGAGTATCCAGGTTTCAGACTTCGGAGTGGACGTGTGGTGGATAATAAAGTTGCATCTCCCGATGAGATCTCCAATGGTGAAAACAACAACCTAAACGAGGACGAAGTCGAGGACACCAATACCAAGTCACCGGATCATGTTGAAAAAGACGTTGAGCCTAAGAAGACTCTTCACAAGGCCTCAAATCCTTATAGGCCTCCCATTCCTTATCCAAGTCGTCTTCAAGGTGAAAATCAAGATAAGCAATTTCTTGATCTTTATAATATGCTTTCTAAGGTTAATTTTAATTTACCTTTACTCGATGTTATAAGAAACGTTCTCGCGTATGTTAAGTTTTTCAAAGACTTGGAATCCAAAAAAAGAAAATTTTCTGAAAATGAAAGAGTTTGTATTTCAAATGCGGCAAGCGTGATCTTACGAAATCCCCTTCCCCCTAAGGAGAGTAACCCTGGGAGTTTTTGTATTAAAATCACTTTGGGAAATGGAAAAGAAACCCGGGGCATGCTTGACATCGGGGCGGGAATCAATTTGATGCCTTCGTCTATTTTTGATCAATTTGACTTAGGTACACTCAAGCCGACGAGGATGAAACTCCAACTAGCCGACCGGTCGGTTCGTTACCCATGAGGGATTGTTGAAGATGTGTTGGTGCAAGTTGGGATTTTAATTGTGCCTGTTGATTTTGTGATCCTTGATGTGGGAGATGTTTAAGAAGATAACCGAGAGCATACAATTTTATTGGGATGTCCTTTCATGGCTACAACAAATACCTTGATTGTCGTGAAGAACGGAAGCATGACTTTATCCGTTTTGGACGAATCGGTCACATTTTCTATTCATTATCTTCACGCTACTCCATCATCGTCCTTGAATGCTGATTGTTCGTTTGTTGATGCCATCGAGCTAATTGTATAAACTGAGTTTGAAGGCAAGTCCGAGGAGGATAATTGGTCCTAGCAACTTTTCGAGGGCATAATTGATATTTTTGAGATTTCTAAGGAGAAGTCGGATAGCGAACCAAAATCTGAGCTTAAGCCACTTCCAAATCATCTCAAGTACGTTTATCTTGAGGAAGGTGAAATGAAGCCGGTGATTATTTTTGCCGAGTTGACAAAAGATGAAGAAGACGCGTTGATCAAGGTTCTTAAAAGATTTCAAGGAGCAATTGGTTGGAGTTTGGGGGATATCAAAGGAATCAGCCCAGCCACATGCATGCATCACATTATGCTAGAAGATGGTGCAAAGCTAGTTCGGGAGGGTCAGCGCCGTTTGAACCCTACTTTAATGGAGGTTGTGAAGAAGGAGATTTTTAAGTTGATCGACGAAGGGATCATCTTCGCTGCACCCAATAGCGAATGGGTGAGTCCCGTCCACGTTGTACCAAAAAAAGGCGGGATTACGATCATCGAGAATGACAAAGGGGGAATTGTACCGACACGATTGACTACGGGATGGCGGATGTGTATCGACTTCTGAAAGCTTAATGCCGCCACACGGAAAGATCATTTCCCACTTCCTTTCATCGACCAGTTACTTGAAAAGTTGTCCGAACACCAATACTATTGCTTTCTGGATGGGTTATATGGGTATTATCAAGTTGCCATAGCGCCGGAAGATCAGAAGAAGATGACATTCACTTGTCCTTTTGGAACCTTTGCTTTGAGGAGGATGCCTTTTGGACTATGTAACGCACCGGTGACTTTCCAACGCTGCATGCTTTCCATCTTCACGGACATGATAGACGACTATCTCGAGGTATTCATGGATGACTTTTCAGTTTTTGGCTATTCTTTTGATCTATGTCTTGAGAATTTGTCTAAAGTACTTGAAAGATGTGTAGATAGTCATTTAACGTTAAGTTGGGAAAAAAGTCATTTCATGGTTAGAAGTGGTATTGTACTTGGTCATGTTGTGTTGAGTCATGGTTTGGAGGTTGATAAGGCCAAAGTTGATGTTATTGAGAGTTTGCCACCTCCCACGAATGTTAAGGGTATTCGTAGTTTTCTAGGACATGCGGGCTTCTACCGGCGATTTATTAAGGATTTTTCCAAAATTAGTCGCCCGCTTTGTCATTTGTTAAGTAGTGATGTTCCATTTGTTTTTGATGAATCTTGATTGAATGCTTTCAACTTGCTTAAGAAAAAGTTAACCACGGCTCCGGTGGTCGTTGCCCCAAACTGGTCCCTTCCTTTTGAAATTATGTGTTATGCGTCAAACGACGCCGTGGGGGCAGTTTTGGGTCAACCTGTTGATTGTCTCCTTCAAGTCATTTATTACTCATGTCTTATGTTAAACGAAGCTCAAAGGAACTATACAACCACCGAGAAAGAACTTTTGGCTGTGGTATTTTCTTTGGAAAAGTTTTGATCCTATATTATTGGTTCAAAAGTGGTCGTCCATAGTGATCACGCAGCTCTTCGTTATCTTTTTAATAAAACACAAAGCAAGCCGTGTTTAATTCGTTGGATACTTTTATTACAAGAGTTTGATGTTGAAATAAAGGATCGTAAAGGTTGTGAAAATGTGGTTGCGGACCATTTATCCCGACCAGATAGAGAAGGAGTGCGTGAATTTGGTTGTTTGAATGATGTTTTTCTATTTGAGTTAACATGTGCTATTTCTTCGTATAATGCTCCATGGTTTGCCGATATTGTTAACTATCTTGCTTGGGGCTACTTTAGTGCCAATTTATCCTTCCAAGAGAGGAAGAGATTTCTTTCTAAGTGCAGGGATTACTTTTGGGATGACCTGTTATTGTTTCGGTTCGGGAAGGATGGACTTATTCGACGATGCATCCCTGAGGAAGAACAAAAGAGCATTCTTTCATTTTGTCATGATCAGCAGTGCGGAGGGCATTTTGGAGGTCAGAAAATGGCTTACAAGGTCCTCCAATCCGGGTTTTATTGGCCTGGGCTATTTAGAGATGCACATGAGTTCGCTAAGACTTGTGATCGATGTCAACGCCTGGGAAACATTGGCAAACGTGATGGGATGCCGCAAATGAGCAATTTGGTAGTGGAGATTTTTGATGTGTGGGGCATCAGATTAATGGGACCATTTCCGCTTCATTTGGCTATGAATATATTTTGGTTGTCGATGACTACGTGTCCAAGTGGGTCGAGGCTATTCCCACGAGAACATGTGACGCAAAAGTTGTGCTCAAGTTTATTCGAGAGCATATTTTTGGTAGATTTGGATTTCCGCGGGCGACCATTAGTGATGGGGGTGCACATTTTTGTAATCGGTCTTTTGAGAAGTTGATGGCAAAATATGGGGTGAAGCACAAGGTGGCTACGGCATATCATCCACAAACGTTAGGCCAAGTGGAGACGAGTAATAGACAAATCAAAGAAATTCTGGAAAAAACCGTTCAGCCGAATCGCAAGGATTGGTCGACCAAGCTTGTTGACTGACACACCGTCAACGCAAAGGCTCTGAAGCGTCGATCTTAGGCCCGTCGGTTGACGCACTGTCGACGCCACGCCCGCGTCGACTGACGCACCGTCGACGTAAAGGTTCTGAAATGTCGATCTTAACCCCGTCAGTCGACGCTCGGCCTGATCGACGCGTGCACCTGGCTCGCGTCGACTGACGCACCGTCGACGCTCCAGTGGTTGAGCGGTTATTTTTGAAGAAATCTATAAAAATCGGTTGTTACTTCATTTTTAACACCAGACTTCGAGGGGGTAAGGTCCATATCACTTAGGAATATATTCCCCTTTCATTTCACATCATATTTGAAGAGTCTATCCCTGTTCAAACCGCCAAATCGTCACCTGACTAGCCCAGTCATCTATACGCCTTCTTTGACAATACAATCTAAGAAATAAAAATAAAAATAAAACTAAAAAACTCAACTTGTATAAGGTTTTCTCTTCTTCTACTTATTATTTTTTCTCTTTTTATTTTTCTCTTTTTTTCTTTTTTCTTTTTCTTTCTTTTTTTTTATGATACCCATAGAGATAAGGTACAAAACGAACATAATTTACATCAATCAACACCGAGAGTTCATTGACTCCAATCTTACGTTGATAAGTGCCAACTGATAACATTCTTCAGAAAACGCACGTGGAGTTTTAACGTCTCCAAAATAAAAAGAAAAATTGCATAAAATCTTATAGAGGGTATCGGGAAACGGCGTAGTAGAGAGTATTCGACTCTTAAGAATGAAACACGAATAGAACAAGAGACAAGCAACTTCATAGATTCTTTACACTTCATTCCCCACAACTACACTATTGTTCGAATGAAAGTCTAAATATCTTAAACAAAGCATCTAACCACGTCACTTCGTCAAGGTTCAAGTCAAATATCAATACATACAACTCAAATCAACCACAAACAAGCATACAAACAATTACCAACCAAAGGACTTCGATGCAATCTTCGAACGAAAT
>BMAC01000566.1:52849-73360 GCA_014905375.1 Phtheirospermum japonicum | reverse complement strand
GGCCCTCTCCAAAAAAAGCTCTTCTAGCCGCTCGCATCTCCAGATCCTCTGATCCAGTTTGATGTAGTTAAAGAGAATAAGGAGTTAGCCGTGAAGAAGGAGCTTTTCAAGAATCTTGCCAAGGAGAAAAAGGAGCAGTTGAAAAACAAAGAAAAAGAGCTACAAGAGCTACAGGGCCAGCTCAAAAAGACAAAGGCAGAGATGGCGGAAATGAGGAAGGCTCAAATGAAGATGGTTGAGATGGCTCGTGCTGAGGCAAGGGACTATGCTCTCGCAGAGGCTCGGAGCCTGGCAGATGAGGCTTTGGAAAAGGCCAAAGAGGATGCACTACTGCAGAAAGTAGATACAAAGGCGCCTCATCCACGGCGGTTCTGGAAAAACCGCCGTTAAATAGTTTTTTACGGCGGTTTTCGAAAAACCGCCATTAAATCGGTCATTTAACGGCAGTTTTCAAAAAACCGCCGTAGAATCGTACATTTTACGGCGGTTTTATGAAAACCGACGTTAAAAGGTAGCCGCCATGGCTGCGGAGGAAGAGAGGGACAAAGAGGTAGAATCTGTTATTGGGGCGTTAGAAGGGGAAGAAGAAGGAATTCTCATCGTCGTCGGAGGATCCAACGGCGGTGAGGAAATATTAACAGAGGAGTTGTAAGGAAGTGACGCCATTATATGAAAAATATAAGAGTTAAAAGATGGAGGGAGTACCTGGCTTTTTTAAAGATCGCCGGGAGAATCACGCTGGAAAACTTAGAGATCACCTGAGTATGAGGAAGAAAGGAAAGAAGAGTGCAGACGATTTCCAAAAATATGAAATGCAAAAAGTGAGAGAGAATACTGCGTATATATGAGGAAAGTAGATAAATTCAAAAAATATACGGAAATCGATAAAGGCGAGATTTGGTGGGATCTTCACATTTAATGCGGTCAAGTGAACAGTGTCCTGATGGGTGAGCTGGAGCGTCAACTGCCTTACCTAGGGCTGACGTGTCATTACTTGGAAGGCATGTGGGAATAGTAACCATTTAGGGATGCGAACCAACACCACTAATGCCAATAATTAGGCCTAGGTGTCAGGCAGGTTTCTAAGGATTCGTGTAAGTACGAGAAGTCATAAACGCGTGGGACCTCATTTATTGCGAAGGCCTCGGGAATATGGCAGTTCTACCCCAACATTTTGTGGGGGGAGGAGTTTATCTGGCAGGAAATAGGTCAGACCTGATTTGGGGTATACCTGCCCTAAATGAGAATAATTAAGAAATAGACATAAGGGGACCAGCTCGATCTAGAGAAAGGTCTGGATGGGCCCTTTAGGGAAAGCTGATTCTCAGGGAAAAGTGTATCTCAGGACTTTCTCCTAATTCCTATAGACAAAGCTGAAACAAGATAGAGAAAAGGGAAAAGAAAGAGCTGGAGTAAGGAAGACCTGACTCCCTGACTCTCAATGAGGAGACAAGTGGGACAGGTGGGACCAATTTTCAGAATTGGTTGCACAACGGACCTTGATTCGCGGCATGTGCTCCCGGGATCCCGGCTGGGGTCCCCACTAGGAGAAACTATAAGTATCTCAACCTCTAGGCTAAGAGAGGTATGTCATTCCTTGAGCATTCTTTCTTCTTTTCCCGGAAAACACCTCAAACGCTTTACTGACTTAAGCATCGAGGAGGTTTACACCGGAAAACCATTGGTGGTCCTTTCTAACTTGTGTTTGTGGTACAGGTCGGGAACGTATCCAGGTTTCAGATGTGGTTCTGGACGTTGGTCATCTTTTAGGCTGGAACAATGGCCACGACCAATATGCTTATTGATGTGAAGAATGGGAGCATGAATTTATCCGTTTTGAATCCATCACATTCTCCATCCATGATTTCTAGGCAACACCAACTTCATCCATGAATGTCGAATGTTCATTTGTGGATCCCATTGATCCACTTATTCAAAATAAACTTGAAGAAGAATCTGTCATCCATGAATTTCTCGATCATGATGACGACTCTTGGCTCGCCAAGGATGACGATTGGCTTAAGCCCAAATCCTATGGGGTGATTAATCTTTGTGAGATTGAAAATAAGAAACCGGACATCATACCAAAATCCGAGCTGAAGCCCCTGCCGAGTCATATCAAGTACGTCTTTCTCGAGGAAGACGAGAAGAAGCCGGTCATAATCTTTGCCAAACTAACCAAAGCAGAAGAAGAAGCCTTGATCGGTGTTCTTAAAAAGTTTCAAAGAGCCATTGGCTGGAGTTTGGGAGACATTAATAAGTCCAACTACATGCATGCATCATATCATACTGGAAGAAGGAGAAAAGCCGGTTCGGGGTGGTCTTATACTACTCAAGTCGTAGTGGCGGGTTTGAATCCTACTTTAATGGAAGTGGTGAAGAAAGAGATTTTCAAACTGCTCGATGAGGGAATTATTTTAGCGGCACCTGACAGTGAATGGGTGAGCCATGTCCATGTGGTACCAAAGAATAGCGTAATCACGATCATCAAAAATGATAAGGGAGAGATTCTGCCGACTAGGCTGATGACCGGGTGGCGAATGTGCATCGACTACAGAAAGCTTAATGCCGCCACAAGAAAAATATCATTTTCCACTCCCTTTCATTGATCAATTGCTTGAAAATTTGGCCGAGCACCAGTACTAATGCTTCCTCGATGGTTTATCCGGATACTATCAAGTTGCAATAGTCCTAGAGGATTAAAAGAAAATGACGTTCACTTGCCCATTTAAGACATTTGCCTTTCGACGGATGCCTTTTGGCCTATGCAATGCGCCGAAAACTTTCCAACGTTGAATGTTGTCTATCTTCACGGACATGATCGATGACTTCCTTGAGGTATTTATGGATGATTTTTTGATACTTGGCTCTTCCTTTACTTCTTGTCTTGCTAATTTATCTAAGGTTCTTCAAAGATGTATAGAAAATAATTAACGTTGAGTTGGGAAAAGAGTCATTTTATGGTTAAAAGTGGTATTGTTCTTGGCCATCTCGTGTCTAGCAAGGGTTTGGAAGTAGACAAGGCTAAAGTTGATGTTATTGAAAGCTTACCACCTCCCACAAAAGTTAAAGGTATCATTAGTTTCTTAGGGAACACATGATTCTATCGACAATTTATAAAAGATTTTTCAAAAATTAGTCGCCCGCTGTGCCATTTACTAGGTCCTGATGTACTGTTTATTTTTGATGAGTCGTGCTTGAGTGCGTTTAAACTGCTTAAGGAAAAATTATCCACGGCTCCGGTGGTCGTTGCCCCAAATTTATCCCTTACCTTTGAAATTATGTATGATGCGTTGAACAACGCCGCGGGGGCCTTTTTGGGACAACGATTAGATGGTCTCCTCCATGTGATTTATTATTCGAGTCTTATGTTGAATGAGGCTTAGAGGAAATACACCACACCGAAAAAGAACTTTTAGCCATTGTGTTTTTTTTGGAGAAATTCCGATCGTACATTATTGGTTCAAAAGTGATTGTCCATAGCGATCACGTGGCTCTTCGTTACCTTTTTAACAAAACTCAAAGTAAACCGCGTTTGATCCGTTGGATACTTTTTACCTCAAGAATTTGACATCGAGATCAAAGATAGGAAAGGTTGTGAAAATGTTGTTGCAAACCATTTGTCACGTTTAGATAGAGAAGCAGATGTGAATGAACATGTTTGTATAAATGATGCCTTTCCTTATGAATTGACTTGTGCTATTTCTTTGCATATAGCCACTTGGTTTGATTATATAGTTGACTTTCTTGTTTGTGGCCATGTGAGGGCCGATTTATCCTTCCAAGAATGGAAGAGATTTCTTTCTAAGTGCAGGATCATTTTTGGGATGACCCGTTCCTTTCCAGTTTGGGAAAGATGGGATTATTTGACGATGCATCCTCGAGGAGGAGCAAAGATCATTTTATCATTTTGCCACGATCAACAATGTGGCGGCTATTTCAGAAGACTGCTTATGAATTCCTTCAATCGGGATTTTATTGGCCGGGTTTGTTTAAGGATGCTCATGAATTTTGCAAGTCTTTTGATCGCTGCCAACGTGTGGGAAATATCGACAAACGTGATGAGATGCCGCAAACGAGCAATCTTGTCGTAGAGATCTTTGATGTATGGTTTATAGACTTCATGGGCCCATTTTCATCATCGTTTGGATATAAATATATCATAGTTGTCATTGATTATATGTCCAAGTGGGTCGAAGCCATTCCCACGAGAACCTGTGATGCCAAGATCGTGCTCAAGTTTTTTCAAGAAAATATATTCAGTCAGTTCGGATTTACCCGAGCGATTATCAGTGATGTAGGCTCATATTTCTGCAATAAGTCGTTCGAAAAATTGATGACGAAGTACGTGATTAAGCATAAGGTGGCCACGGCGTATCATCTTCAGTCGTCAGGTTAAGTCGAGACGAGTAATAGGCAAATCAAAGCTATTCTGGAGAAGACCGTTCAACCGAATCGTAAGGATTGGTCGGCTAAGCTCATTGATGCTCTTTGGTCATACCGAACAGCGTACAAGACATTTATAGAGACCAGCCCATATCGGATGGTATATGGAAAGGCGTGTCATCTTCAGGTCAAGATGGAGCACCAATATTATTAGGCGATCCGTGAAGTGAATTTTGATTTGACACAAGTTGGTGCTAGATGGGTACTGCAAATTGAAGAACTTGATGAAATACGTAATGAGGCGTACGACAACGTGGATATTTACAAAAAAAAAAGGTGAAGTCCCAACATGACAATAAGATCACTGCTAAAGATCTTCGAGCCGGTATGCATGTTCTGCTGTTTAACTCTCGTCTCCGGTTGTTCCCCGGACAACTCAAATCACGATGGAGTGGTTCGTTTCTGGTTGAAGAGGTTTTGCCGTATGGAGTTGTGAAGTTGGTCAACGAGAAGACCAATGAAAATTTTCAAGTAAACAGCCACTGATTCAAACTTTTGTGTACCTACTTAAAAAGATTTGTCAAAAATTTAAAAGTTCGCCCGTAATAGAATGGGATCACGTGTAGGTTGGTAAGTTGAATCGAATCGTCTCTCAAGGAAAACTAGGCTCGGAAGTTCTTTTTGTGTTTGTTGTTCAAGAATAAGAAATAAAATAAAATCCTAATCTAAACACATAAAATTAAACGAAGGACAATTAACTCAAGTTTTTTTTTTTTTAAAGTTTTAAGAATCAAGATCTAAGAATTAATTAAACTAAAGCAATTAAATTAAATCTAAAGATTATCTACACTATGAACTAATTAATTTAAATCTAGGATTATTTAAACTAAGAATTAGTTATCTAAATCCTAAGATTAATTTATCTAAGAGAAATTCGATCTAGAAATTATTTATTCTAAAAGAAAATTAATTAAAAGATTTTAAAACGATTTAAGAAAACTTGGGTTCTAGAGTTTCGATTCGTCTCCACGATCGCTTGGGAAGACACAATTAATGGTTCACAACAAATCTAGGTTCTACACCCATTGGATCTAGCCAAAAACAATTATCATAATCAAAGTTTCAATCCCAACACAATCATAAGAACGATTCATCATGGAAACAATAATTATCAATTAAACTAATTAAAAGCATGCAATTAAATTAAAAGGCAAGGAAAATAAATACTTAATAATTAAATCAAGACGAAACCCAGTGTTTTGGTGAAGAGAACTTGAATTGAAATTATCCAAAGCTAGTCTAAATTAATCCAATACTAGAAATCTAAATCTAATAATTCTTGAAGAGAAATTAAAAACAACTCGGCACTAGTTTGGGGTTGTCAATCCCTAAGAGTCTTTAGAAGCCCTAGGAATAAGTTTAAAGTGTCTAACTACAACTTAGGTAACTTAGAAAATTGGATTTATGGGGTAGTATTTATTGATTTTCGAAAAACTTGAAAAGGAAAGTTTTTATGTCGGTTCTGGGCAGCGGTAAGTAACCGTTATAGATAGCGGTAGCACTTAGCAGTAGGAAGCTACCGCTAATGCTATCGTTAATGCCTCTGTGCAGTCTCAGCGGTAGCATTAACGTTAAGGTAGCGGTAGGTAACCTTTATAGAAATCTATCGTTAGTTCTTCATTTTTGTACTTCTGCACTTCGACAATGGTTCTGGGCAGCTGTAAGTAACCGTTATAGATAGAGGTAGCTACTAGCGGTAGTAGCTATCGATAGTTCTTCAATTCAGCGCCTCTGATCTTCAATGATACTACAACAGTTCCAGATGGAATAACTGTTATAGATAATGTTAGCTTCAAATTCTAGCTACTTCTTCACCGGAAAGCTCGATCTTTGACTCTCGGTCATCATAATTCATCTCTAACGTGATGAACTCTTACGGTTACTTAGCTATAAGGTGAAAAACAACAAATTATCACCTAATTGCATCAATCTAGATCAAAAGGCGGTAAAATAAGCAAGAAGTACAAATATACGAATTTAAGCTCAAACTACCCAACTTATACCAAAAATAATAAGAAAATCTAACTAAAATACTAATAAAAATATGCACAAATACGTGCAAATCAACAACCCCACGCTTTATTGGTTTGTTCGTCCTCAAACAAATGATAATTTTAAAGTATAATAAGAAATAAAATAAGCTCAAGCAATGAGTCGTGTTGTGCTACATGTCACGCAACTCCAAACATTCCATCCTTGTTACATTGTCACTCCAAAATCAAATTCATGCATCATCTCAAAAGGGAAATATATATGGGTGTTCGCTCAAAAGCACTCAATCATTGCTGCATAGGACGTGTAGATGCTCAATTCATTCAAATACATGCATAATAAGTAAGCACGGAAAATCAATCTTTTTTTAATCGCAAAATAAGTGTATTGTCGAACTAAGAATCAGAAAAGGTCTTTCCGGGTTGTAATGTAAGGCTCTTTGGACAGGTATGGAATATATAAGTCGTGTGGCTAACTCACGATCTAACGTGATCAATAACTCACCACCCTAATCTAATCACGAATCATTGTGCTTCACCTCGTATAAAAAAGAAAAAAAAATCACTAAACACTCATAACGTATCCATTAAATTTAGGCTATTTCTCAACTCGTAACTCTAAAACCGACTTGTAACTCAAACCACTTAAACAACGTAGAAGCTTATGATGTGCTTCTTTAAAATTAAATAACTCGTTTGCCCTCTAATCATTAGGCTTCACAAGAAAATAAGAAATTAAAACACAAGCCTAAACATGATTCACCATCCTTCTTTTTTTTTCTTATTATTTTTTATTTTCTTTTATCCCCCTTTTATTCTCTTTTTTAATGGTTTTTTTAATGAAGGATGGTGGTCCTTAATTACAATAATTTCATAAATCCCTCATAAAAATTCCAAAACACTAACAACCAATAAAAATAACGAACTCCTACCCCACACTGTTAATGGGTTAGTAGGGGTCGACTCAAAACACACATAGCTATAGGCATGGATTATTTGGATATGATTGGCTCATTTGGAATTTATAGTGGATAAAATATATGGATATGGCCGGAAATAGGGGTTTTTCTATGCCTTAACATTATTTTCAAAGTCAATTACACACAACGGTCTCAAAGAGATATCAAAACAAAAACTTATTCAAGCACATGCAAAGATGATAATCACTCAATCTACTCATAAGCTTTTTGCATGAAAAAGTTTTGAATTGACGCTGCTTTTAAGGTTTTGCAAAATCAATTGCATCCAAGTACCATTTTATAATATATAGAAATAATTTTTGAAAAGTCTATGCACTTATGCACGCTCAAAGACAAAAAACATCAAATCAAACTTAGTTAACTTCGACAGGCAAGCCAGACAAATACAATTCAGCACAGAAATAGTAATCAATCACGTTAAAATTTATTTATTTTTTAAATTGCACAAATTTTCAAATAAAAATCACAACTCAACCATCCCCCCCTCAAAAATTCGGCAATCCCCTGATTGCCATGAACATAAAGAAAATAAAAGCAAGGGAAAAAGGGAATAAGAAAATGTCCATGAAAAATAGTCGAGCGGCTCCAAAAAGCTATGCGCAATCATCGTTCACCTCGAATCTAGTAATTAGAAATTACTTGATCAACGTCCAAAAATTTCAGCTTGATTATCCTCAAATTTCCCGCAACTCTGCTACACTAGCGGTACCCTTAGTGGTAGGGCGGTACCGCTGGTTTCTATCGTTAATGCCCAGTACAGTGTTAGTGGTAATGGAAGTAGCGGTTGGTGCTATCGTTAGGATATCGCTATCCTTTAACCGTCACTTCCCCAGCATCCTGTTTAGCGGTTGATCTCATTGTAATTTGCCTGGATTGTTAACGGTAAGTACTAATGGTAAGGAGTTACCTCTAGGTAACTACTAAGTTCCCAGTTTTGGCCAAAAAAAAATTTTAAAATAATTTCTGCACATCAGCACCGCATCAATGTACTAAAGCATAGACACAACTAATAAAATACAAAAAAGAACTAAAAAAAAAAAAAAAAAAGCTAAGGAAAAAGAATTCAAACACTTGGGTTGCCTCCCAAGAAGCACTTGTTTAACGTCGAAAGCTCGACGCCTTCTACGGACGATGCTATTCCGGATTCAGAAACAAGTGACGATCGTGCCACGCCTTAGTGTTCTCTATTAATAAGCATGGTCGTTTAAAATTCTCAAAGCGGGCACCAACATCAAGTCGTAGAAACAGAACTCCAATTCGCTTCGGAGGTCAAAAAAGCGAATAATTTAATACCACGAACAAATTAAAAGAAAATTACGGCACACGAACTTTGGAAAAACTAGGAAGTCCGTCGAACAAATGGCAAATCCCTCAAACAATCCTAACTCCTTCAATTCTTTAGCATCCTCCTCAACATTTTGAAAAATATTAAAATCTACATAATGGCATAGGGGAGGGGAATATTCCTCGATTACCTCAGCCACCATCTCATTCTCATCCTCGATCTCGATAAGAGGCTCGATTATTACATCCTTTTCTATGCGAAATCCCGGGCTCTCCAATGGCAACTTTCTGTCATCCTTATCCAGTACTTCATCAAAATCTACATCGTTCTCAACAATGTCGTTCAAATTTATCCCCAAAATGTCTGCTACGCATTTTAAAAACTCATCGTTGTCCTCGACATCTAAATCATCCAGTATAAGAGGAGTAGAATCATCGAAACTCTCCAAAACCTCCTCCTCTTTACACACATCGTCTAAATAAATACTTGAGCACGAATTCTCCTCCACCACCTCCATCTCAATATTAATTAAAACTTTAGGTGGATCACCATTCCACTCGGTAATCTCACTTATCTCTAAATCGGGCACCTCGACTCCTCCGTTTTCCTTGAGCTCGATTGGGCTTGAATTTCCAACGTTGATTGGTTTCTCCAATGGTAACACCTCCTCATTATCATCTAAAGCTTTATCAATTATCACAAGTGGAACGATCTCAATCAATTCTTCAATAACCTCCTCCATACATGGTGGGCTCAAGCACATCAAAAATCAGTACCTCATCCCCCTCATTCAATAATTTGGCTAAATTAGACCTCCTTTGACCCAACATCATCTCCATATTCTTCATACCTTGACGTGAAGACTCATGACTTTGATTTATACGTCTAGACTCAAAATCTTGCCGCATAGACTCAACAGGATCATCTTCGAGTTCGTCTTGAGAACTAATGGTCTCAGCTTCTTGATCCTCTTGCCGCGCCAAAAATTTATCGTCCGGTTTATATTCTTCATGGCTTAGGTAGGATAGAATTGAGTTGGGAGGGGAATAAGATTCGAAACTCGGATAGAAAGAATTAAAGTCGGGTGGAGAATACGAGTCATATCCCATTTGATAACACGGTGGTGTGGATGGAGCGTTTGAAGGTTCAAGACTTTCTATTTTGGCTTGTATTTCGGATGGTAGGGCTTCGAACATTTCACCAAACACTTTCCTGACATAATCCTCGAGCTTCTGGTCATTGATATCATTCCATTGTGGCTCATCTTCAGATAGTACTATGCATTCATTCTCTAAATGTCCTCGGCCTCCACAACGATCACAAACTGCATTGGATACATAGAACTTACACATGAATTAATCGTATATTTCATCCCATGCTTGCAAGGAATCAGGCTCTTGCCTCCGTAACCGTTCCTTTACTTGATCTATTAGTGTGTAATGGAAAAATTGCATCTTGACTTGATTCCACGGAAGGTTGAGACGAGTGAAGGTTCGGGTGATAGACTCGTACTCTCGGATGAACTTGAATGGATCCTCTCCCGGTTGTCCATAAAAATTCGGGAGTTGTTCTATCTAGAAATCATCAAGATCATAATCCCGCATCTTGGAGCTTGGTCGATAGTCACGCCAATTGGATTGAGGTGCACCGTTGTCATATGATGGATACCCTCGATAGTGAGGCTTTTTTTTTAAAATAGATTTTTTTAATAAATATTAAATACATTTAAATTAAAATAATATTTTCGAATTTTTTTTAAATTTTTTTTTGAATTTCGAAAAAAAAATATTTTTAAATTAAAAATAATATTTTTGAATTTTTTTTATTTTTTATTTTTTTTCGAAAAACATTTCTGAATTAAAAAAAATGAATATATATTTTTCTTTAAGGTTAACGGTAGCTCTTAGAGGTAGCAGCTACCGTTAGTGTTATCGTTAACAATTTTTTTGGAAAATTACTTTTTTTTTAAATTTAAGAAAAACGATTTGATAAATCTTGTGTTTTGGTTGTAGAGGTACCTTGCAAACACAACACTCAACGCACAAGATTAAACGCACCGGTGGAATATAATAAAAAAAATAAAAAATCACAAATAAATATTAAAGTTAAACGAAACGAAAATAAAAACACAAATAAGGATAACAAAGAGCAAACACAAAATTCACAACCTTTAGTTTTCCCCGAAAACGACGCCAAAATTTTGATTCGAACTTTTGTGTACGTACTTGTAAAAATTTGTCAAAAATTTAAAAGTTTGCCCGTAAGAGAACGGGATTGCGTGTAGGTTGGTGAGTTGAACCGAATCGTCTCTCAAGGAAAACTAGGCTCGAAAGTTCCTTTTGTGTTTGTTGTTCACGAATAAGACATAAAATAAAATCCTAATTTAAAAACATAAAAACAATAAATTGGTTTAAAAGAAGGACAATTAACTCAAGGTTTTTTTTTAAAGTTTTAAGAATCAAGACCTAAGAATTAATTAAACTAAAGCAATTAAATTAAATTTAAAGATTATCTACGCTATGAACTAATTAATTTAAATTTAGGATTATTTAAATTAAGAATTAATTATCCAAATCCTATGATTAATTTATGTAAGAGCAATTGGATCTAGACAATATTTATTCTTAATTAAAAGATTTTAAAACGATTTAAAAAAACTTGGGTTCCAAAGCTTTGATTCATCTTCGTTCTCTTGCGGACGAGCATTTAACTTTTAAAGCGAAAAATTTCGATTCAGACGTGCACATTTACCCAGCAGTACACACGTCAGCACATGCTAATGGGTAAGGGTACCCCGTCGGCATATAATTGCCAATGACAAAAATGCCGACAAGTAATACCTGTAAGCATTGGCCAGTTTTTTGTATTGTAAATATATAACCAATATTCGTTTAGAATTTTATGATCTTGGGCCCTACTATGCTTTTAGTTTCAAATTCAATTAAAGTTTAAATTTAGTTTAATTCATTAGTCTTGATTCTTTTAATATATCTTTTCTATTAATAGGAATGATTTTCTTGGCCTACCTTAGTAATAGGTCTTAAACTCAGATCAAGTTAATTTCTGAATTTGAACTTGTTTGAAATAAAATCCATGCATATTTCAATTATTTGAGTTTTAAATCAAAATAATGTTGGATTTAATCCATATGTATTTCATTGGGGACGATGTCTAACGTTGTTCAATTGAGTAATAGCTATTTGTTTTTACCCGGTTGGTCTAGTAATTTTCAGTTAGTTAATTAGAACCTCATGTTGCCAAAGTGACCTCTGTGTGGTGAATGACTTTATTGGAATTATATAGATGTTGTGTGAAGTTATTTATAAGTTATGTGCTCGGCCCAAAGAAAGAAACAGTTTGCCTGAATAATAGCACACATGTGATGATAAGTATGTGATAATTATTACGTGTTTTCATGTGAACATTAGTCAGTCCATAGATAGACTTTTGTTTGACATAACTTATTATCCGTATTTCATCATTACAACAAAAATACCACTTTAATTAATTTTATGTTCAAAGATGAGATAAATGTTGTACTAGGTGTTTTATCGTATGTCCCTATTTGATTCACTTGGCCATATTTGATTTATGTTTCTACATAAAAACTAATTGTATTTTTTTCCTCTAAATTTTGCTTTATTTGTCAACCTTGATCTTTTTGTGCTTATAGCAATATTTTATGATAACATTTGGTGAATTAAATATGAGGTGAATAATGTAGAGAGTATTGAAACATCTAATTTCTTGATTGTTGTTTCATTGCGCAAATATGGAACATCAATGAGTACATTAAAAATATCTACTTTCTCGATGATATTATTTATTTGAATGAGAAAATACCAAAATACTCAACTAGCTTTATTCCCTCATAATAAAGAAATGAAGTTACAGTAGGACACCACATTTGGATGTAAAAACAATGAAATAAGGAATTCACTTATTCCTTTTGCATGAAGGTGTAGCCCGAAGGAAATGTCTCAAGTACGCTTCTCACTTTGGTTTATACTAGTGCTTAACCCGTGCGATGCACGAAGCGAATTGAAATGGATGTTGTAAATTCATTCGATGTAACTGTAATATTATTAATTTATTAATGTAATATAATAACATAAAATACTCAAGTCACGATTTGGTAAACACGAGCAAATTTAAAACAAAGGTCGTGGATATACACACCTCATTTTATTTATTAGTTCACCCTTCTAAAAATGTTATCACAAAAATGTCAATATTATCTTTACACCCTACACCCCCAAATACTTCATCTCCTTCAACTCTCCACCACCACTCCAACTGTCGCCCATCATCGCTGCCACTGCCATGGCCGCCGTCTATTGAAGAACATAAACAAAACATGCACACAAAAATATGTTGCCGCCGCCGTGCCATTAAAGAAAGAAAAACAAAAAAAATTCCAAGAAAAAATTAGTTCGAACCAAACTTTCAAACACAACATATATGTTTAAAAAATCGATTCGAACAATAAATATAACTACGAAAAATTGATTCGTACATAAAACACATGTTCAAAAAATTGATCTGAACTACCCCTTTAAGCCTTGTGAGATTTTTCTTTCGAACAACGTTATATTGTTCGATCAAAAAGTTCAAACACATGACATATGCTCGAGAAACCAGAGACGAACACCCCTATTTTGTATTTGTTTCTTACCTTTTGTCACCCAGATCCATCACTTACCTTTCACCACCCATCACGTTTTTTCTTCTTCCTGTTTGACGGTGGCGGTGACGGTGTGATGGGCGATGATAATGGAAGAGTTGGAGTGGTGGTGAAGGGCTAGAGAAGATGATTTGTTTGGGGTTGTAGCATTTTGTGGTCTGTTGATTTTTTCTTGTTGGATTGAACTCATGAATAGATAGGGTCCCTATATCCGTCCCCTAAAACAAATTAATGGTAAATAACTCCACATTTTTTTATTATGAAACAACTTTTTGCATACTACATTATATGTCAAATTATAGTTTAACTTACATGACAATATTTTCAAACTCTCCATTTAGTTAGTCGCAAAACAATCATATCAGTCACTCCTATTACAAATCGTTGAGTCCATCTCCTTGTTTAGTCTTTGTATCAAAGACAAAGTGAAGATCTTATAATAAAACTTAGGCTTTTCTAATTATCGGTATCCATTATACTTGTTTATCAACATGTATGCGAAAGCTTATCATTAGATTATGTCATAATTCAATCCCATCAATCTGTTTGAGTACAACTTAAGTACAATTGAATAATCTAGTTGTACTTTAGTCATACTTTATTGAACGTTTTATTTTAGATATAATTTATATCAACATAATTAAAAAATTATTAAATAAACCTTTAACCAATAAATATAATACTTGTAATGTAAATTTGAAAAAAAAGAGTAAAATCAAATAAATAAATAAAAAAATTTGTATTGAGATTATAAATATATATTAATTAACTTAAAATTAAAAAATTCACAAAATCATATATATTTTAAATAATATAAAATAAATCCTAAACTATTTTAAAATTGGATTAATATATTATGAATTCTAAATACTTATTTAATAATAAAAAAACAAAGAAATGTTATAAAATAATAAATTAAAACATAAAAGAATATAAAATATGTTAAATATATATAAGAAATATATATTATATACAAATACTTATCAAATAATTTTTAAAAATATGAAGATAGTAATATTTTAAATAATATAAAATAAATCTTATTTCAAAATAATTCTATATAAAAATATAAAATAACTTAAATCTTGAATAATAATTTATTAAATCCCAAAAGTAACAAAACACACTTAAAGTTCTATGAATAATAAAATAATCAAAAAAATATGCATTTAGTTAAATAAATATAACATATATGTTTTAATTATAAATGGTTCTTAATAATTTCTAAGATGAAATAAAATATAAACCTAAATATCTTAATATAATATAATAATATAAATATGAAATTATTTTAAAATCAAATAAAAATATAATAAAATTATCATTAATTTTTGAATATTTATTTTAAAGACATGGAAAGAATAAACTGGCGATAGGGATAAAGTAAATTAAATAAATATATAAAATTAATTATAAATAGTGTTTTTTTTATCTCTTTAAAGTTTATAATAAAACAATAAAAAAGATCAAGAAATTATAAAACATAATAAAATATATCTTAAAATATTTTAAAATAGAAAGTAATATAACTAATTAATTTTATAGTATAAAAAATAATCTCCTAAATCTACAAAATAAAAAATATAATATTATAAAAATATAAAAAATACTACAAAATGAAAAAAAAAAAAGAAATACCAAATAAATGAGGTATCATATTAAAATTCTAATTGAGAGCCTTTGTATTCTATTTCACTATAGTTATTTTTTTAAATCAGTCTGGTAATTAGCTCAAGATAGCCACTGAGTAATTAACCACCAAGTCATCGAGTCAGTAGATGAACCCGATAATAAATTAAAATTTATATATACATTTCAGTTTATATGAAAATAATTATATAACCAAGAGTAATAAATCATTGATGTGTGGATTTCTAACTTTAAATACTTAAAGTCATAGTAATTAGTCACAAATTATTAATATTCAAATGTTCATAAATAATTATATAGTTAGAAAATAAAAATAATGTATTGAATTCTTTATATTATGCGATTATATAATCATTTTTTTGTTCTGCCCACATATAATCTTGATTTCAAATTTTAATCAAGTAATTGTTTAAAGTTATTTACCTTTCACTTATGTCCATAATATATTTTTTTACTTTTTTTAGGAAAACGAAAAAAAGAAAAAAGAAAAAAAAGTGTCATTGTCAAGTTTGTGACACGTTTAGGGTCAAAGTCTGGGTCATCTGAGTTTTACTCGAGTCACATATAGAAATAAAAAAATATGACGCTATTAGGTTTTTCCTCGTATCACCTGGTCTGGTCAACAAATAAAATTATGGAAGAAAAGACAAGTTCTTGTTACTGATTATAACTTTATTTTCTTTGTATTCGTTGCATATATTTATTTAATAATTTTATAGAATCTAATTATGAGTTTTTTTGAGTTAATTTAACTTATTCTATAAATTTTCTCTTTAATTTTATTTGATTGTTGATTTCAATTTTGTTACATATTTATGAAAAAAATATTTATAGTTTAATTATAAGTTCTTATATTTTTATCTATATGCTTTTATTAATATTTTCAATTTTATTTAAAGCTTTCGAAAAAATAGTTATGTTTTACTTTTGGTTTTTTAGGTTATTCAAATTTATTAACTAATTATTTACATATATTCATATATTTATTTTAAATATTTTTTTATATTTTATATATTCTTCAAAAAAATATTTTTATTTTTCTCAAAATTTATTTATTATTATATATAATTCTTCTATATATTTTATATTTTCTTTAGATAAATTATAATCTTCAAAAGAATACTTACATAAATAATTATATAAATAATAAATAATTGTGGAGTCAGTAGTCAAGTGAGTTGAAAGATGTATCCAGATAAGACTATGAAAAAATAATTGCAATTGGTACAATTTAAGTTTTCATTGATAAAAGTAATTTGGAATTGGAAGAGCTTACAATATTTTTCATAGTAATATTTATTTCTATTTTCATTTTGATAGAACTTAGCTATACTTGTTAATCGTAAAATATAAGCTTATTTCTTATCACTTTCGATATTCAAATATGATAGCTTCCTTATCAGTGACGATAAAGCCTCTTACATGCATGTCAGTTTATATGTACAAAAGATACATAATACTAATTAAGGATATGGTAAGAAATATGGTTATTTAATTAATTTTTTTCCCATAAATTTGGGAGAAGTGAGTAATAATGCAATATTAATTTTTAGTAGAGTTTTATACTAAGTAGTAGCAAACAAATCCCCATATGTTTTTTGGATATGAACAATTCTATTATTAGAATCTCATATATTTGAGGTTGTCCAACTAAAGTAGAATTTGTACATAGGTATGTGAGTTAATATTTTTGTTAAGAATTATAGAATACTTTTTAAGATTGAGTTTATTTAAGAAAGTCGAGCTTGAGTCGGAGAAAAGGTAATTGATTTTATCTTTTGTAAGATTTATAATTTCTTGCTAAAATTGTAATTGGGAATGATTCTTTCGTAACATTGTTCAATATGCAATTTTCGGATCAACAATGTAATATTTAAAAATTCACCGTGTAAGACAAACTTATCAATCTCAAAATAAGATATCAGATTAGATGATATTTGGGAATGGCAATGGTATTTTGGTATCTCGTCTAATTGTCAATAAGTATGAGTCTAAATAGTCATAAATGAATTCAAGACCGAAAAGATTTTAAGACAATATTGAGAGCTATAAGGTATGTCTAGTCGAGAAGTTTCATCTAAATAAACACAACAAAAAAAATCACTGAATGCTATAAGGGAGAACTTTTAGCAAACCTGTCAGTATCGTGTTTACTGACGAGCGCCACCCTTCAGTATTATGGCATTAGTAAATGTATACTGACGGAATTATTCTACCCGTAAGCATCTGTTGATGGGTACGACCCGTCAGTAAAGTCCTCGGACAACATACGACACCCATCAGTATTTGCGAACGTGCTTGCTGACGGGTTGAGCCCGTCAGTATTTATAAAATATTATAAGTAAATAATATTTTGCTTGGGTAGACCCAGCCCAGCCCGTCCCACAACCATCAACCCATCCCAACCCGCGTCAATTTAAATTCCACATATGGCATGGGTGATATCGAACCCGCAACCTCTTGTAAATAGAGAAGTGGTATTACCGTATCACCAAGACAATTACATGTGAGAGTTTATATATATTTAATATATATTAGATATGTAAATTAAGTTATAAATTATACATTTAATAATTATATTATTTATAAATATAGATTATATCTATGAATAATGATATTATAAATATATAATATTATTATCTATAAGTATATATATATAAATATATATTATAAATATTATTATTTATAAATAATTACAAATATATATTATATATAAATAATGATATATATTTATCATAAATATATAATATTATTTATAAATATATACATATATAATAATTATATTATACTTATAAATGTATATTATAATTAAATAATATTTATTGAAAGTTATGTTATATATATAAAGTTAAAATATTAATATATTTAGATAATAATATATTATATATATATATATATATATATATATATATATATATATATATATATATATATTTATTTATGAATAATGATATTATAAATATATAATATTATTATATATAAGTAGAAGAAAATTACAAAGTTTTATATTTTTAATTGAAAAAATATTTATTTTATAATAATTATATATTAATATATATATATATACACATATATTATATTATATTTATAAATGATTAAATATAGTTGTATACTTATTAATGATTAATATAACTATATATTGCTTACAGTTATATCTGTCAGCAAACCGGTCAGCATAAAAAACCCGTCATCATATTCTGACGGCTTTTTGTCCGTCAGCATTTTCCGTCAGTAAAGGTAACCCGTCAGCAATCCATCAACATATGTTGACGAATTTCTGTCCATCAGCATTTGCCCTTTTTTTTTTTTTTTTTAGTGAAAAACATTGATTATAAAAAGACTTTCCTTTATAGTTATCAATATTTTTTTATTATTAATGTGGCATTGACTCATTTGGTTTGAGTTGGCTTCTTATTTATTTACTTACTATATTTGAATATTTTATATACTATAAGTCTAGTGGAAGCATAATATTACTATTTATGTTTGAGATTCTTTTGTATGTTTAAGTTTATAAACTTTTGGATATCGCACTACAAAAAAACCCGACTATACTGACGGGTATGCTAACGGGCATAAAGCCGTTAGCAATGCTGACGGAATTACTGACAGAAAACTTTGCTAGCAGTTTTGCTGACGGCCAAGGCCATCAACAAATATCCTCGTCAGTAGCCCCTCAAGGAAAGAGCGAGAATTTATCCCGCTTAATCATCCTGATGGCCTTACAGGATATAATTTTTAATTAAAAAAACAAAAATATACACGCTAATGGCCTTCCCCGTCAACGTATAAGTACCAATAATCCTGACGACCTTATCCGTCAGGATTCTAACCTAAAATATTGCCCCCCCCCCCCCCCCCCCCCCTCTCTTCACCTCATTCTGTCAAACTGGATTAAAAAAAATTGCAAAAAACCCTGCCCTCCGTCGCCAACACATCGCCGCCGCCCACCACCACCACGCGTGCCCTCCGTCACCGTCGCCCACCACCACCACCAGCGCCTTCACCTTCCACCACCGCCGTTGCCAACCACCACTGTCGTTGCCTGCTCCCGCGCCATCGACCATCACATCTGGCGTCGACCACCACCACCGCCGTCCAAAGTTAGTTTTATTGTTATTAGTTTTTTTAATTATTATGAATTTATTGTTAATATTTTTTGATGTTTGTTTATTCTTATTATTTTTCTAATTATTATGAATTAATTATTAATATTTTTTTATGTTTGTTGATTATTATTATTTTTTAATTATTATGAATTAATTGTTAATTGAATAAACCTAAAATATATCCATTTGATAGAATATACGTTAATTTAGCAAATATAAAATAAAATTTTGTTTTTCTTAAATAAAAATCTATTTTTCTTTAAAATAAAATACTATTTTTTTCAAATGAAAATCAATTTTTTTAAATAAAAATCTGTTTTCTTTTTTTTTTAATAAAAATCTATTTTCTTTTTTTATTTAATAAAAATCTTTTTTTTTAAATCAAATTTGGGATTTAAATAATTTTAATATAAATTGTATTTAATTTATCATTCTTTTTTTTATTTTGAAAATAAATTTATAGTTTTTAAAATAATTTTAAATTAAATAAAAATTTATTTAAAATTCTGTTTTTATTTTCTAGTTAAATAATTAGGTTTCAAATAGAGTTTAATTTTGAAATAAATATTTGATTTCAAATTAGGGATCTAATCTTAAATAATTTCGAAATTAGGGTTGGTAAATTTTTAGGAAAATACGTACACAAAGATTCTAAAAATGGGACCCACCTTGATATGACGTGCATGGATACATTGAGGTAAAATGCAAAACACTACATCTAATCACTTATTGAACACTTGCTTTGGAAATGTCAGAAGAAAAAAAAATAGAAGTTGTTTTTCTGACATTGTCATCTTCTTAGATTTTATCATACGAAGAAAAAAATATCATGAGTGATAGTAGTATATCAGCCTATATGACTGTAGTCTATGTGGCATCATGATTATTATAGAAGTATATGAGTACAAATTTACTACAGTACGTACGATACCTTACTACAAAAAAACTGCAAATTTTCGAGGGATTTTCCGAGGGAACGAAATTCCCTCGGAATTTTCTGAGGGAACACCGAGGGAAATAAAAATCCCTCGGTTTTTTCCGAGGGAATTACGTTCCCTCGAAAATCAGGGCGCCAAATGTTCCCGCCATGTTTACCGAACGAAAAACCGAGGGATGACCGACGGATAGTTTTTTCTATTTTTTTCAAAAATCCCTCGGAATTTCGAGGGATTTTGAATTCCCAGGGAAATGTTAAAAAATAAAAAAAAATCAAATAAATAGAAAAAAATAGAAAAATCGTAAAAACGAAACCGATCATATCATCTTAGGCACGTGGGGTTGTTTTGACCCCAAATTCGATCTTAAAATACCAACGAGTATGTGCGTGCCCTCACGTGTCGTGGGGTTCGACCAACAACAAGATACG
>BMAC01000566.1:20899-46515 GCA_014905375.1 Phtheirospermum japonicum | reverse complement strand
GAGGGAATAAAATCCCTCGGATTTCCGAGGGAATTCCATTCCCTCGGAATTCCGAGGGATTTTATTCCCTCGGAAATTGAAAAATTCCGAGGGAAATGTTCCCTCGGATTTCCGAGGGATTGTCCGGTAATGTTTCCGAGGGGAAAAAATCCCTCGAAATTCCCTCGGTTTTGTAATTCCGAGGGATTTATTTCCCTCGGAACCGATTTCCGAGGAGGGTTTTTTCGAGGGGATTTTTCCCTCGGAATTTCCCTCGGTTTAACCAAAACCGAGGGATTTTTGCTTATTTCCGAGGGAAAAATCCCTCGGAAATTTTGATTTTTTTTGTAGTTAGTTTACAATTTATATAGTTTAAAGTTTTGTACCCACAAATTATATTGTGATATAGTTATGCACCCATTATATTGTATATATATTGTTCATGCATGGGAGGCCGTGATTTAATTTTGTTTATATATATTATTGTCATTGGTGTTGTTGGTTGTATCCCGTCGGATGTTGACGTAGGTTACGGCGCCAACCGGGAGGTGTTGTCCCTCCAATAGCGGTTTTTCAAAATTTTTTAAAAAAACGTGATAGGGTGTCACGTAGTTTTATTTAAATTTTCAAAATATTTCTTAAAAATGTGATGGCGGTAATTGATTATTTGGAACCTTGGCGAATTGACGCGATTCATATTGTTGTAGAAAATCAATTGCATATAGATCACTTGTTTGAGAATTAATATCAAATAGAAGATTTTGAAACTAAGTTTCGAATTATTCCAATATTCCTTAGACCCGTTTTAGATTTAGTATCAAATATAGAGTTTGATACTAAATCTCGAATTGTCCAATTTTTGGACAGTTTGAGAATGTGACTTGTAGTATGGTTATTTTATGTCTATGTTTTTATTTTTTTAGTTTTGGAATTTTGATTTCTGCATCTCTCTAATTATTCTCGGGTGCACTGAAATATACGTGTACTACGAGAAATAAGGGGAGATGCTGCCGAAATTTTGAATCTAAGAAAAATTCATATTTTAAGATCATACATACTACTAAATGTCACGTTCTTGAATGAGATAAAAGCCTTACCAATTATAACTTTAATTACTCATTCTTCTCGTAATGCTGCCAAAATTTTGCCAAGTTCTTTTCCGGCCATTGATTCTAAAATCACGAATAACATTCAATAATCTTAGGATGGCTGCTGATCGTAGTTGGATGTACAAACAAAATATTACAGAATTTCTAAATCTGGTGTTCGTGGCCGGTGTAGATAGTTTCGTACAATTTGCACTCACGCATGATTCTGCAGAGAGGGACGGTGATAAACTAAAATGCCCTTTCCCATGAACTAAGTGTAGGAACTCTAGTTATAGGTCTATCGATGAGATAAAATGTCACCTCGGTACTAAATGGTGCATTGCTGATTACTATATTTGGACTCATCACGGGGAAACAGATCTCGTCTCATCGTCTGCTGATATTAAAGTCGGGGGATCATCATCAAATGCATACGTCGATATGATGCAAGATGTTGCCGGTCCGAATTTCGATATAAATGATATTGAGTTGGATGAATCACCTAATCCCAAGGCAAAGAAATTTTTCTATATTCTGAAAGCTGCAGAAAAACCTCTGTATCCTGGTTGCGAGAAACACAATCGGTTGTCTTTAGTTGCCCGTCTTATGAATTTAAAATCAGAGCATGGCTTTTATCAAAAATGTTATGATTAATTTATTGATTTAATCAAAGAGATCGTGCCAGAAGACAACAATATTGCAGATAATTTCTATGAAACTAAGAAGTTGTTTAGAGGTATGGGGTTACCAATATAGAAGATATATTGTTGCGTGAAGAACTTCATGATTTATTGGAAGGATGATTTGAATCTGGATAAGTGCAAGTGTTGTGATCATCCACGGTTAAAACCCGCGAAGAAGGGACAAGCTAAACGATGCGAGTCCAACTTAGTTCCGTACAAGAGGATGTTTTACTTTCCTCTAATGGCCCGCCTGCAGAGGTTGTACGCATCTAAAAAAATACAAAAGATATGCGGTGGCATGCAGAAGATATGGTAGAGGATGGTGTCATGCGTCACCCATCATATTCTAAACCTTGGAGGCACTTCGATCAAACTCATCCAGAGTTCGCCGCTGAAACTCAAAATTTAAGATTGGGTCTATGTACAGATGGATTTCAACATTTTCAAAGTTTTGGAAAACAATACTCGTCATGGCCGGTGATTGTCACACCATACATTTGCCTCCCTAGGTGTGCATGAAAGAGTAGTACATGTTTCTCAGCGTTCTCATCCTGGGCCCACAGAACTCTAAAGATAAGTTAGATGTTTTTCTACAGCCGGTGGTTGAGGAGCTGAAGCAGTTGTGGTCCGATGGTGCTCTCTCGTACGATGTATCTAAAAAAACAAAACTTTCAGTTATGAGCGGCCCTTATGTGGACCATTAGCGACTTTACTGCATACTCGATGTTGTCCGGTTGGAGTACGGCCAGCCGAATGGCTTGTCCGTATTGCATGGAGCGTTCAGACACTTTTACCGTGCAAAAGAGAATGAAACAATCATGGTTTGATAACCATCATAAATTCCTAGAATGTGATCATTGACTTCGTAAAGATAAAAAAAATTAGGAAAAATAGTAAGGCTGAAACTCTGCCGCCGCACATCCGTTCTGGAACAGAGATTTTGACCGAAATTGAAATGCTAGGACTTCTGAAGGTAACCAATGAAAATGCAAAATGTGTGAATGGACTAATAGCGAAGAATAGTGGTGGGAGAAAATGAAGTATTTTTTGGGATTTGCCTTACTGGAGCACTAACTTGATTCGTCATAATTTAGACGTTATGCACATTGAGATTTTTTTTTTTTTTTGATAATGTGTTTAACACAGTGATGAATGTCAAAGGGAAGACAAAAGACACTTTAAAATCCAGAGATGAGTTAGCAAAATACTGTCACCGTCCTGAACTTCATGCAGACGCATCAAGAAAGTATCTAAAAGCGTCGTACACGCTCGATAAGCCATCGAAAGTTCCATTGTGTGAATGGATAAAAGCTCTCAAATTTCCAGACGGGTACTCATCAAATCTTGGTCGCTGTGTTGATATGAAAGGGTTGAGATTGTACGGGATGAAAACCCATGACTGTCACGTGTTTATGCAGTGGTTGATCCCAATTTCATTTCAAGAACTGCTTCCTCATCCCGTGTGGAAGGCACTAACAGAGCTAAGTTTGTTTTTCAAAGATCTGAATGTTAGAGTCATTGTAATTACTGATATGGGTCGTTCAGACCGTGACATTCCCTTAATACTCTGTCAACTTGAGATGATATTTCCACCAAGTTTCTTCGATTCAATGGAATATTTGCCCATCAACATACCATACGAAGCGAGAATTGCTTGTCCAGTGCATTATAGGTGGATGTATCCTTTCGAGAGGTTTCTTCGCATCTTCAAAAATAACGTAAAGTGTGTATTGAAGGCTCGATAGCAAACACATATCTAGTTGAAGAGGCGTCGAATTTTGTTTCGTACTAATTCGACGATAACGTCACGACAAAAAGGGCAAACTTAAATCGTAATTAAGAAGTTCAGAATGATGAAGACGACGATCCAAACGTTCTATCAATTCTCAAAAATAATGGTGAATCTTTCTCAGACACAGGGAAAAGATTCTTGTCGGATGAAAAATTGGCCGAGGCCCAAAGATATGAGTTACTAAATTGTGCTGAACTCTAACAATTTATAAGGTTAACGATTCAAGCTCATTGCAATTGTAATTATCAAAATCTATAAAATTAAATATTATAAAAATTCTTCATTTTAAACATAAATGTGCAGTTTGTTCGAAGATGGAGTTAAACATCACCAACCGAACATTATAGATGAGGCACTGAATCAAAAATTGGACGCTGAATTTCCTGTTTGGTTTGAGAACTACGTGAGTCTTAATTATCTTTCAAATTACGTGGAAATTAATATATATTATAACATTTTAAAACATAAAGTTATTGTAGGAAAGAGACCCTTTGAACAATGTAAATAGCAATTATATGAGGTCCATCGCGTATGGTCCATCACGTGTTGTGAACACATTAAATGGTTGTAAGATAAATGGATATAGATTTCACATGCTTGCATATGGTTCTGAATGATCAACGTCGAGCACAGGAGTTTGTATAAGAGGAACAAATTATGGGCCAAATTACATGGATTACTACGGTTGTCTTCTAGAAATGGTTAAATTGGAGTATCACGGGCTTTAGACGACCGAAAGGACACTCTTGTTCAAATGTGAGTGGTTTAATCCAACTCCAGCCGGCACGAAAATTCACCCTCTATATAAGCTCGTTGATATCAATCATAAACGTATATTCAATTGATACAAGCCATTTGTACTCGCCTTTCAAGCGACTCAAGTGAACTATAGTTCGTATCCGAGTTTGAAGGGAGACAAACTAGATTGGTGGGCAACTTGTCAAATTAAAGCTCGATCGATGGTGGATTATATCGAGCCTCGCGTTCCTGAACAACAGTCATTCCAAGAAGATGTTGTTTCCTGCAATACATTGGAGGATGTCGACTTCCAATTAAACGACCCTCTCAATCACGAAAACGACGAGTTGGTCAATGATGATTTAGAAGAGTCAAAAAGTGATGAACTAGTATTAACTAAAGAAGACGAAGAAAGCTACGAAGATGAGTCTAAAAGTTAGGTTTGAGGTTCGAAGATTTTATGAGTGCTAATGATAATTTGAACAATCATATATACATACATATATATACATATATATATATATAAATTAATTTTATATATTAATAAAATTGAGTTGTATGTTAGATGCCTAGCAGGGGTGCTCATAATCGTCAGATTTCTCTCGGGTCATCGTCCTCGGGACACCATGAGGATGATGCCACCGACCTAGATTTCGATGATAATGTTCCACATACCCCATCTGATGAGGCGAGGAGCACGCCAGGTATAGAGGTCAGGACTACCGATATCGAGGTATTCGCACTCAGAAATAGGTAAGTAACACTTTAATAAATTTTGTTATGTGTTCAATATATAATTTAAATATTTGACATATATTGAAATAAATTTATTAATTTATAGGTTACGAAGTCCGTCGAAGGACTTGCTGACCTATTTAAGGACTATACACGAGTCTCATATCTACCCAGTACGGTAAAAATTCGAGCACATCCCGAGCACCATCATCAGACGTGGTGGCCTCATTTTAGGGTAACTTTGTTTATTTATTTTGTTTTGTGTTAAGTACATTGATTAATTATTTTGTCTAATTGTATTTCTTTTGTAGGAATTGGTGTGGTGGGACAGAGGTATATACGATGAGAATTCCATCAAGATGACATTCTATATAGCGATGCGGGATTCTTATAACAGTAGTATATATGAGTGGAAGAAGGCGTATCGACTAGCTGGGACAATACCTTCCTGCGTAGGGGAGACGATCTAGAATAGATGGCTGGTGGAGTTTCAGAGGCCTGAGGAGGTAGAGAAGTCGGAGAAGGCCAGGCACAACAGATTGAGCGAGCCCGAAGGCCCTTCGAATTGTATAGCGAAGCACCGAGCGGGTCTAAGCCGGAAAATCGACAAGCTGCCGAGATTATAAGTCGATAAAATTTTTATATTTTAAGTAATTAATTATATTATTGAACATGTACAATTTTATATTTTAATTAATTCATTATATTAAATATTGTAAATGTATCTTTATATACAGGCTGCTCAGACGGGTACGCAACCCAGTAACTACAACCTTCTTCTGAAGTATCATTGAAATCTTGACAACACATTTACGGATCCTAAAGCCCAGATGATAGTTGTAAGTTTATATATTATATATATCTGAGTTATTTAGCATAAAATCTGATAAAAGCTGTTTGMTAATAATAGTTGAAAATTTTGATATCAAGAGGACTATGAGAGGGCTTTGGAGCAGAGGCGTGCTGCGTCGTCTGATGATAGCAGCACTCAGGTAAACCTGAACGAGATCTATCTATAGGTTGTCGGGAATAAGAAGGGTCAATGCTATGGTCTTGGATGCTTCGGGAAGACTTAGAAAGGTTGTAGTACTTCTTCCACCTCCACCGCCGATGTTTGTAAGTTTCAGACGCAGCTCCAGTCCCAATAGACGCAGCTTGAGCTAGACAACCAGGAGATTCAGCGGATCTGCCAGGAGCAGGCGCTGGAGATTCTGCGGATTCGCGAGGAGCAGGAGCATTCCCATATGGTGCTCCATCAGCAGATCGAAGTCGCTGTTGCCCTGGCTATGTCTCGTCAGCCTCCTACTCAGCCTCCCCCTGATTCGACATTTAATGGTGGTGATAGTTAGATGGATGATAATTCGGGATTTTTTTATACATTCGATGGATGGATTGATTTTTAATTGTTGGATAATTTCTTTAGACTTTTAATTAGTGGATAATTATGTTGGATTATCTAAAATTTTATTTGTTTATTATTTTTTGATTTAAATATTAATTAATATATCCGAAAATTTAATAATATTTTCATTCCCTTACTGACGGCCTACTGGCGGGTGGGCCGTCAGTATATTTCAGGAATTTTCTGACGGCCATTACCCGCAAGCAATACTGACGGGCACATACCCGCCAGGACTGCTGACGGCCAAACCCGTCAGGATGCCATGAAATATTCCTTGCGGCCGAACCCGCCAGGAACACGGACGGCCATTTCCTGGCGGATTTGGCAATCAAGAGAGCCGTCAGCAGTCCTGGTGGGAACATTTTCCCGTTAGGATACTATAATCCTGACCACGATAATATTGACGGCCAATATCTATCAGGAGGCCGTCAGTATTCCATATACTGACGCCTTTCTGATGGATTTGGCCGTCAGCATATCTGGAATTTTTTGTATTGATTATATAATCTCTTAGCAAGTAATTAACCCTAATATGTTTGAAAATTCCATAATTATTTTTCAAAGTTATTGAAGAACAAAGTGACCTTATGCTCTATTATTGGTAGTCAAATATTTTGAAGATCATTTGGTGTTTTTTGAGTCTGATTTTATTGGATGGCAATAAGATCACTTCGGCTATATCTAACTTCTAATTAAAAGAGTTATTCAGAAAAAGGTGTTATGTGGACACTAATAGATCTCTACATTTTGTCAACTAAGTTTTGAAGTATCTTATTATGGATATGGTTGAGAAATTTGGCTTGCCATACTCTGATGAGACAACAAGTTTCTTATTGATAAGGAAAGAGTTCAAAATTTGTACGGAATATTTAAGGACAAATTTTTTCTAGTAATTTCACCCAATGTGGTATAAATACATGATGTTTTTTTCGAGCATAGTGAATCAAACTTTTTACACCTAGTTTTTATTTATAAATAAAAAGCTCGTCCGCAGGAGAACAGAGCAGCTGTAGGAGGTAAGTTGGACTCGAGTCGAATCAAAAGGAAGAATAATCAGAATTTATTTCGGTGTTTGGTTTTACTAACATAAAAACGAAAGGAAAGACTACACTAAACACGCGATCCAATTTGGGTTTGAGAGTTCTAACATCTAATGCGAGCAATAAAATCAAAAGCTTTGAAACGATTAAGAAAGCGAGGGTTCTAGTGCGCCAGAATCATCTCCACGATTAGGGTTGTCAATCCCGATGGCTCTAAATTGCCTTAGGCACTAGAACGATAAATTTTAACCTACAAGCATTAACATATTCAAAAGCAGAATTTCAACAATTTTGAAAGCATTAAAATTATCGAGCATTAAAACAACTAAGAAACAGCTAAACTACTAAAGCAAATAAACATAAATTAAAAACGAGAAGAACGATAAAAGGAATACGAACTAAATTAACATAAACATTCAAAGATAACCAAAGATAAACTATAAAACAATTAAATATAGTGCATAAAAACTTATCATCTAGAAAAGCAGCAGCAATCCAACGTGTGTACAACAACGACAAACGGAACTTGAACAATGAACGGAATAGAAACAATGAAACAAAGAACTATTAAACTTGAATTATACGTGTGATCGAAAGGGGGGAAGAACCGAGGGATCTCTGTAATGTCCGAACCTTCCCCCAAGTTCCAGCTCTTGGTTTCTAAAGAAGATAATGGGTTTATATATATTTCTCCGAAAATAACCACCAAAACTGCCTTAGAGTTGACCGACGCGTGCCGAGGGCGTGCGCGTCGATTGGGCGTTGCCCCAACACGGGCACGCGTCGACGCCCATGCCGCCCTCGTCGGTCGATGCTGGGTCGACGCAAACTCTCTGTTGCGTCGACCTGTGCTTGCGTAGGCTAACGCATCGCTTAGTCAACACGTAGGGCCTCAGCCCGCGTCAGTTGATGCTTGGCACGCGTCGGTCAATGCTAAGGCAATTTTGGTGGTTATTTTCAGAGAAATCTATATATTATTTTCTTAGAAACCGAGTGCTGGAACTTGGGGGAAGGTTCGGACATTGCAGAGATCCCCCGGTTCTTGCCCCCTTCTGATCACACGCATAATTTGAGTTTAATAATTTATTGTTTTGTTATTTCCATTCGGTTCATTATTCAAGTTTCGTTCATTGTTGTTGTACACACGTTGGATTGCTGCTGCTTTTCTAGATCATAAGTTTTTCTGTACTTTATTTAATTGTTTTATAGTTTAGCTTTGGTTATCTTTGAATGTTTATGTTAATTTAGTTCGTATTCCTTTTAATGTTCTTCTCGTTTTTAATTTATGTTTATTTTCTTTAGTAGTTTAGTTGTTTCTTAGTTGTTTATATGCTTGTTAATTTTCATGCTTTCAATTCTTGAAATTTTGCTTTTGAATATGTTAATGCTTGTAGATTAAAATTTATCGGTCTAGTTCATAGGGCCATTTAGAGCCATCGGGATTGATAACTTTGATCGTGAAGATAATTCTGGCGCACTAAAACCCTCGCTTTCGTAATCGTTCAAAGATATTGTTTCAGCCTGAAAAGTGAACTACCCAAGGAATACTTTTATAGAAACCAGAGCTTCCGGAACCTGCACCACAAAACTGATTAGAAAGGACCAGAGCTCCGATGCTTAAGTCAGTAAGCGTTTGAGGTGTTTTCCAAGAAGAAAATAAAAAAGCCCAAAAGAATGACATGCCTCTCTCAGCCTTGGGGTTGAGATATTTATAGCTTTCCTTAACGGGGACCCCAGCCAGGATCTAAGGAACACATGGCGTGAATTAAGGGCCGTTACCCAACAAATTCTGACAAGTGGTCCCACCTGTCTTTTTGTTGGGAATCTGGGAAACAGTTCTCTCTTTCCAGATCTTCTTTATTCCTCTCCCTCAATCTGACCTAGTCCACAATTCTTTGTCTTTTCTCTCCTCTATCCCCTGCTGTTTAACAAGTCAACTCTTGCTAATACTAGGGAAGAGTTCTATTTTTCAAGGGATTCAATCAGGTCCTTTTACCCAGGTGAGATTAATCCCCACCTCTAGGGCTTCAACTGGATATAATCTCCGGACTTCTAATGTTCTTGCAGATGACCAGGTCAGGAACCTCAAGGGGTAGCCATCCTTCCCCACATCTTGTTCTACCAGGAGGGCTAACTAGGTCTTTCGTAGAGACGGAATTAGTCTAGCCTTCTCTTAAGTTATAATTTTGGGTCAGAGCTACCCCAATCCAGGTCTGGAATAATAGCTCAAGTGCCCCATTTCCTCGATAATGTACCCTCCATAGTTAGCACAAACACACTTAGGGATATCCGTGTCACCTTTCCTATCTCCGACCGGTTTTCTTTCACCAGCCCAGCGCCTGACGAGAGGGCCTCCGCGCCCCCCGCCGGACACCTGACCTTCTACGTGGATCAATTCTACGCAGGGTTGAGCCTGCCGGTTCACCCTTTCATATTGGCCGTATCCCGGCTGTACCAAATCCCAGTCCAACAATTTTTACCAAACGCTTTCCGCGTCATGGCCGGATTTCACCTTGCGGCACAGTATGCTGGCCTTGTACCTACAGCTCAGCTTTTCTTCTCCCTGTTCCAGGAGAAAAGTTCTTCAGGTTTATTTTATCTCTCCGTACGAGCGGATGTTCACTTTTTAACTGGTCTTTCCTCTTCCCATAAGAGCTGGAAGAAGAAGTTCTTCTTCGTCCAGAGTTCGGAGGACTGGGGCTTTCCCATTGAGCCCATTACTTACCTTCATCCCCAGGTCCGTATATCCCGGAGTGACAGATCTCCCCATCTGAGTGAGAAAATAGCTGTCTTGAACCAGACCCCCTTTGATCTATCCAAGCTTCTTAAACCCAAGATCCTAAACTTCTTCAACTCCCAACGAGAAAATGGACCTCTGCCTTCCCACATTGGTATATGCTCAATTATAGTTCATATCATCTTTCTGATGTTACCCTCTTTTTCTTCTCTCTCTCTCTCCTTTTTTCCCTCTCTCTCTCTTTTTTTTTTTTATCTCATTCTCTTTTCTCTTCTTTCCAGTAACCATGATGCAAGCACTGTTAGGGGCGAAGGCGAAGAAGGCGGCAGCGAAAGATCAGAAAAGCCCCTTGGGCGAGCCTGACAGAACTTCCCCTACTCAGGAAGGGGTGACCTTGGTGGTAGCTCCTTCCAGCCGTCCTCGAGAACGCAACCCTCCAGAGCAGGCCTCAGTAATTCCCCTAAGAATTGCTCCACCCGAAGTGACAAAGAAGAGTGTGGGGCAAGGGGAGAGGGCTCTGCCCAAATCAGCAGCCCATACTCAGGAGGTCCAGCCCCTATCTGACCCCGAGGAGGGGCAACTCCAACCTAGGAAGAGGAGGAGGGAGGAAAGGCCCACAAACACCCCTGGGGGGACTCCACAAGTTCCTCCCTACCCCAACCAGACCTTCTTCAACAGGTCTGTGATGAATTGTACTGGCGAGGTGGACAGGCAGTATATGATGGGGCTTGCTCCAACAGCTGATCGTCGTGAGACGGAGAAACTGTCTGATCCTGCTCTATTGGATTCATATTGTCAAGCAGAGGCGCAGGTAAGGCATTTAATGCTGGTTGTGATTCCAGTCTTTGTTGGAACTTTCGCTCATTCCTTTGTTAATTTTCCTTTTGTAGGCGGTGGTGCTTAGGGCCACTCTCCTAGCCCGGGCTTGGGGCTCTTTACTCCAGGCGGACCTGAAGAGGGAGATTGAGGATCTGAAGAAGCAGAAGCAAGAATTGCTGGCCAAGAACCATGGCCTCAATGCTGATCTGGAGCTGCTCAAGGCAGAGCTGGTAGGGAGCAAGGCAGAACTGTTAGCTTGGCGGGAGTCCGACACAAAAAAGCATGCTCAGATAGTCCTCTTAGAGCATGAGGTAAAGGATCTCCGGGAGAAGGTGCGAGCTGCCCGAGCCGAGGGGGAAGCTGACGAGGAAGCGAGGGGTCTCACAGAGGGCGAAGCGAAGGGGAGGCTTGGATTTTTAAATTCGGACGAAGGTCTTCGCCTGATCCAACTAACCCGAGCTACCACGCGCCAGGCCTTTCTGGAGTCGATGGATCTGTACCGGCTTTTGGTGCCTGAGGCTGAGGCTTATTATCTCCTTGGCGTGGATGCTCATGCCAAATGGGTATCGGAGAATCCATCTTTACCCTTCGACCGAGAAGCACCTATCCATGGCGCATCCGAGCCTACTTCCTTCTCGCACGCAGCTAAGGTTACCGGTTACACATGCTAGATGATTTGTCTTTTGCTGATCATATCCGCCAGGCCTTTTGCTCTTCTAGCTCGACCTCTTCTACTCCCCCCAATCAATCGTTGGCGATGGTTGCCACTAATTCTCCAACCTTCGCCGACTTGGGAGATTTGCAAGACTCTACCCAATTTGAGAAGAGCTTTGCTGAGGGATCCCAGACCCCAAGGCAGTCGTGAAGAGGCGCTGGAGTAGAGCTTTATGCTTTTCAGGAGGATTTGTCTGCCTTGTCTGCCTCAGCTTTTAGTTTTATCGAACAGATCTGCATGTTATATCCTGTGTGGCTGGTCTGTTTGTTTTTTGTTTTTCCTGGATGTTAAATGGGGCTTTATCTTTATTTATTTTCTGCTATTTTATTATAATCAAAGTCGCCGACCCTCCGGGGAAGGTGCGCAACCTGTAATCTGTTCTTGGTTAGTGATATATATAAGCTTTATGTTTTTTCACGCGTCAAAGTTTCCTCATAAGATATTTTATCTTGCTGTATGGTCTAGATGACCATTAGATCAGGCGGATCAGCACATCCGTCTTTAAGCTGTTAATCCGGTCGGGAAAATAACACGACTCATCCCGACCTTATCGATTAATCCAGTTTGAGCTAGGTCTAGGACATCTGTCCTTAGCCAATTCTCGACTTTAACCAGCAATCAGGCTAGGAAAACTTCTGGACATCTGCTTCTTAGCCAATGCTTTCTTGAGCTGACAATTAGATAAGGCAAATTTAGGACATCCATCCTTAGCCAATCCTGGCTTAAAATTAATTATCAGGTCAGGAAAATTTTAGGACATCCGTCCCTAGCCAATCCTGGCTTAAACTGACTAACAGGTCAGGAAAATTTTAGGACATCCGTCCGTCTTTAGCCAATCCTGGCTTAAACTGATAATCAGGTCAGGAAAATTTTAGGACATTCGTCCTTAGCCAATCCTGGCTTAAACTGACAATCAGGTCAGGAAAATTTTAGGACATCCGTCCTTAGCCAATCCTGGCTTAAACTGACAATCAGGTCAGGAAAATTTTAGGACATTCGTCCTTAGCCAATCCTGGCTTAAACTGACAATCAGGTCAGGAAAATTTTAGGACATCCATCCTTAGCCAATCCTGGCTTAAACTGACAATCAGGTCAGGAAAATTTTAGGACATCCATCCTTAGCCAATCCTGGCTCTTTCTTGCGCGCCAAACTCTAATTTAGTTTCCCGCCTTTTTCCAAGCCCTCTGCGCGCCAAGTCAAAGTGATTTCCCGCCTTTTCTTTTCCTATATAATGGTGCCTCTCCCCAGCTTATTTTCCTTGCATCATGGCGTCTTCGTCATCTCCCACCGTCTTTTCCACTGAGGAGCATATCCGATTGCTTCACAAGAAAGGTCGTCTGAAGGAAGAAATCTCCGAATTACAAGCTCAACTGCAAGAACGTACAAAGAAACTGGCTGAGAAGAAGTCACAATTCCGTAGTGAACGACAGCGCCTTGAAAAAATTATCGCCGACTTGAAGAGGGAGAACGCGGAGCTGCATGTCAACTGGGACATCGCAGTAGAGGTGTCGGACCGGTTCCGTGTTCGGCTGTTGGAACACGAAGACAAGATCCAGCGGCTCCGTCAGCTTCTTGATTCTGCACCCCCATCTCAAGGCTGTACTTTCGCTTTTTTCATGGTTGTAATTCGTGCCCTTATGACTGCGAATATTCTTATGAGAATGTTTGCTTATGTATTTCTGCTGGAAGTTCTTTTAATTATTAATAAGTACTTTCGTTAATAATCTAGATGTGTCTCATTGCTTTCTTCCTGCTGTGAACCATAATTTCAACTGTAAATCCACTCAACTTAAACAAACATAAAGTCATTACAATTAAGTGTAAAATTTTCTTAAATTGACAATGTTCCAAGCGCGGGGTAGTGCCGTGCCATCCAGATCTTCTAATTTGTACGCGCCACCAGGCAAAGTTTGGGTAACTCTTACTGGTCCTCTCCAAGACTCCTTCAACTTCTCTTTTGCTTGTCTTAGGTCAGCCCGCCGTAAAACCAGATCTCCTACTCGGAATTGTCGCCTGACCACAGTTTTGTTATACGCCACTTTCATCCTTCCTTTAATATGTTCCATTCGTAACGCAGCCTGTTCTCTTTTTTCCTCAACCAGGTCTAAGGCATCCTGCCTTAATAGCTCATTCTGTTCTTCATTAAAATTCTGGATCCGATGAGTTTTAAGGCTGACCTCTGCGGGCACTACAGCATCCATACCATACACCAAGCTAAAAGGGGTTTCACCTGTACTTACTTTCAGATTCGTTCGGTACGCCCATAGCACGGAGCTCAGCTCTTCCACCCACTTTCCTCCAGATCTGTCCAYTCGCGACTTAATTCCTTGAACTAAAATGRMGTTAGTTACTTCAACCTGACCATTCGCTTGTGGGTGATATACAGCCGTAAAGTGTTGCTGAATATTCATCTTGGCGCACCAGGCCTTTATCTTGGRTCCCGCAAATTGGGTCCCATTATCTGACACCACTATTCTTGGTATACCGAAGCGACAGACCACATTCTTCCAAATGAAACTCATTACAGCTTCCTCCGTTATTCTAGCGAGAGCCTTTGCTTCCACCCATTTGCTGAAATAGTCAATAGCCACGATCAAAAACCTTTTCTGGGCTGGGGCCATCGGGAATGGGCCGACCAAATCAATACCCCATTTAGCGAAGMGGCAGGGGGAATTCATCGTCATGAGTTCCTCCGCCGGTTGGTGGATTAGCGGGGCCATTTTCTGGCACTTTTCACATTTTCTAACGAAGTCCTCAGCTTCCTTTCTCAGGGAAGGCCTGAAATAACCAGCCCTTAATGCTTTACTGGCTAGGGCTCTGGCCCCCATGTGGTTGCCACAACATCCCTCGTGTATCTCTCTTAACACCAGACCTCCTTCTGTTTGTGATAAGCATCTRAAAAGAGGTTGACCAAATCCTCTCCTGAATAACTCTCCCTTGATCAGGCAGAATCTAGCAGACCTGCTCCGTACCTTCGCCGCTTCTCTTTTTTCCCCTGGCAAGACCTTCTTTTCAAGGTATCTTTTTATGGGGGAACGCCAATCTTCCTCTTCAGCAATCGTACAGATCTGCTCGGCTCCGAACTCCCCTTCTGCCTTCAATAAGGTGATCGTTAGTTCGTAACAATCCGCGGCTGAACTTGCTATTTTGGCTAAGAAGTCTGCACGGCCGTTTTCTTCTCTGGGAATCTGAACAACGGTTAATTCTTTCATACCCTTGGCTAGTTCTCTGAATTTAGCCAAGTATCTCTGCATATGTTCCTCTCTCGTCTCAAAATCTCCGCTAATTTGTTTACACACAAGTTGAGAATCAACCTTGGCACATACGTGATCCGCGCCCAGGTCTTTCGCCATCTYGACWCCTCTCAAAAYGGCTTCATACTCCGTTGCATTGTTAGAGAATGTTGTATTTAATCGAATAGCAAACTCGGTAGACACCCCCTCTGGATTGATCAGGACAACTCCCGCTCCACAGCCCTGATTACAGACAGAGCCATCCGTAAAGATCGTCCATCTTTCTAGTTCTTCGGGGAGGCCAGTCATTTCTTGCATGAAATCTGCCAAGGCCTGAGCTTTAATCGCTGTCCTGGTTTCAAAGCTAATATCGAATTCACTTAGCTCAATTACCCATCTGATCAGTCTTCCCGACGCCTCTGGCTTATCCATGACTGCCTTCAAAGGTAAATTCGTTCGTATAATTACACCATGCGACAGGAAATATGGACGTAATTTCCGGGCCGTTCCCACAAGGGCCAGTACTGCTCGTTCTACCTCTACATACCTTGCTTCGGCATCATGTAAGACCTTGCTCCAGTAATAGACTGGCTTCTAAATCTTCCCTTCCTCTCGCAGTAAGACAAAGTTGACTGCCTGCTGTCCTACCGATAAGTACAGGATGAGGGGTTCTCCCAGGACAGGCTTTGTTAACAAGGTCATACTAGCCAAATGTTCCTTTAAGGCGACAAATGCCTCCTCACACTCATCACTCCACTGAAATTTTGCTTTTTTCCTTAGAGCTTGAAAGAATGGTAAGCTCCTTTTTGCAGACCTGGACAAGAATCTACTTAACGCATTGATACGCCCCGCTAAACATTGCATCTCCTTCACATTCCTAGGCGCTCGCATGTCCATAATTGCTCTGACCTTCTCGGGATTTGACTCGATACCCTTTTCCATGACCATGTAGCCTAAGAATTTGACAGCTCTGACACCGAAAGCGCACTTCTTAGGATTAAGCTTCATCCTATATCGTCGTAGAGTATCAAAGGTTTTCCGAAGGTCTTCCACATGTGATGTTGCCTTCACACTTTTGACCGACATATCATCGACGTAAACTTCCATGTTCCGCCCTAACTGATTTTTAAACATCTTATCAACCAGACGTTGATAGGTGGCTCCTGCATTTTTCAAGCCAAAAGGCATCACAACATAACAATACGTCCCCTTCGGGGTAATGAAACTGACCCGCTTCCAATCATCCCTGGCCAGCCTGATCTGATGATACCCTTGAGATGCATCCATCATACTCAAGAGTTCGCACCCAGCGGTGGAATCGACAAGTTGGTCGATCCTAGGTAAGGGATAGTGATCTTTTGGGCAAGCACGATTGAGATCTCTAAAGTCGATACACATGCGCCAGTCCTCCTGTGTCTTGGGAACCAAGACAGCGTTAGAAAGCCATTCAGGAAATTGTATTTCTTGGATGTGTTTAGCTTTCAACAGTTTCTCCACCTCAGCTTCTATGACGGCTTCCTTCTCAGGGCCAAAATTACGTTTCTTTTGCTTTACTGGCTTGGCAACTAAGCTGATGTTGAGGTGATGCTCTGCTACTTCTGGGTCGATTCCTACCAGATCTTCTGGAGACCAGGCAAACACATCCGCGCTACTCCTTAATAATGCCACTAGCTGTGTCAAAGTTTCCGGACTGAGGGTTGTCCCTACTCGGAGGGCCCGACTCCCATCTCCCGGAACTACTTCAACCATCATCAGGCCTTCCTTTCTATTGGCCAGATCTATTTCTGGCGGCTCTACTCTGACTCTTTTGCTCTGTCTCTGTTCCTCCTCATTCTTCCTGACACATTCCATGTAAGTCCGTCGTGAAGCATACTGGTCACCCCTGACCTCTCCTGCTCTGTCTTCCGTTGGAAATTTCATCTTCATATGGAAAACGGATATAACGGCCTGAAATTGGCTCAAAGAAGGTCGGCCGAGCATGACGTTATAAGAAGAAGGTGCATCCACTACCAAGAAACGCACTATTTTTGTCACCCTGTATGGCTCTTCTCCTAACGTCACAAGGAGTCTCACTGCTCCCAAGGGTTTTAGGGCTCCCCCCACGAACCCTACTAAGGAGTTGGTGACCTCTTCCAGCTCAAAGTCTACCTTCAACTGCCTAAAGCAGTCATAGAACAAAATATCGGCAAAGCTCCCAGTGTCTACGAAAATCCTATGGACATTATAATTAGCAATAGTTGCAGTTATAACCAGAGCATCCATATGAAGGGCTAAAATACCATCACCATCTTCTGACCCAAAGCAGATGTTGGAGGTAGAAGTCATTTGTCCTACGTCACGCGATTTTCGAGCTAGGTCTTTTGCAGCTCTGACATAATTGTGTTGTGTCCGCTTGGAGTGCTCCTCAAATTCTCCTCCGATAATCATCTGGATTTCTCCATGAATGACCTGGGTCTGATCAGATCTTTTCACCTCAGTACCCACCCTATCTTAGCTGCCCCTATTTGTCAGGGTCCGATCATCATTCTTCTTACCAAATCTAGCTTCCTCTCTCCTTATCCGAATATACTCTTTTAGATGTCCCGCCTGGACCATTCTCTCCAATTCGTCCTTCAAATGCGTGCATTCATCTGTGTTATGCCCGTATTCATTATGGAAGTGACAAAAGCGATCTGACCTTTCTTTCCTCGGCCTCTACGAGTAAGTTTTGGGCCACTTGAGTTCTCGGTGACGCTCTATTGCTTGCAAATCTTCGCCCGGAGGTGTTACCAGAGGAGTGTATTTATCAAATCGAGACCTACCCATTGGCAGCTCTGGCCTGGGCTTCTTTGCCTCTACCCTGTCATCCCTGTCGTACTTCTCTCTCCTCTTCTCCCCTTCATCCTTGAGTTTTAAAGCTTCTTCCAGATGGATATATTTTTCCGCCCTTTCCAAGAGCTCCCCAAATTTTAGAGCTGGTTTCACTACCAGCGATTGAAAGAAATCCCCTCGTCTCAGACCTTGTGCTATAGCATTTATCAACAGTTCTTCCGATGCAGAGGGAACTTCTAGTTTGGCCGTTGTAAACCTGTTGATATAAGCACGGAGGCTCTCACTCTCCTTTTGCTTGAGGCTGAAAAGTTCCAACGGCATTTTCTGGTATTTCCTGCAGCTTGTGAACTGGTGTAAGAAGGCTGAGCTGAACTCATCAAAATTGTTGATAGACCTCGGCGGCAGTTGACTAAACCAGAGCTGCGCTGATTTAGTAAAATTCATCGGGAAGACCCGACACATGACGGCGTCTGAAAATTTATGTAGGGCCGCTGCGATCTCAAAGCGACTGAGGTGGTCCCACGGGTCCAAGGTCCCATTGTACTCAAAGCCTAGGGAGCGGTATGAAGCTGGCACATCATCTCGCATGACTTCCTCAGTAAATGGTGTCCCCCTTCTTGCCTGGGTCACCCTACCCGTCACCATTTTTCTCTTAAACTCTCTTACTTCCTTTAGTAGACTCTGCATCTGTTCAGCCAGATCTGGATTAGTTTGACCTGAAGTTTCGCTGTCAGAGGTGGAGAAGTGCTCTTCCCCCTCGTGTAAGGGAGCCTTATCCGCTTGCTGCCCTCGTAATGGCTCCGTTCCCACCAGCGGAGCAGTCTGCACTGGCAGCGTGTTGGATGGCGGCGTCGCCATCTCCGCGAATTTCTTTTCTACCGCCGTCTCCATGGCTTTGCCGATCAACTCTGAGAGCTGCAGAAGGAAGGATTCGTTAAATGAACCACCCGTGGCTGGCCCAGATTTACTGAACAGGGGCGGCGTAGCGCCTGGCACGGCTCCTGTTAACGGCGCTGTCTCTTCTGGCCTCGTCGCCGCCGTATCTGTTGACCTGGGCATACCCCATGGCGCGGCGGAACTAGGGGTTTCCCCAAGTTCACCCACCAAGTTCCGCCGTAAACCGTKTGAAGCCATGAAATAAACAGAAAATCTCACGTCTTAACTTGATTCGATTTCCCACAGACGGCGCCAATTTGTTTCAGCCTGAAAAGTGAACTACCCAAGGAATACTTTTATAGAAACCAGAGCTTCCMGAACCTGCACCACAAAACTGATTAGAAAGGACCATCGGTGATTTTCCGGTGGAAACCTCTCCGATGCTTAAGTCAGTAAGCGTTTGAGGTGTTTTCCAAGAAGAAAATAAAAAAGCCCAAAAGAATGACATGCCTCTCTCAACCTTGGGGTTGAGATATTTATAGCTTTCCTTAACGGGAACCCCAGCCGGGATCTAAGGAACACATGGCGTGAATTAAGGGCCGTTACCCAACAAATTCTGACAAGTGGTCCCACCTGTCTTTTTGTTGGGAATCTGGGAAACAGTTCTCTCTTTCCAGATCTTCTTTATTCCTCTCCCTCAATCTGACCTAGTCCACAATTCTTTGTCTTTTCTCTCCTCTATCCCCTGCTGTTTAACAAGTCAACTCTTGCTAATACTAGGGAAGAGTTCTATTTTTCAAGGGATTCAATCAGGTCCTTTTACCCAGGTCAGATTAATCCCCACCTCCAGGGTTTCAACTAGATATAATCTCCGGACTTCTAATGTTCTTGCAGATGACCAGGTCGGGAACCTCAAGGGGTAGCCATCCTTCCCCACATCTTGTTCTACCAGGAGGGCTAACTAGGTCTTTCGTAGAGACGGAATTAGTCTAGCCTTCTCTTAAGTTATAATTTTGGGTCAGAGCTACCCCAATCCAGGTCTGGAATATATCCTGCCCTATCAGATATCGATTTTATTACTCACATTAGAGGTTAGAACTCTCAAGCCCAGATTGGATCGCGTGTTTAGTGTAGTCTTTCCTTTAGTTTTTATGTTAGTAAATCCAAACACTGGAATAACTTCCGATTAGTCTTCCCTGTGATTCAACTTGAGTACAACTTACATCCTACAGCTGCTCTGTTGTCTTTTGGATGAGCTTTTTATTTTTAAATAAAAAGTATGTGTAAAAAGTTCGATTCAAAATTTGGCATCGTTGCCGAGGAAGGCTAAAGGTCGCGATTTTTGGTGTTTGCTTTTAGTGACTTTTGTTCGTGTTCTAATTTGTTTGTTTTTTTTAGTGTTCGTTTGTGATTTTTATTTTTGTTTATTTTTGTTCTTTTCGGTACGTTTAATCTTGTTTGTTGAGTGTTGTGCTTTGTAGACACATCTTTGAAAATTCGAGATTAATTCGACTGAAGATGGCAAACTGTCGAGCTGGTTGGCATATGATGACCATTGCGCTCCAACTTTTGATTGTCAAGTTCCTCCATCGTATTATGACCCATATGCTCAGAGCGGTCGAGAATGGGTCCATACTTTTGATTATTACGGTCCATGTCCTTCATATTGCTGTAATCCGAGAGTGGATACATATGCACCGTCTCGCGGGTAATATGATCCGGGTTTTGATGATTCTCATGCTCAATTCGCCTTACCTTGTTCTTACCAGAGCATTGACTCGTATGCTCCACCATTTCAAGATTTTTATTCTTCGAGCTACGACATTTACAATCCACCCACCTGTAATGCATATACTTCGAGTGACAATCCTTACGCTACAGTTTCTCAAGATATGTATGTGTCCATTTTCTCAGAATTAGAATCTTATATAACTACAGTTTCTCAAATAGGCGTATGGGCTTGACCAACCTTGTTATGAGGATATGCCCATCGTTGTTGAGGACAGTTCAAGCTTTGATGATCTTTTTAAAGATGTGTGCAAGGAGGTGGAGTTGACGGGTGAGAAGAAGGAGTCGGAGGAAGGCATTACCGCTTCCATGCAGTTTGATGATGAAGTTGTGCCAGTTTTGGAGGAGAGTGAGATTATTGAGTAACATTTCGAACCACACGAGGCTTTGTTGAAAATTAATTTTGAGGTGGGAGACGACATAGTCAAGAAAGTGCCCGATCACCCCATGTTACAATTGCCCTTTGATATCTTCGTGGTTATCGATTACCTACGATTCTGACCTCCAAAGCTAGTTGGAGTTTTCACCTCATTCATCTCGAGACTTACTTTTCGTGCCCTCCTTGGTGATTATCATCACCAATTCTTGCTCTTGGAGAATACCAAGCGTGTCACGATCGTTATTTATTTTTAGACACAGGATGACATCAAACGTGGACATCGTCAAGCTAGTGACGTTAAATGAGCTCTTCTTGGGAGGCAACCCAAGCCTATTAACTTTGTTATTTTTGTGTGTTTCTTTTCTTTTCGTTTCAGGTTCCCTTCGATTTTTGAAGCCCGTTGGATGCTTTGGACGCTCGACTCTTCACCACAAGCGCGAATTCAAGGACGTCTCTCTCTTCCTCTTACCTTTTACCATACTTAGCTTAATTTTTCATTTTGTACAATGTGGACATTGTATGGTTTAAGTGTGGGGGGGGGGGGATTGTTGTTGTCCTTGGTTAGTAATTTAATTGTTCGTATGCTTGCTTGTGGTTGATTTGAGTTGTGTGTATTCATATTGACTGGAACCTTGACGAAGTGATGTGGTTAGATGCTTTGGTTAAGATATTTAGACTTCCGTTTGAACAATAGTGTAATTGTGAGGAATGAAGTGTAAATGGTGTATGAAGTGTTTTGTCCCCTGTTCTATTCTTTTTTCATTCTAAAGAGTCGAATACTCTTTACTAGCCCCATTTTTTGATGCCCTCTATAGGATTTTATGTCATTTTTAATTTTTATTTTGGAGACGTTAAAACTCCATGTGCGAAGTTGAAAAATGTCATTAGTTGCATTCAGCAACATGAGGTTGGAGTCAATGAACTCTCATTGTTGATTGATGTAAATTATGCTCATTTGGTACTTCATATCTATGGGTACTCATATAAAAAAAGAAAAAAAATAAAAGAAAAAGAAAAAGAAAAAAAAAAGTACAAGAAGAGAAAACCTTGTACAAGTCAAGTCGTATTTTTGTTTTTATTTATTAGATTATTTTGTTAAAGAGGTGTATAGATGACTGGGCTAGTCGGGTGATGACTTGGAGGTTTGTTCAGGGTTAGACTTGGGACGAGGCGTGGGTGTATGATGTGCATGGAGGTCAACTCATTACTTTTAGGTGTTCGGAAACGAGTCTAAATCTTTTATCTCAACATATCATTTTTTCCTTTTAGTTGAGTCTTTAGTCGAATTAATGTATTAACTGCTTGAATCATTTGTATGCGTTAGTGATTAGGTCATCGGGTAATTAGATTTTTCTTGTCTACGTCTAGATTAGATTTTGCTTGAGAACAATAAAAAAGCTAAGTGTGGGGGAATTTATTAGTACATATTTGTATGTGGTTTTCGTGTGTTTTTGCATCGTGTTTTGTGTGCTTTTAGGGTTTTTAGGTTTATCTTCTTCTCGTTTTCCTTCATTTTTATATTTTTCGTTTCGTATTGTATTTAATGTTTTTCTACCTTATTTTATAAGTAATAGTCTGATTTTGCTTTATTTTAGTGTTTCAGCTCGAGACAAACAAGATGGGACGAGCGACGTGACGCGCGCTGCCGGCGTCTGCAACCTTGGCACGCGTCGACGCCCATGCCGCCCGCATCGGTCGATGCTGGGTTGATGCAAACTCTCTGTTGCATCGACCCGTGCTCGTGTTAGCCGACGCGCACCAAGTCAATGCGCACGCCTTTGGCCCGCATCGGTCGACGCCAAGTCAATGCGCATGCCCTCGTCCCATCTTCTTTGTCTCGAGCTGAAACACTAAAATAAAGCAAAATTAGACTATTACTTATAAAATAAGGTATAAAAACATTAAACACAATACGAAATGAAAAATATAAAAAGGAAGGAAAATGTGAAGAAGATAAACCTAAAAACCCTAAAAGCGCACCAAACACGATAAAACACACACGAAAACCACATACAATTATGTACAAATCACATAAAGTTCATTGGGTGTTATTGTGGGTATTACCTAAGTTCAGTGGGAATTGATGTTCTGTGTACTTTACTTAAACTTTGGATTACCTTCAGTTTTCTGCAGAATAACATTAATATTTTATTGAACTCATTATATTTGTTTGTAATGATTTACATTTCTTATGGTTTGATCTCATTAAAGTTGGATTAGTTAGAAATATGCATGATAAAGATCACATTATAAGTATTTCCATAGTACTCTCCATGTTTGATATGTGTCATTGAATATATTAGTATGGTAATTACCTGGTTGATTCGCAATATTTAGTGTGATGAAAAATGAGATAGTCTCATTGTTAGTATATGAGATGGACTAGATTGTCAGACAGTATTTATTGAATAAATGGCACATAGTGTACACATAAATTAATATAATTGTTTAAGCAACAATATGTAGCACATCTGGGAGATAGTTAAGAATTATTAATTTCCTAATTAAAGTGGGCAACAAATTTTTATTATAATTATATTGTCATTATATTATTATTGTTGTTGGACTTAAACAATTTCTCTAATTTTTTTAAGCAACAAATAAACTTCAAAGAGATGCTAAGGTATATTTGCTTATCTACTAAATGTTCTAAAACTCGATATTCTTTGTTTCTTGCCAAAAAAGAGCCCAAGCGTGTAGAGGATGCTCGTAAAGCCGAGTATATTGCAGCTGGAAGTGCTTGAAAACAGTTATTGTGGATGAACCAAATGATAGAGGACTACGGTCTACATAGAAGAATATTGAGTTTGCTCTGTGATAAATCCAGTGCTATTGATATCTCGAAAAATCCAATCCAGCATTCTCGAGTCAAACACATTGACATAAGGTACCACTTTATTCGAGACTTGGTTTAGAGGAAGATAGTTAGCCTTACGCATATAGGGACAGACAATCAACTTGCTGACATGTTCATGAAGGTATTAGATATAGAGACCTTCTCTCGTTTGAGAAGAGATCTCGGTATGTGCATTGTTTAAGCCAATATTGGTTTTGATGTTGTGACACACCATACCAACATCAGTCACAACATCTGTATACTTTTGTTTGCATTTTTATTTTTCTTTTCATTCATAATCCAAATGCATTGATCGGGTTGAAAGTGCGATAAGGTCTTGTGTTGTAATAAAAGTGATGACAAAAAAGACTAACCTCTTCAATTAGGTGATTGTGGAGCTAACCCACAGAAACTGGTTTTCTCCCAGGTCTAAAAATAAGAGGTGTTAACAAAAATTACTAATGATAAGCTATGTCTCTTCAAATCTCTAAGAAGATGAAGAAAATCTGGATACAGATTTATCCAATCTTTAAATTTTACTTTTTTTGAGTGATTTTGACGTAGTAATTAACTTGTGTTCAGGGGTAAGTTTTCGGGTTTATTAAATAAATAATATGTTTTTTATTTAAAATTAAAAAAATAATACTAAAAAAGAAAACATTGAAAAAGTAGGGCGGGACGCCATTGGGAAAGGCGTCCCGCTCACATTCTAGAAGGTAGGAATAAAAACCGTTCTAGAATGTGAGCGGGACGCCTTTCCCAGTGGCGTCCCGGCCCTACAGTACATTCTAGAAGGTACAACTAAATAACCGTTCTAGAATGTGAGGCTGAAATGAAAAAAAAATTAATTGACTTTTTCACAAAATTAATAATTTTCTCATTTACAAATAAAAATAAAATCAATTTATTAAATAATTAACAACTAAACAAGAAACTAATAAACTCGAATTTTTACTTAATTAATATTTCTCACAAAATAAATAAATTAAGACTTTTTTTCACATAATTAATAATTTCATATAAATTTTATTTTTCACATAATTAAGAATTTTACACAAAATAAATCAATTGACATATTAAAAAATTTAATTTTTCACATAATTAATAATTTATATGTTTGTGATTTATGTTGTGTAAAACTCTTAATTATGTGAAAAATAAAATTTATATAAAATTATTAATTATGTGAAAAAAAGTCTTAATTTATTTATTTTGTGAGAAATATTAATTAAGTGAAAATTCGAGTTTATTAGTTTCTTGTTTAGTTGTTAATTATTTAATAAATTGATTTTATTTTTATTTGTAAATGAGGAAATTATTAATTTTGTGAAAATGTCAATTAATTTTTTTTTCATTTCAGCCTCACATTCTAGAACGATTGTTTAGTTGTACCTTATAGAATGTACCGTAGGGCCGGGACGCCACTGGGAAAGGCGTCCCGCTCACATTCTAGAACGGTTTTTATTCCTACCATCTAGAATGTGAGCGGGACGCCTTTCCCAATGGCGTCCCGCCCTACTTTTTCAATGTTTTCTTTTTTAGTATTATTTTTTCAATTTTGAATAAAAAACAAATTATTTATTTAATAAACCCTAAGTTTCCATTGACTTCACCTGAGACAATGTTGGTTATAATGTCATCAGCCATGAAAAGCAACACGGATGAAGTCCACTGAAACCATAATGTTTATTTTTTATAACCCTTTTTTAGGTCATGAATTTTGGCATCCCGTAGGGCATTCATACTTTGAGAAGATGCCTTCTTGTTGTGCGTACTATTGGCTTATGTTTTAGTATATCTTAAATTCTCTTAACTGTGTTTTGAGTCTAGCTAGCAAAGTGTTTCAGTGGAATTGTACTTAGACGACTGAGCCGGTAAATAACGAGTTTAATTTGGAGAGTGATAATTCATATTGCACAAGATTAACTCTACTGTGCTTATGGTTCATTTTAATCCAGGCTCTC
>BMAC01000565.1:783882-810507 GCA_014905375.1 Phtheirospermum japonicum | reverse complement strand
AGCTTTAATTTCCTTTAAATGTTTTAATGTTTTTAAATCTTGTATTTCAATTTAAATCTTAGTTGTAAAATTCAAAACCGAACAATGACTACCGCTTTCTTAGGTCAAATTAGTTTAATCAAAACCGACGATAAGAACAACTGAGAAATCAAAAGCCGATCACATCCATCCTCGAGAGACACGACTCGGGACAACTTACCGCATCTACAATCGACTCCGTACTATTGCGGAGACGATTCTTAGAGTGCTAAGAAATCCTCGATCACAACACATTTGCAGCTGGTATATATATATGATCTCGTCACTATAGAAATTGAGTCTTCAATAATTTGAAGATCAATTGGTCCATTTACTTTAATTTCATGTTACATTGTGAAATGCAGGGATCATAATGACACATATTGTGAAAATATTCCGGTCGTTCCACTAGAAAAATACTTTTTCTTATCTCCCCCAAACGACGGGAAGACTGTTTCATTAAAGTGATAAATTTAAAGTTTTAGCGATAAAGAGATTGTCTGTCAAAGTTTCAAACAGCGGATGACTGTTGAAGATCCATATCCAACATAAATACTTAATCACCTTTAGAAACCCATATGGATGTGCTGTGGGGGCGCAATAGGCACATATACCGCGTAATCAAATATGCCTAGATATGAATTATCAGGTTTATATCCAGTTACTAACTAATACACAAAATATTTGGTTAACAGAGGTTCATAAATGAATAAGTAAGAGTTGCGTGCAATATTGCATACCCTGTGCAGTGACAAATATATCAGTGCGCATAAATATTATCTTAGTCACCATCAATATTCTTTTCGATGGTGTCTTCTTTGAGACCTTATTATATATGCACATTAGGGTACAAGATGCATTACATCGATCTTGATTAAAATGCAATAGGCATCAAATACTTTTGATGTAAACTCTCTAGCATTATGAGTTTGGGTTCTTTATGAGGGTGGCGAGTTCTCAATCATACTAAATGTGCTAGAAGTTTTGCAATTGCAATATTTCTATGGATAATAAGTGTCGAAGCATCGATCAAAACTATAAAATACTTGAAAGATTCGCATTTTGAATGGTTATGTTCACATGTGTCCCCAATTATCAATTATAAGAATGAAATTTACACTTTGTATCTTTAGTACATGCAGGTCTCAATCATACAAATTTGCTAATGAAAAAGTTTTGAAAAACACGAGTGATGTATCTTTGAGATATGAATGTATGTAGTGCTCCTAGTATTTCAAAATGCACTAGATGTAATTGAACAGTATTATTTCGACACTATACTGTGCATCAAATTTCTATCTCATTTTGTGTTTCACTCAAAATAAAAGATGTCCATGTTAATTTCTTATAATATGGACCATCATATCACGAAGTTCTTTGTTGGTGATATTTTATGATTCAATCGTAAAAAAGTAGTAAACTAAAATTACTAGACTGACTCTAAAACATGCTTTCTTCCACATAAATTAAATGTATAGTCTCATTCTCATAATGTATTTCTTAATGATAATCATCAACATGAATATCATCAAACTTAATAAGGTTCGTTTCGCTCTTGGTCCATACTGAGCTTTTATGACTTTAATCAACTTGCCACTAAGCGTCAAGACTTTTTCACATATAAATGTCTATTCAGTGAATAATTGTCTATTCCTCGAAAAATTCTCACATTTTTCGAGATATTTGAACGAAATACTTTTCATTCTAATATTTTAAATTATTTGCTAGGTATGTTACATTATATCTAATAGTTTACTCCTGGACCTTTTATGTGAATGTGTGGTAAATAAACTCAATTATATCCAATGCTTCAGAATGAAATGCAAAATTTGCCAATAATCCAAAAATAATGATTAGTTTAAATCTGGCCACATCACATAAATCTAACTCAAAATAGGTTTTAAAACTAACATGTATCTTCCCCTTTGCTTTGAGGTTATTTCCAGTATTCATATCGATCCTGGTTAGCCTCAAGAAATATCTTTATCCGGAAGTCTAACATTGGTATTATGAAAAATAATGTCATGTCTCAATGGATTACTATCATAATTAATATTATACAAGTGCATCAGTATGTTTGCTCAATTGTTTATTGTCATTTAAAATGACTTTCTTTTTCACATATGGTAAGACATGTTTTTAGTCGCAACATATCAAAGTCATTGACCCTTTTTAACAAGCAAATAATTTTTTTCACTCAGTTCTTAGCCTTGGAAATAGTATTTCATAAAATACTCATTTAGAGCATATCCCAAAATTTATTGAAAGTCTGTAACTAAATATACATACAACATAAGTTTGGGGTCAATATGAATTCACAAATTCATTAGAGAATTGACTTTGGTTTAGTTTGACAATTCTTTATCAGTTGGGTTGGTGGATGATATAATAGTGGAATTGTAGTTACACTAGTTTCCACATCAAACAATAGATGGTAGTACTCGATTTCCTTTGAATATATTATTTTGAATTTAGATTGAGTTAGTTCAATCAATTTCTTTAGATAATGAATTTGAGAAATATATGTCATATTCTTTCTTGGGTATTATGTGAATATACTTTGTCACAAGATTTATTTATACAATTCTTTATTGTTCATTAACTTTCATTATCACGAAAATATGCAAATTTACAATCAGTGATACATATATTGAAAGTAGTATATAAAATTTCGGTATTAAGAAAATTACCAACATACATGAAACTATCAATTCATCGAGATTTATGATTAACTAAATATATTGACAATATCATGATCAATCTCTCATCTAATGTAAATAACTTTATTTATTATTTCTAAATAAGAAATCATCCATGAGCATAAATAATTATGTTCTTTATGAATATCATTAAAATATTGCAAAATTTCATATTTGTCAATATTGTACATAACAACACATTCATATAATCATAGCTCACATATATACATATACATGCTTTGTATAAGAATGCACAATAATACATATGTCATATATCCATATAAATTTTTTTATTAGTTTTATTTAATAAATAATAGGATAATTCAAAAATGAACAATAATACATACCATGTCATATATCCATATGAAAAAACATTTATTAGTTAAATTTAATAAATAATGGGTAAATCGAATTACCGTGGAGGAAAGACACAATTCATTCGGGCATTCCTCGAATTTTGTTTTGCAATAAGTTTGTGCACGATATGTTTTTGATGATAGGAAGCGTCAAACCCAATCTCCACCGTACAAATTTAACCACTATACCTTTTGAACATTATATCCAAAATTCAGCTTCATCCAACTGTTAGATTGTGCGTAATTCAATTTTTAAAAAAGTTGGGCGGACAATTTCGGAAAACAGGATCAACTCTATTCGAAATTCATTATCATATTCTTCATAACTCATATTCAAATCTCCACCGTTCCCATTGAACTTTTGTATGTTTGGAATAATATATCGAATTTTTTCTTGATCCAACGGTTATATTGTGCGCAATATTATTTTGAGAAACACTGCACAAAATATTTCGAAAACAAGATCTGCTTTATTCAGAAATTTTTATATATTTCTACTTATCTCCGAATCCAATCTCCACAATTCAGAATGTAATTCAATAAGTATTGAAGGTGCTTTAAAATCTATAACGTGATCCAATCGTTGAAATGTGAGAAAACAGTTTTTTAAACTTACAGCGCAGTTAGATTTTTGACCTATGAAATTTGTGTAATTGTTGCTTTGGTTATGGAGGCTTATTTGTCGATCACTCTCATAGGTTAGAGTTTCTTGTAAAAGGAAAACTAGAAAAGAAGAAGATACAAAGGAGATGATGGAGATGGTAGAAATTAGGGTTCTCTTATTCATCAAAGACTCTCTTTATATAAGGGTATCAAATACATGTTTCCATAATACATAAAGATAACAATTGCCTAAATTAGCCTTCATAAGTTACTTGTTGACGAAAGCACGCTAATTGTGTTTATCCTTCAATAATACATAGAATATCACAGTATATCTAAAAACCAATAATTTTTTGAAAGTTATCTTTAAGTAAAAATCAACACTTTTTTTATTTAAGCGATATTATTAAATAAAATATTAAATCAGGAGATTTTATTGTGCCTGGTATGGCCTAAATATGCCTGACCTGGCTAACTCAAAAATATTGGTTGGGATGACTTGAGTTGCCGTTTTGTCCCTGAGGGGAGGGAAGACTGGGGACGAGTTGTGTTTATCCTAACTTGGGTACGTAGCTCACAGGGGGCTCTATCCTGTCCAGGTTAGGGAAACTAAGAGAGCTAAGATGATGGAACTAAGCCTCTACTTGACCAAGGTACACGTGGCGGGGATGAGCTGAACCAAAGCCTGAGGAAGAGAAAGATGAGGCGGAGGACAGACCTATAGTTTAATGGGTATTGTCCTGACCTGATCCTAAGACTTGGATAAGGTTTCAGGGGGTTAGATCAGGAATTTGGGAAACTTAACGATAGAGATTGCCTACCCTTGGCGAAAGACTCTTGGTTAGGTCAGCCTAAATAACAGCCCAAGATTCACGGATTCTGTTTCCGGGATCTCGGAATGGCCCCACTTGATGAAAACTATAAGTATCTCAGCCCCATGGCTGAGAGAGGTATGACATTCTAAGCATTCTTCTCTTGATTTTGCTAATTGCGATCTAAAAATGCTTAACTGACTTAAGCATCGAAGAGGTTTCACCGGAAAACCCTCGGTGGTCCTTTCTAACGTGTTTTTGTTGAAGTAGGTCGAGATATTCTCAGGGAAGAAGCAGGTGTTCCTGGTGTAATTTTCAGGACTAAACAAATGGCACCGTCTGTGAAACAGTTTAATAAAGCTAAGAAGTGAGAAAGAAGTATGGCATCAGACGAACTCATACAAAATCTGGTGGCGGAAATGGGCGGTACGCCAACGGGCATGCCAGAGACAGAAGGACCATCGGCTGCGACTAGGCTGAGCACAACGCAACCCCCTCCAGGAGGAGCCCTACAAGCGGAAGGAGGGCCGCTGAATGATTCCTTTTTGAGGCAATTATCTAACCTCATCGGCAAAGAGGGTAGAGGTGGCGGAGGAAAGGAAATTTGTCAAACTTTCATCACCACCCTCCAAGGTAAACCAGCCGCCTGAGAAGGAGCCACCTTGGACGGCCAAGCGTATGGCCAGAGCCTCCCCCCCCCCCCCCCCTCCAGGATGACGAAGAGAGTTTTTCTGCTTTAGAAAGCAAAACTTCAAGCAAAAACCAACCCAGACCTCACCGAGCAGATGAAAAATCTGCAGAAAGAAGTCAGAGAAGTTAAACGAATGATAGCAAGCACGGATGCAGGCCAGGCACGGTGGAGCGGTCATGAAGGATGGTCTCCCAGCTACTTACCGTTCCCATGGGCTTTGAATACAATAGGACCAACAGATCCGTGGGATCACCTGAGCCGATTCGAGATTGGCAGCTACCTTTCCGATGCGTTCATATGTCGGGTTTTCCCTATGTCCTTCACGAAGTCATCCCATCTCTTGTTTAGACAAACCCCCCCCCCCCCCCCCCCCCCCCCCGTTCCATAAGGCAACTTTTATGAGTTCAATTCTGCATTCTTGCACAAGTTCACCAGTTGAAGAAAATATCAAAAAAATTCCCTGGAACTGTTCAGTTTGAAGCAAAAAGAATTCGAAAGCCTGCATGGATATTCAAGCTTTTACAAATGCCAAAATAGAAGTGCCTTCGTAGCTCTTGGTCAATTCTTTGGCTCAAAGGCTCAGGAAGGGGGAGTTCTTCCAATCATTGGTGGTCAAGCCAGCACTGAAATTTGGAGAGCTCTTGGAGAGAGTAGAAAAGTACATTCCCTTGGAAGAAGCCTTGAAGATAAAAGACGATGAAGAGAAGCAGAGAGAATGACCTAATAGGGAAGATAGGGCAATAATGAAGAAGCTCAAGACTGATATGGTAGGAGGTCATCCTCTGTTTGATATGTATACACCTTTGGCTTCACCTCAGTGAAAAGTTCTGTAGGCAATCGAGCGACATACCGACCTCAAGTGTCCAAGAACACATTCCTAGAAGCCAAGAAAGGAAAAACCTGATGGATTCTTCCGGTATCACAACGAATATGGCCATGATAAATATGAGAGCACACATTTGAAAGACAAGATAGAACGGATGGTGCAGGCAGGAAATCTCAAGGAATTTGTACGGGCAAAAAGGGAAGGGCTCAGATTTGACTCCTATAAAAAGGACAAGTACCAGACCAGACAGGGATGAAGTGGTGGTCGTACGAGCACACAGAAGTAGAGCCAATCTCAGGAAGTGCGAGGTGAAATCCTGATGATTACAGGAGGCAAATGGGATCAGCATTCCCGGCGAACCCAGAACAGTTATGTATGGGCTGCGAAAGACCTGACTAGAAGAGCACGTGAAGTTGGATAGTTAACACCGAGTCCGAACATTTGCTTTGGGTCGGAAGATGAGAATGGTATTCTAGCCCCACACATGGATGCACTGGTCATAACAGCCACTGTTGGTAACTACAACATGCGGCGGATCTTTGTAGACATAGGAAGCTCGAAAGATATTATGTTCTATAATTGCTTTTGGAAGATGAATTTGAATGTGGAGTTGGAAGAGGTCACAACCTTGCTGGTAGGCTTTGCGGGAGGAGCCCTGAGACCCCTTGGAGCAGTAAACCTCCTGGTCACGCTAGGGGATGACCCATTTAGGCAGACCAGGTCAGTGCATTTTCTGATAGTAGACGCGCCTTCCTCGTATAATGCCATGCTGGGTCTTCCATCTCTAAGCCAATTCCAGGAATTAATATCTGTCTATCACATGAAGTTGGAATCCCCTTCTCAGGATGGAGTGGGTGAAGTTCGGGGTGACTAATATACGTCGCGGCAGACGTATGTGGAGAGTGTTCGGCGCAATGAAGAGGAAAGGCGATGCAAGAGGGCAAGACCAGAGGAAGCTAGACCTGAGCTAGCTCAGCAGGAAGAAAACCCGATGTTAGTGGAGATAATCCCATGAGATGATAGTCGAGTCCTGTGCGTAGGAACGACCCTGAGCCCGGAGGTGTTCGTAGAGCTGGTGGCGTTTTTGAGTAACAATGAAAATGTCCTTTTATGGTCTCCCTAAGACTTAGTAGGGATAGACCCAGCCGTCGCTAAGCATCGCCTCAACATCAGTCCCACAATGAAGCCGGTAAAACAGAGGAAGCGCAATTTTGGTTCTGAGAAGGAAGCCATTATTGAGGCAGAGGTGGAAAAGTTGTTGCAAGCCAAGCATATTCAAGAGATACAATTCCCAGAATGGCTCTCCAACGCGGTGTTGGTACCGAAGACCCAGGACAGTTGGCGAATGTGCATAGATTTCAGAGACCTTAATCGCGCCTGCCCTAAGGACCACTACCCATTGCCAAGGATAGACTAGCTGGTAGACTCCACGTCAGTCTGTGAATTGCTAAGCATGATGGACGCTTTACAAGGATATCATCAGATCAAGATGGCCGAGGAGGACTAGAAACGGGTTAGTTTTATAACCCCAAAAAGAACTTATTGTCACGTGGTCATGCCATTCGAGCTGAAGAATGCAGGAGCCACATATCAATGACTGTTAGATAAGATGTACAAGACCCAGCTCGGGCGTAATATGGAAGTGTATGTGGATGAAATGCTGGTGAAAAGCGTAAGGACAACCTCTCACATTGATGACCTAAGGGAGACCTTTGATACCTTGACAAAGTACAGAATGAAGTTCAACCTAAAGAAGTGTGCATTTAGGGTAAGAGCTGGGAAATTCATGGGGTATATGGTCACAGAAATAGGAATAGAGGCCAACCCGGAGAAAGTTAAAGCCATTATGGACATGCAACCCTCGAGAAGTGTCAAAGAAATATAGTGTCTGACTGGAAGGATTGTAGCCCTGAGCAGGTTCGTTTCGTGCTCAGCCGAGAGGAGCTTACCATTCTTTCGAGCCTTGCGAAAGAAGGCTCGATTTTAATGGGACGAAGAATACCAGGAGGCATTTCAGAAGTTGAAAGAGCATCTGGTCGATATGTCATTGCTTGCTTACCAAACCAGTTCAGGAGACCCCTTGGTCCTATACTTGTCTGTAGGGAAGCAGGCTGTGAGAAAGGTCCTAATTAGAGAAGAAATCGGAGTGCATATGCCAGTGTGTTATTGGAGCAAGGTGTTGTATGACGCCGAACTCCGGTACGTGGATATAGAGCGATCCAAGCTAGCTTTGGTCGGGACGTCTCGCAAGCTCCGCCCCTATTTTCGTTCGCACAACATAGTGGTCAGTACCAACTTACCCCTAAAAGAAATCATGGGTAAGCCGGAAGCCTTGGTGCGTCTTTTGAAATGGATAATTGAGCTCAGCGAATTTGATATCAATTTCGAAGCCCGAACAACCATCAAAGCACAGGAATTGGTTGACTTTATGCAAGAGATGACCAGCTCTCCTAAGGAGAAGAAGGAGTGGACAATCTACACTGACGGCTCGGTGGGCAACTTGGGCTGTGGTGCAGGAATAGTATTAACAGACTCGGACGGTGTGACCACTGAATACGCGGTGTGTATGAACTATCCCTTATCCAATAATGCAGCTGAGTATGAGGCCTTGCTGAGAGGAGTTAATATGGCAAAGGAATTGGGGGCAGAGCGGATATGTGCACGAGTAGATTCACAGCTTGTGTACAAGTAGATAAGGGGAGAATTTGAAACAAGGGAAGATCACATGCAAAAATATTTAACTCAATTCCACGAACTGGCCAATGCCATGGACGCTCTGACCGTCCATTAAATTCCCAGGGAAGGAAATGGTCGAGCAGATTACCTGGCTAAGATATCCAGCTCGGTAATAGACTGCCAAGAAAGAGTGATCGCCTTATTGATGGCACACCAAGAATTTGGAGAGGAGAAGATATAAGCATTAGAGGAAGAGAAAGACTGGCGCTCCCCGATCAGAGTATACCTGGAGAAAAGAGAGCTGCCTAAGGACAAGAAGGAGGCAGAGAAAGTAAGATTAAGGTCATCTCATTCTTGCTTGATAAGGGGAGAGCTGTGCAGAAGAGGGTTTGGACAACATCTTTTGTGGTGCCTGAGCCCGAAAGAGGGTGCCCATATTCACAAAGAAATTCACGAAGGGTGTTGTGGCAACCACATGGGTGCTAGGACCTTATCAAGGAAGACCATGAGAGCTTGCTATCTTTGTCTGTAGTTAAGAAAAGAGGCAAAGGAATTTGTCAGAAGATGTGACAAGTTCCAGAAAAACTCCCCCCTAGTGCATCGGCGAGAAGAAGAGCTCATGACAATGATCTCTCCCTGTCACTTTTCCAAGTGGGGGATAGATCTGGTGGGACCTTTCCCCACAGCCCAGCCCAGAAGAAATTCCTGATCATGGCCATTGATTATTTTAGCAAGTGGGTCGAGGCTGAAGCCTTAGCGAAGATTATGGAGGAAACGGTAATGGGATTCTTATGGAAGAATATAGTGTGCTGGTTTGGAGTCCCAAGAATCTTGGTGTTAGATAATGGCACGCAGTTCATGGGATCTCGGATTCAAGCCTGGTTCACTAAGATGAAGATAGATCAACATTTCACGTCTGTCTACCAGCCTCAGGCAAACGGACAAGTCGAAGTAACCAGTCGAATCCTGGTTTAGGGGATTAAGGCACGTTTAGAAAAGTCAGAGGGCAAATGGGTGGAGGAGCTCAGTTTGATTCTATGGGCTTATCGAACTAACCCCAAGGAAAGCACTAGAGAAACTCCATTTAGCCTAGTATATGGCATTGACGCCGTAATCCCCGCGGAAAGAAGCCTGGAAACCCATCGAATATAGAGCTTCAATGTAAACTTGAATGAGTTGCTAATACAGGACGTGCTGGACTTGATTGAGGAAAAGAGAGAAAGAGCTGCGATAAGGATGGAGCACATGAGGGGAAGGATCAGCGCGACCTATAATAAATCCGTAGAGAAGAGGCATTTCCATATGTGAGACCTAGTTTTGCGCAGAGCTGACTTAGGGAAGACCAAGGGGAAGCTAAACTCTACTTGGAAAGAACCATACAAGGTCAAGGGAATTCTGGCAGGAGGGGCGTATGAGTTAGAACAGATGGATGGAGTCAAAATACCCCGAGTATGGAATGTGGCAAATCTACGAAAATATTATGTGTAAGATTAATGCATGAAACTTATTTATATAAAATATGTGGTTCGAATTTATCCATTTTTTTTATTACAAATTGACCTGATTGTCAGTGAAATTTTAGCCCTGGTTGGCTAAGGGCGGATGCCCCAAAAATCCTGACCTGATTGTCAGCAAAATTTTAGCCCTGATTGGCTAAGGACGGATGCCCCAAAAATCCTGACCCGATTGTCAGCGAAATTTTAGCCCCGATTGGTTAAGGGCGGATGCCCCAAAATCCTGACCTGATTATCAGCAAAATTATAGCCCTGATTAGCTAAGGGCGGATGCCCCAAAAATCTTAACCTGATTGTCAGCGAAAATTTAGTCCTGATTGGCTAAGGGCGGATGCCCCAAAATCCTGACCTGATTGTCAGCAAAATTTTAGCCCTGATTGGCTAAGGGTGGATGCCCCAAAAATTCTGACCTGATTGGCTAAGGGCAGATGCCCCAAAAATCTTGACCTGATTGTCAGCAAAATTTTAGCCCTGATTGTCTAAGGGCGTATGCCCTAAAAATCTTGACCTGATTGTCAGCGAAATTCTAGCCCTGATTGGATAAGGGCGAACGCCCCAAAAATCCTGATCTGATTGTTAACGAAACTCTAGCCCTTATTGGCTAGAGGCGGATGCCTTGAAGAACCTGATCTGATTGTTAATAAAGTTTTAGCCCTGAGAGATTATGGGGTGGATACCCCGAGATACTTGACTTGATTTGCAACCTCAATTGGCTGAATAGATTATTGGCTGGATGATTATCCAGACCCGACTTCAAATTGCATGAGAAAAACAATAACGAAAAACACCTAAGGGAAAGAGTCCATTACGATACACAATATAACTTTGCGAGCTTGATTGTAGTACAAGAAATGAAAATGCTCACAGAAAAGCGACAAGAACACAGAAATACATCAAAATGAAAATCGAAATCAGTCACATTAAACATCATGGGTGGGAAGAAGAAGCCCTCTTATCAGAATTCAAAACCTGGCAAACACGCCACAGTTCGCGCACAGTTTTATGGAGGCATGGCGATACCTATTCACCCGTTAAAAGGTGGATCGAGCCTCACTGGCGGTGGGGGTCAGCCACATGCTGATTCAAGAAGATCAGCTTTCTCCTCTTGGAGTTGACAGTTAAGCTGGCGGAGCTTAGCCCACTCATACTTATAGTGGCCCTTATTTTTCCTCTTCCTCTCCAAAAGTCTGCATATTTGAGACACTTTTTCGCGGAGCAAGGAAAGCTTGTCAGAAAGTTTGAAGTTTTCAGTGAAGAGTGCGAGATCTCTCCTCTTCAAAGTATCAATTTCTTCGAGTATAGAAGAAGAAGCCATAATGAAATTCATAATGGGATAATAGACATATATAAAGAAATCAGAGAACGTTATCCATAAATAATAATACTAGGGTTTCCTTAAAACAAGGAAACCCTGAAGTTACAAAACGACAATATTTTTTTTAGTACAGAACAGTCAGGGTGCAAAATCAGAAAACAACACACAAATTAGGCCAACCTAGCCTACATCAGTCTTCAGCATCCAGATCTCTTGCCACCTGCTCTACAACATTCTCCTCAGGAAGGTCGCTGGGTGATACCCCGCCAGGTAATTCACCCAGACCAGTGAAGGTTGGGGAATGAATAGAGGCAGGCAGTGCCAAAGACATAATCTGGTCTGGGTGAGGAGAGGGCCCGGGAGCGGGAGCATGAAAGATTTTTAGAACATGTTCAGCAAATTCAGGAGATCCAAGCTGGTGAAGACGGTCCCCCTCGGCAGAGTAGGAGAAGCTTGTAAGCTTGGGGTTTCCCTGGATGGGCTGACTCCGATAGTAAGGATTTGAGGGGTTCTCCTTGGACCATTTCTCACAAGCGTCCAGGCCGAGATGGAAATATACTATGGCCTCGGGCACAAGGAGTTTGTAGATATCCATCGATTCAAGGAAGGCCTGTTGAGTGGCCTCCCTCGTTGTTTGGATGATCTAGAGCCCATCCTCTGAATTAAGGAATTCAGTTCTCCCCTCTGCCCGACCCCTTTCCAGAGCTGCGTTGACTTGGCTTGACATCTCAGCTCTAGCCTCCTTCTCTCCCTCCCTAGAAGTCAATAGCTCTGCCTTGACCTTCTTCAGCTTAGCACCTCTCTCCTTGTAGAGCGCCATCAGTCTCTTCTCTTTTTCTTTCAGAAGATTGTGCTCCTTGGCCAGATTCGCGTTCATCAGGGAACCCCTGACGCGAGCAACCAGAATGGACCTCTTTGCTGCGGTCTGATGAGAAATAATAAGATTGACAGTAATAGTAATAATATAGCAAAATATGTACAAAGGAGAAGAGAAGAATAACTACCCTAGCCTCGTCCTGGCATAAGGATTTGATTAATTCTGGGTCAGTCCACTTCTCCAGAGTTTTTCGATCTGATGCCGGGCATTGGCCTTGAATAGACTAGATGGCCACTGCACCGGGGCAGTTCAGGATAGAGGTATTCGTGAATAAGGTTGCATTAGGGTTGACCAATTTGGCCCCTGGTGTAGCCACCCCCTTTCTCGACCTGGACCGCTTGCGGGAAAGGCGCGCCTGTTCATCCCCTGAATCGGATTGTTTGGTCAGGTCTACCTCAGAGGGAGAGGATCCTCCTGGCGTACTAAACCTCATAGGCTAAGCAGCCTCTACCGATCCTGCAGTCAATTCCCCAAAAGGTCTCTTCTCGGGGGCCACGATGACCTATTGAGATTCCAAAAGTTTTCGCATCATGGTAGCTGCGAGAAAATATAAAAAGTAAATTAAATATTGAGCTATTCTACCGTGTACATAAAGAGGAGAAAACAAGGGCAGAGCTAGGTGATTTTCTTTCATATACCAGTCTCTGTTAAGGGGCCCGTTTCTTCTCTAGAACTGAAAAAGTCTAAGATGAAGGGGAGGAGAAGTTTAGTCAGGTGGAATACATTCTCATTTAAGGTAGAGAGAATTTTTTGTAGACGGGGAGACCTGTCTCCCGCGGGTAGGTGAGCCTGAGGAGGAAGTTGGCTAACGGATTGTGGAGGAAAACCCCAATCACTAAAACAGTGCACAAAAAAAGAACTTTTTCCTCCAAGCCTTATTGGAGGAAGGTCTACCTACCAGAAAGCGAACGCCGGTATGGGCAGACAAATAGAAATAGCCGGGAGAGGAGCTTTTAGCTTGAAAAATGAATAAAATATCTGGGTTGTGGGAACAAGTCCAGCATATCGCATGGCTAAATTAAAACCTGTTATTAACCTAAAGGAATTTGGCACAAACTGGTGTACTGGAATTTTATACAGTTGGGTAACCACTAATAAAAAGGGATTGACCGGAAGGCGTAAGCCAGTGATTCGAACTTTTTGTACCTACTTTTATTAAATTTGTAAATTTTAAAAAGCTCGCCCGCAAGAGTACGGGATCGCGTGTAGGTTGATAAGTTGGCTCAAGTTGATCTCTCGAGGAAAGCTAGTTCGGAAGTTTGTTTTGCGTTTGCGTTTCACGAATAAGAAAAATAGGAAAAATAACACACGAACAGAATTTGTTTTGTTTGTTTTAAATACTAAAGATTAATTAAACTAATTAAAATAAAAGATTATCTAAGATAGGACCTAATTAATTAAAACTAGAAATTATTTAAATTAAGAATTAATTATCTAAAACTAAGATTAAATCATCTAAGAGCAATTAAATCTAGAATTTATTTAAATTAATTAAAAGACTCTAAAAATGATTTTAAGAAAACTAGGGTTCTAGAGCTTTGATTCGTCTCCACGATCGCTTGGGAAGTCTCAATTAATGGTTCACAATGAATCTAGGCTCTAGACCCATAAGACCTAGCTAAGAATAATCATCAATCTCAACATCACAATCCCAACACAATCATAGACACCATTCGTGATGAAAACAATAATTATTAATTAAACTAATGAAAAGCATGCAATTAAATTAAAGAGCGAAAGAAATAAATACTTACTAATTAACTAAGACGAACATCAGCGTTTTGTTGTAGAAATCTCAAATCTAAACTATCTAAAAGCTAGAGATTTAAAACTAAGAAGTTTGAAAAGTAACTAAGAAAATAAACGACACTCGTTTGGGTTGTCAGCCCCTAAGAGGCCTTAGAAACCTTAGGAATATGCTAATGTATGTAAAAATCCGAAATACATAGGGTATTTATAGTTGTGGGAAGTCTTGGGCAGCAAGAAACCCTAAAAACGCGTGTAGCACGTTGGCATCGATTGACGTCGGTTATTGCATCGATCGACGCGTTTAGGATCGTCGCGACAGAGAGTTTTGTGGGCAAGTGCGTCGATCGACATCGGTTCTTGCATTGACCGACGTAAACTGGTCGACACGGGCGGACCGGTCGAGCGACGGAGGCAGCAGTCGGCAGTGCTTGGCAGGCTTAGTCAGGGGGCTACTATAACTCTTCCGGATGGAATAACCGTTATGGAAAGTCGGCAACTTGAAATTCTTCTAAATACCTAAAATAAATATAAAATTAATTAATTATAATTAAAATACGATAAAATAAGTTGGAGATAAGAAAATACGAAATTATGCTCAATCAATCCAACTTTCACCGAAAAAAATAATAAAAACGAACTAAAATACTAACTAAAATCAAGATAAATTAGTGCTAATCAAATACCCCATGCTTTATTGGTTTGTTCATCCTCGAACAAACGATAGATTCAAAGAATAACCAAACTGAAAATAAATTCAAGCAATGAGTCGTGCCGTGCTACATACATAATTTTTAAAATATAGATACAAGTCACGCAACTTTAAACACTCCACCCTTATTACATTGTCGCTCGAAAATCAAATTCGTGCATCCTCTCAAAAGGGAAATATATATTTGGGTGTTCACTCAAAAGCACTCAAGTATTGCTGCATAGGACGTGTATACGCTCAAATCATACAAATACATGCACAATAAATAAGCACGGAAAATCAATCTCTTTTCAATCACAAATTAAGTGTGTTGTCGAACTAAGAATCGTAAAAGGTCTTGTCGGGTTGTAATGTAAGGCTCTTTGGATGGATATGGAATATACAAGTCGTGTGGCTAACTCACAATCTAACGTGATCAATAACTCACTCAACCTAATCTAATCACGAAGCAATTTGCTTCACCTCGTACAAAAATAAAAATACCTCACTAAACACTCATAACATAGCCTTTAAACATATGCTATTTCTCAACTCGTAACTCTACTACCGACTTGTTGCTCAAACCAATTAAATGAAATTGAAGCTCATAATACGCTTCTTCTTTCAAACACAACTCTTGCCTCTTAAACATTAGGCTTCATAAAATGAACAATAAAACTCAAGACCCTATAAAGCGTGTAGGGAATGACTATACATGAAACATCAAGACTCACCATCCTTATTTTTTTTTCTTTTTTTAATTTCCCCCTTATTATAATTTTTTATCGGGTATTATTTTTCTTTTTTCTTTTTTTTTATTTTTCTTTTTTTTTCTCGTTCGGATGGTGATCCTAAATTACAAAAAATCATAAACATCATAAATTCCTAATAAAATATCCAAAACACTAATAACCAATAAAAATACGAACTCCTACCCCACGATTTTAATGGGTTAGTAGGGGTCGACTCAAAATAAAAACACTCAGGGCTATAGGCATGGATTATATGGCTATGATTGGCTCATTCGGAATTTATAGTGGCTAAAATATATGGATATGACGAGAATAGGGTTTTATTTATGCCTTAACGTCATGTTCAAAGTTAACTACACACAGCGGTTTCAAAGAGATCTCAAATCAAAACTCATTCAAGTACATGCAATGATGATAAACACTCAGGCTACTCACAGGCTTTTGCTTGAAAATTTTTTAATTGACGCTGCTTTTAAGGTTTTGCGATATCAATTGCGTCCAGGTACCATTTTACAATATATAGATAATAATTTTGAAAAATTTATGCACTTATGCACGCTCAAAAGACAAGAACATCAAATCAAACTTAGTTAACTTTGATAGGCAAGCCAGACAAACACAATTCAGCGCAGAAATAACAATCAATCACGTAAAAAAATTTCAAATTGCACAATTTTTCAATTATAAATCATACTCAACCATCCCCCCCTCTAAAAACTCGGAAATCCCCTGATTGCCATAAATATAAAAGAGAAAAAAATCAAATGAGGAAAGGAGTAAGGGAACGTCCCTGAAGATTAGTCGAGCTACTCCAAGAAGCATTTGTGCAATCTTCCTTCGTCGTGCACCTCGTGATCGAAAATGTCTTGAAGAAGAACCTAAAAGACAAAACAAACGAACAAAAACAAAATAACTAGTAAAAAGAAAAGAAAACCAATACTTGGGTTGCCTCTCAAGAAGCGCTTGTTTAACGTCGAAAGCTCGACGCCATCTACGAATGATACTATCACGGATCCAAGAAAAGGTGACGATCGTGCCACGCCTTAGCGTTCTCCAATAGTAAGCATAGGCAATGTATTCCTCCAAGGCGCGCAAGGGAAGCAATTTGTAGAACAAAAATATTAACTTGCTTCGGGGGTCGAAAAAGCGAATAATCCATCACCATAAACACATCAACAATCAATTCGGGCACATGGTGATCCAGAACCTTTGGATAAACGAGGAAATCCGTCGAACACAAGAATTTATCATCCGCCAATCCAAGGCCCTTTACTTTATCATCCACCATCTCCATCTCTAAATTGTTGAAAGCTTTGGGTGGCTCAAAAATAGACTCGGCCTTCGCATTTCCTTGATTAATTTGTCCACCACTTCAAAATTAAAACCCATTAACGATTCGTGTGGCATAGTTTCGACCTCTAAAAATTCATCAAAATTTATATCGTCCACAGCAACGTCGTTTGCATTTATCCCCAAAATTGCTGCCTCTTGGTTGAAAAATTTGTCGTTGTCGTCTAGACCATCCTTTTCAAGAGGAGTAAATTCATCTTCTAAAATTGGCTCATCCTCCACACCATCCTTAAATAAATCGAATAAACTTTAATTCTCGACTTCTACAAGGATCTCCAACGGCATGACGTGAGGCTCAACAATCACATTCTCCAAAATCGGAACCACGTCGTCTTCTTCCATGCAAGACTCAAGCAAATTCATCACTACATCAACCTCCGGATTCTCCAAGGGCAACATCTCTACGATGGGCTCCACAACATCAAGAATTGGTTCCTCATCCCACTCGTTCGAAGATACTTCCAAAGAAGCTAGTATTCGAGCACATGACCTTTCTAAATACACCCCAATCTCAGATAAGTCATCTTCCGTTAAATGATCAATGTCGTCTTGTTGACAAATGGTCTTAGCTTCTTGAACCTCTTGCCGTGCTAAAATTTGATCAACTTGCTCGTATTCTTCACAGCTAGGATAATAGGAAAATTTGTTGTAAGAAGTATAAGACTCATAGCTCGTATAGTCTTGAGTGGAAAAATCCTCTTCCAGTGGCTCTTCGTCAAATGTTACTAGGCATTCAGTCGCCCAATGCCCAAGTGCACCACAACGGCTAGGTGTGTATAATTTCTCCATGAAATTCAGTCCAATTTCTCCATGAAACATTCGTATACGTCTTCCCATGTTGTCAAGGAATCGGACTCCAAATGTATCAACCATTTTAGTGCTTTACCAGTTAGTTGCCACAAAAAGTGTCGCCTCCTAATTTGTTCTCTTGTAACGCCGAGAAGAGGAAAAGTCCGGGTGACGTCTTCTTATTATTGGATAAACTTCACCGGATCCTCGCTCGGATGCCCACTAAATTCCGGTACTTGCTTGTAGTAAAGATCATCAATATCATAATTCCTCATTCCAGGGCTTATCGGAATGGCCGGTCCAGGAACAGGAAAATCGAATGGATTGCCATACCATTGTTCGACTGCCGATTGATATCCTCGACTTCTCGACATCTTTTTTATTTAAAAGTTACATATATATATATATATATATATATATATAGATTTTTTTTATTTTCTAAAAATCTAATAAAAACTATTTTTTTTTAATTTATTACGGACGCTAAATCAAGGCTTCAAGAGATGTACCTTGCATACACAACACTCAACGCACAAGATTAAATGTACCAGATAAAAAGGAAAACTCAAAATAAAATATTAAATATAAACGAAACAAGTAAAAATAGAGATTACAAAGGGCAAACACAAAATTCACGACCTACTTAGCTTTCCCCGGCAACGGCGCCAAAATTTTGATTCAAACTTTTTGTACCTACCTTTATTAAATTTTTCAATTTTAAAAAGCTCGCCCGCAAGAGTACGAGATTGCGTGTAGGTTGATAAGTCGACTAAAGTCGATCTCTCGAGGAAAGCTGGTTCGGAAGTTTGTTTTGCGTTTGCGTTTCACGAATAAGAAAAATAGGAAAAATAACACACGAATCGAATTTGTTTTGTTTGTTTTAAAAACTAAAGATTAATTAAACTAATTAAAACTAAAGATTATATAAGCTAGGACCTAATTAATTAAAACTAGAAATTAATTTAAACTAAGAATTACTTATTTAAAACTAAGATTAAATTATCTAAGAGAAATTAAATTTAGAATTTATTTAAATTAATTAAAAGACTCTAAAAATGATTTTAAGAAAACTAGGGTTCTAGAGCTTTGATTCGTCTCCACGATCGCTTGGGAAGTCCCATTGATGGCTCATAACGAATCTAGGCTCTAAACCCATAAGATCTAGTTAAGAATAATCATCAATCTCAACATCACAATCCCAACACAATCATAGACACCATTCGTCATGTAAACAATAATTATTAATTAAACTAATGAAAAGCATGCAATTAAGTTAAAGAGCGAAAGAAATAAATACTTACTAATTAACTAAGACGAACAACAGCGTTTTGTTGTAGAAATCTCGAATCTAAACTATTTAAAAGCTAATTTAACTATTCTAAAAGCTAGAGATTTAAAATTAAGAAGTTTAAAAAGTAACTAAGAAAATAAAAGGTACTCGCTGGGGTTGTCAGCCCCTAAGAGGCCTTAGAAACCCTAGGAATATGATAATGTATGTAAAAATCCTAAATACATAGGGTATTTATAGTTGTGGGAAGTCTTGGGCAGCAAGAAACCCTAAAAATGCATTTTCAACACGTTGGCATTGATTGACATCGGTTATTGCGTCGACCGACGCGTTTAAGATCGTCGCGACAGAGAGTTTTGTGGGCAAGTGCGTCGATTGACATCGGTTCTTGCATCGACCGACGTAAACTGGTCGACACGGGCGGACTGGTCGAGCGACGCTGGCAGCAGTCAGCAGCACTCGGCAGGGCTGGTCAGCAGCACTCGGCTGGGCTGGTCGGCAGCACTCGGCAGGGCTGGTCGGCAGTGCTCGGGAGGCTATTATAACTGTTCCAGATGGAATGACCGTTATAGAAAGTCGGTAGCTTTAAATTCTTCAAATCGCGGCCCTTTTTCGCTGAAACAATACTCGTTTGCCCATCCTTGACTAACTCCAAACTCAAATACTTCTAAATACCCAAAATAAACATAAAATTAATTAATTATAATTAAAATACGATAAAATAAGTTAGAGATAAGAAAATACAAAAATATGCTCAATCTATCCAACTCTCACCGAAAACAATAATAAGAACGAATTAAAATACTAACTAAAATCAAGACAAATTAGTGATAATCAGCCAGCCTCAAACTGGTCGACAAAAAAGGTCAAATGGTGGGCGGGTGGATAATATGCCATCTCGCCGGCATCTGGGTTGACTAAGGAATATTCACCGAGAAATTGAAATCTTTCTCTTAATCCCTCCACCGTTCTATTTCTAAGAATGGAAACGATGTTATCAGGGCATCCCAGAATGTAAGGGGGGTGTTCACCAGAGGAGGTTAGAGACAAGGATGTTGACGCCGGCGAGAGAGGAGCCGAGTTCAGGTGAATAGAAGAGGAGGAGGAGGATTGAGTAGACATAATCGGGAAAACAGGAGATAAGAAGAGTACCTAGCTTTGAAGAAGACCGGGAGAGTTCTTGGCTTGGAGGAGAAACGGAAAGGATAAGCTTTGAAAATAAACTTAAAAAAAAAAAAGACTTGAGGGGATCCGCGCATTTAATGCGTGTCATAAGGTTGAAGGGACACATTGGGGATCTCAACCGTTGAGAGTGGGATACAAGACGATATAGGTCATCCTTAAAGGTACGACCTAATTTAAATGACGGGTTTAGCGGGATTCGTGCATTTAATGTATGAAAGAACAAGAGATTTGAAGAGATGTGTTGAAAATCTTAACCGCCCGAGGCGAAACCCTAGGCTTTAGGATTCATCCCAACCACTTAGGGGGGGGGGGGACTGATTGGTATGGCCTAAATACGTCTGGCCTGGCTAACTCAAGAAGATTGGTTAAAATGACATGAGTTGCCGTTTTGTCCCTGAGGGGAGGGAAGACTGGGAACGAGTTGTGTTTATCCTAACTTGGGTACGTATCTCACAGGGGGCTCTATCCTGTTCAGGTCAGGGAAACTAAGAGAGGGAAGATGATGGAACTATACCTCTACTTGCCCAAGGTAGACCTGGAGGGGATGAGCTAAACCAAAGCCTTAGGAAGAGAAAGATGAGGCGGAGGACAGACCTATAGTTTAATGGGTATTGTCCTAACCTGATCCTAAGCCTTGGATAAGGTTTCAGGGGGTCAGATCAGACATTTAGGAAACTTAATGACAGAGCTGGCCTACCCTTGGCGAAAGCCTCTTGGTCAGATCAGCCTAAATAACAGCCCAAGATTCGCGGATTCTGTTTCTGGGATCTCGGAAGGCCCCACTTGATGAAAACAATAAGTATCTCAGCCCCAAGGCTGAGAGAGGTATGCCATTCTAAGCATTCTTCTCTTGATTTTGCTTATTTCGGTCTAAAAATGCTTAACTGACTTAAGCATTGGAGAGGTTTCCACCGGAAAACCCCCGTTGGTCCTTTCTAAAGTGTTTTTGTTGAAGCAGGTCGGGATATTCTCTAGGAAGGAGCAGGTGTTCCTTGCGTAATTTTCAGGACGAAACAGTGCCACTTTCTACTTGATGAACGTTTAATATATCTAATAACCTAAGTTGCATCGAAATGGACACGGACTCGGATACGACAAGATCGAATATAAAGACTTATGTTAAAAAATACAGGACATGACACGCCTCGAACACATTTATAATATAAATAAATATTAATATATTTATTTTCTAAAAATTAAATTTTAATAATTTTTATTTTCAGTTCATCATGTAAAATAATTGCTCACTCATTCACGTCAATCGATGAAACCCATGTAAAATTAATAAATAATGAAAAAAATAAAAAATAAATAAACTAAACAAACGTGTCGGGGACGAGTCCGAGCCGTGTCTCTTGTCAAGAAAAAAAGGACACGCGTCTGACACATGTCGCATTCACGCAGTGTACTACTTGCCTATGGGGTCAAAAATGGAGAAACATTGCATCATAGCTAATAACCAATAAAATTTGCGGGGTGCATTTAGGTGAAATAAAGAAAAGGAAATTAATGATAAAAGGTAGAATTTGTCCATTAACTTTTTGAATTTACAGACACTTGTGTTAGGCCAGATTAATGGGTCTTGACCTATTAGGCCATCTGACCCGATACTATAATGTATTGATTTTTGTACTGTGATGTATTTGTTTTTGTACTGTAAAGTATTAGTTTTTCATAAATCTCTAAACCATGCTACAATGTATTAATTTTTGTACTTTGATGTATTTGTACTATGATGTATTGGTTTTTTATTAAAATGTATTAGTTTTTGCACTATAAAGTATTGATATGAAATTTTGGCCTAACGGGTGACCCGTTAGTCTGGTCTAACAAAAGTGTTGCGCTTTTGGATTTGGGAAAATAGTTCACTAAATATAGGATTTTCAAATTTAGTCCATTAAATTTTTGTTGCACATTTAGTCCAATTTTCACCTGAAGTTTAAATTCTTACCGAAAAATTGCACGTGATACACAAATGACCTCAAATTTTGGAATAAATGTTTCACAAAGATTTAATTGGTGAACTAGATTTGCCACCTCTGAATCTTGATCGACGATATTCTGGTTAAAATTCTCAAAATTGGACTATATGTTTGACAAAAACTTGATTGGTAAACTAAATTTGCCATCTCACTATTTGTGCCAATTTCAACAAGTTAATATACGAATTATATATTTTAGTCAGGTAATTAAGTTATGACCCACATATCATATCTGATGTAAAATGCTATCACTTAATTTACCATTTAAAAAACATGTTTATAGTTTGAACTTTAAACCTTATAATATAGGGAGAAAATTGAAAGTACACATAAATTATAAGAAAATATATTTTATCTATTACTCTCATAAGAAACATATTTTATTTCTTAAATGACTCAAATATTCATACGCTTTACTTGCCTCATCAACCCACTTGTGGGAAACAGTACATGATATGTCGTGTACACAAGATAAGTATATCGGGTATTTTAATTGTTCTTATTCTTATTATTTTATTCTCTAATAATTAGAGTAGTCCATTACGACCATATCAGGCCCAACATGCTTTCGTTAACTTTAAAATGTCTCTATAAACTATATCTCTCTTTGACCAAATCATCTCCGGTTTAAAAAGGTTGCGGTGCCACCAGCCGGAAAATTACTGCTTCTAGTTCATTTTACAAACTGTTTCTCACCGTCTAACTTCCTTTTAAAGGAAGTTGAACTACAAACTGATCAGCACGGTTTTGGTTTGTTTTCTATTCTAGGTGTAGGAGATACTTTGATTTATAGAGATAAATTACAATATAGTGAACGCAGGTTGAAGCAAAAGCCTCTATTATTAAGAACTTGAAAGACATTTATTACATTAATAATCTTTTTTTAGGAGGAGATAACCTTTTAGCCTCTCATAGAGAAGGCTTGCACTCGAAAATACATAAACTCATTATTACAAACTCTTATTACAACAATATTTATTCTTGCACTCCAAAATCTCACTTTGATTTATTATTATCGGAAAATAGAAGGTAATAAGTCATGTCCTATACTTCCTCAAACGTTTGGTATTTATAGACCTGACTCTGGATTTCAAATCCGAGCTCCAGAACTTGTTGATAAAAAATGAGTCATTTCATATATTTTTTCCTCTATTATTTCTAGTCAGTGGTCCTTTATTTTAGTGTCCACTGACTTATCTCGTTGCTGGTCCCTTATGACTTTGCCATTTTGTGTTATTGGGGAATATTTTCACATGGTAGTTTGGTGTGGTCCCTGCAGTTTGTTGAAATCAACTGGGCTTTTATCTTTTCTAGTTGTATTCTCGTGAAGGTCCGGTTTGGGTCGAAAGCCTTTCCCAAACTCAGGTTCCTTCTTGTCCGGGCATGCTTCAAAGATACAGTTAATCCATCATCTAACATGTGTCATGTTACAAAATTTTCAGTAGGTTTATTTGCTTACCTGAGTTTTGTTTCCCCATAAGACTCTTCTCTTTGTTTCGAAAAGATTTTTTACAAAGCATGTAGTTGCTCCTATCATTGAAATCACGAGGAATGATCCATTCACTTGAATTGGTACTTTACTTTATCCATTTTAGTTAGACAAACCCAAAGTCCCCATGCTCATCATGTATAAGTATCGTCTTCTGAAAACACTCCTACTATTACTGGTGCGTCTTTGAGTGAGGCAGCCTTAATGTTATTTGTGGCATTCCCATCCCGGTCTTCTAAACTTGATAAAATGAAAAGCTTCATTGAAGCCTTTCTTTGATGTCTGGTGCCACGCTAATAAAATACATTATCAAAATGTCCCCTCTATATAAATATATATTATTCGCCCAAGTCTACTAAACCGCTTCCCCAATTCATTTTGGTAGTTTAAAGATCTCTACGAAAATTGGTGTAATAGTATAGTTTGAAACTAAGACCCTAAAATTACATCATTCTAGTAATTCGTTTGGATGAATTCCCACTTCCATCCAAACTCTAGAATACATTCCAGAGATATCAATTATTATTTTGTCGGGGTTGATACCTTTTCTGCTAACTAACTTATCCCATTGTCGTTGATATATATGCATAGGAGAAATTTTAATTTCGTCCGTTTATATCTCAAAAGTGTCAGTCTATAGCCAAATATCTAACTCTCCCTCTTTAAATCTATACGTGGTGGGTTGACTTGAAGCCTCAGGTTGTGACACCCGGGTTTCAACATTCATTACAACTTGTACATCCTCATGGAATGCTTTATCTGCAATACTCGTGATTATGGTAATTCAATTCCTACCCTCGAAGTTAGAGACCCATTCTCGAATTACTCCTTTTTACTCCACAGGATATGCGGCTTGGAGAAGAGACCTTCGTAAAGTTGAGAACAGTTTCCATTGAGCCAGCTGGCATGATCGTGTGTGATCGGAAATAGATTCCTGATTGGCTTGTTGAAGTCGTCCGAAAACCTCAGCATTGACACATATCATCCTAAAATTTCGTTTAAGGATCTCCAGGATTATCCTGAGATGCCTTAGCCTTTTGAGGGTATCATCAGCAACGTGTCCCTCTATCTCGATTTAGAAAATCTACAAGAATATTTTCACGAGATTGATTCAAGCTTTTTTGTTGCTTACTTATGAAAGTTTGTCAAAAGATCAATAGCTTGCCCGCAAGAGAACGAGGTCACACGTAGTTTGGCAACTTGACTCGAGTCGTCTCTCGAGGAACATACAATCGGAAATCTCAAATAGTTTGTTCAAATGCAATTACTTAATACTAAAAAGGGGGGGGGGGGGGGGTTGATTGTTTTTATTATCTAGGAATTTAAATGCATGAACAAAAAGTAAAACTAAGTACTCTAGTTCAACAATTCAAACATATAAACTAGAGAAATTAATCTAAGAACTTTTGAACAAGACCAACTAGCATAAGCGAACACCAATTATGTAGAACGCAATGAAAACGAAATGAATTAACTAACAAGAATAATAACTAAACATTAATTAAACTAAGATTACGAATTGCGATATCAAAAGTATCTAAGGTTTGGAACATGAAATCACTCAAGAACAATTATTAAAATCCACTACTTAATTGCATAAATTAAACTAAGAAAATGATTAAAGAGTTTGAGTACTTATTTAAACTAAGGAATGCAGTAGATTCTCCAGCTAATCAGGAAAGGAGGGTTGATCTTTGTCGAAGAACAAATCACAAACTGATGGTTGGAACTCGGAGCTTCGCGATCCTCCAATCTTCGAACTTGATCTATTATTGTGTTATGGAATGTGATGGAATTGAACTCGAGCCAAGAGGATCGGATATTCAGAGTGTGGGGGAGAGGTCTCTCCTTTTGGGACGGACTTAGGGGGGGTTATATAGATTTCCCTTAACTTGGAGCATAAGAAACCCTAAAATCCCGATTCTGGGCCGYCGCGTCGACGGTGCGTCGACTGACGCGTGCTGGTGCTCGGCGTCGCTGCTGCCTGGGTGTGTGCATCGGCTGGGCGGGTGCATTGACTGAAGAGGTCATGGATCGACGCCTCAGAGAATTGCGTCGACGACGCTCCTTCAGTCGATGCTTCAGAAAGTTGTGTCGACGGTGCATCGACTGACGCTCCTTCAGTCGACGCTTCAGCAAGTTGCGTCGCGGTGCGTCTGCCCTTCATCGACTGACGCGGATCATGGCCCATAACTCTAAACCGACTTGAAGCTCAAACCACATAATCACAATTGAAGCTCATAACTCGCTTCTTACACAACTTATGCCTTCTAAACAATAGGCTCATAAAATAAAATAAATAATAAACACAAGCCTTCATTAGCGCGTAGGCAATGACTAACAAAATTCACCATCCTTCTCATTTTTTTATATCCCCCTTTTATTCTGTTTTATGGGGCCTTTCTTTTTCTTCTTTCTTTTTTTATTATTATTTTTATTTCTTTTTATTGAAGGATGGTGATCCTTTATTTCAAAAATTCATAAATCCCTTTTTAAAAATTCCAAAACACTAATAACCAATAAAAATTACTAACTACTAACCCACGCTTTTAATGGGTTGTAGGGGTCGACTCAAAAATCACTCATGGTTAAAGGAAAAGGATTATTTGGCTATGATTGGCTCATTCAATATTTATAATGAGTAAAAATATATGGATATGGCCGGAATAGGGTTTTTATGTGCCTTAACCTCATTTTCCAAGTCAACTACACACAGCGGTTTCAAAGAGATCTCAATTCGAAGCTCATTCAAGTACATGCAAAGATGATAAACATTCAGGCTACTTACTGGCTTTTTGCATGAAAAATTTTGAATTGACGCTGCTTTTAAGGTTTTGCGAAATCAATTGCGTCCAAGTACCATTTTACAATATATAAATAATATTCAAAAAATTTATGCACTTATACACGCTCAAAAGGCAAGAACATCAAATCATATATAGCTAACTTCGACAGGCATGCCATAA
>BMAC01000565.1:748563-783344 GCA_014905375.1 Phtheirospermum japonicum | reverse complement strand
TTTAATTAGGTTTTTATTGTGGTTTTTAACGGTTTTTTACGTCGGTTATTTAGGTTTTTAAGTCATTTTTCTAGTTTTGTTGTTTTTCTTGTTACTTGTTAATTCTATGTTTAATTGGGTTAAATGGTTCCAATTAGTTGGAGGTTTGTTTAATTCTTGGGGTTTTGATATTTAAAATTCCTAATTTTAAAGGTGGAGAAATTGAGGGCCAAAATACAAAGCCAAGTAGAAGCCAAGCCATGCCAAGAATTGCCAAAAGTTGTGCCAAAACAAGCTTCAAAAGTGACAAACATTCTGGAATGCTCGCCAAGCATTGCCAAGGCAAGCCAAAACCCCAAGCCCAGCGCCCAACCGCATGTCAAACAGCGCCAAAACTGACGCCAAATCCCTTACCAGCGCCTCCCAGCAGCATTTGGCGCACGCCAGGAGACGCCAAAACTGATGCCCAGGTTCAAACCGACGCCAATCAGCGCCAAAACTGACGCCAAACCCCTTACCAGTGCCAACCGACGTCAAACAGCGCCAAAACTGACGCCAAATCCCTTACCCAGCGCCAACCGACGTCAAACAGCGCCAAAAACTGACGCCAAACCCCTTACCCAGCCACGCCAAACCGATGCCAAACCCTGCCCGGGCACCAACTCTCGTCCAACCCAAGACCGAGCCACCTCCGAGACATCTCCAAACCACCTTGAGCCAATTTGGTCAACACGGGTCCAATTGGGTCAAACCCGAGATTTAAAGAGGCTTTAAGGTCAAATTGGCCCATTTAACCCAATTTAATCTAGTATAAAATAGAACACAACTCTCATTTTTGTAAGACACCTCCTCCCAACCCAAGCTTGGGCTTGGGACTTAATTTTCTCTCTCTTGTTCTTAGTTTAATTTTTCAAGCATTCCTCGGGTTTGTAAGCTCAAGATGGAATACAAATACTCCTTTGGATTAGCACCTTCATTGTAATTCAAGTTTTGGATTCTCCAATTAATTTTAGTAAGCTTTCCTTTTAATTTCAAGCTTTGTTCTTCATTTTCATGCTTGTTCTTCACGTTATGCTTTTTGCCTTAGCACCTTGAATTCATGATGAAACATGTGAACTGGCTAATGGAATTTAGAATGAGTGACACATCTATATCATAGATCGGCTCTTGGATCATCTTGATTTTGAGTTTTACACATGCTTTATTTTAAATCTTATTTTTGTGCTTTGTTTCATGGCTTAATCTTAGATCTACTCTTTGTTGCTTGTTATTTTCCTTAAAGTTTTGAACTTTCTTGTTAATTTCCATTGCTCTTTACATCCATGCTTTCAATTTTTGCTAATTTTCATTATTTGAGTTTTTATGCATAGTTGTACCTTGTGCTTGCATGCTTATACTCGGTGAAACATTGCATTTTCTTGCTTATTTTCATTACTTGCTTGCATTTTCATTGAAGGCATACGACCGAGGCATCCTACCCACTTTCATTTCAATTCCTAGTTTAGTTTAGCTATTTTTAATTATTTTATTTTCATTTTTCCTTTATCTTTCAAGCTTGAAACACCTTGAATACTTCAATTGAATCGAATTCCGATAATACCGAGCCATGAACCCGTTGAATATATTTCAACACCACGAAAACTCTTCTAACAAAACAGCCATTGAGAATCATCGCCTCCGCCCAGGGCAGCCGATCGCCGCGCAGGCAGCGTCGACGCTCGCGTCAGTCGACGCGACAGAAGTTTAGCGACAAGTTTTTACAGTTTGTATTCAAGCGATTACCCCCTTTTCTAAATAATTTTTAACCATGGATAACTGCACAATCTCACAAGAAAAATAAAAATGTCCATGGTGCAAGAAATACGTAAAAGTAAGGCGTACGAATTTTTTTTTTTATTAAATGCTGAAACAAAACACGTAGACAACCGAATTAAAATTGAAATTGCAATAAACTAAAAAGGATAAGGCGGAAAGAAAATTCCACGACTCGATTATGGAAAAACATAAATAGATAAATAGTAGCAAGCCCCAAGAATCTAAGGGGATTTGAAACCAAATCGCTCTAACACGACGATCTTCTTGCTAGCCTCTTCCAAGCACTGCTCCCAAAATCCTAAATTCCACTCGTTCGCCGCGTTCCTCACATTAAAATCTCTGGTTTGGGCCTCCAACTCCTCAGTTCGTCGTAAGAGCGCAAATTTCTCCTCGCGGATTGCATGGTTACTTTGAAAGAGGGTTATTCCATCTTGTGTCAAATTTTATACTTCGAAATTCGCTTCCTCCAGGCGCTCGTCCCTCATATCGATCTCACTTGATAATTTGGCTGTATCCCATATCATCTCATTATTTTCCTTAGTCAAGGTGGCAATCGTCTCTCGAGCTCGGAGAAGCGCATCACGAAGCTCGTTCTTGGTCATGTCACGCTCATCAAGTTCCTCCCTCTGCTGCTCGAGGTCATGCTCAATACCCCTTAAGCCTCTAATGGTGGTCCTTAGTTGAAGGTTCATGTCCCTCAATCCCTAGTTGATCTCCTCCGCCCTTCTCAATTCGTCTTTGAGAGTATCAATTTGGAGGGTGTAGTTAACCTCATCCAATTGATAATCACCAACCAAATCGTTCGCCTTCTCGACTTCATCATGCAGCTGGTCCAATTTCTCGTCGTGCTCCTCTCTCAACATCCACCTATTCTTGTGGTGTTTGGTGTTTTTTGGAATCGGCCTCATGGAATGGAGAGGTATGGAGCGAAAATATATATAGTGTAAGGAGATGTAGAGTTCTCGAAAATAATGAAATAAAGAGTGAAGAGGTTTGATTTATATAGGGATCAAAAGACCTTAAAAATAGGAATCCTAGATTTACCCAAATTACAAATAAGGGAAGAGATATTAAGTTTCCTAATCTAATTAGAACTCCTCTAAGACAAAAGATCTTGACCCCAACCTTTGACAAATTTCGTGCATATTATTCCCAAAAAATCACTTACCTACTGGGAATAAAACTCCCAAAACTCGCAGCCAAAACTTACCAAAAATCCGCTCACGCGCACAGGTAGCGTTGAAGCTGCGTCGATGCTGCGTCAGTTGACCGCGCGCCCAGGTAGCGTCGATCCCGTGTCGACGCTGCGTCAGTCGACGCTGCGTCAGTCGACGCGACTGCAGGTTTGTCACCGTGCGAATCCTTCACTCTTCAAATGATGAAATAATCTCTTTTCGACCTAAATCCTGTTCAAACACTTACAAAAAGTAGAAAAAATAAATAACTAAAATAAAAGAAAATCAAAATAAAGAAAATACAGTAGGTTGGGTTGCCTCCCAAGAAGCGCATCTTTTAACGTCGTTTGCTCGACGTAATTGTGTCGTGATTAAATTGCCATCGGAGGTGGGTCCACCATCGCCCACACTTCGTGATCTTGATTTGTTATCACTCCGTCACGGTATAATTTAACGCGATGCCCATTAACTTGAAATGTTGCATCTCATTTTTTATCGTAAAGGGTTACAGCTCCAAACTCGTTGATCTCTTTTATCACGAAAGGTCCACTCCATTTTGATTTTAGTTTCCCTGGAAAAAGTTTAAATCTCGAGTTAAAGACTAGAGCTAACTTACCTACCTCCAATTGCTTGTTGACGAGTTTCCGATCATGGTAGACTTTGGTCATCTTCTTTTGCCTCCACGCAGCATCATAGGACTCATTTCTTATTTCTTCAAGTTCAGTTAGTTCCAACTTCCTGTACTCGCCAGCCTCATCATAATTCATGTTCAGTTTCCGAATTGCCCAACCAACTCGATGTTCTAGCTCAACGGGCAAATGGCAAGCTTTCCCATAGATTAGGCGAAAAGGGCTCATTCCAAGCACCGTCTTGTAGGCTGTTCGGTATGCCCACAGTGCGTCGACAAGTTTGACTGCCCAATCCTTTCGACTCGGCCCGACTGTTTTCTCGAGGATGGCCTTAAGTTGACGGTTGCTCATTTCGACTTGACCAAACGTTTGAGGGTGGTAAGGCGTAGCTACTTTGTGTCGGACCCCATATTTTTTCATCAGTTTTTCAAACGCTTTGTTACAAAAGTGGCTTCCCCCATCACTTATTATCGATTTTGGCACCCTGAATCTACTGAAAATATTTTCTTGGAGGAATTTGAGAACACCTTCCGCATTAGCTCTTCGAGTAGGGATTGCTTCCACCCATTTTGATACGTAGTCGACACCAACAAGGATGTACTCGAAATCTCCACTCTTAGGGAAAGGTCCCATAAAATCTATCCCCCATACATCGAAGATCTCTACCACTTGGTTAGGTACCTATGGCATTTCGTCTCGCTTCCCTATATTTCCGGTTCGTTGGCAGTTGTCGCAAGTTTTGCAATATTCAAACGCATCAGCAAATAAACTCGACCAATAAAATCCGGCTTGTAACACTTTAAACGCCGTCTTTTGAGCTCCAAAATGACCTCCATGGTCATGGAAAAATTGGAGAATTCTCCCCATTTCGTCGTTCGGAATGCATCTCCTATTTAGACCATCCTTGCAGCGTTTGAAAACATCGGGATCATCCCAAAAGTAGTCCCTGCATTACTCAAAAATCTCTTCCGTTCTTGGTAGGATAAATGGTTAGGCACTATTTTGAAAACAAGATAATTCACAATATCAGCGTATCAAGGAGTAATTAACTACTCAAGATTAAAAAAATTCTCATAAGGAAAAAGATCGTTAATCATAAATTTCTCGCCCTCATTCTCCTCAATTATCATTCTAGACAAATGATCCACCACAACATTTTCACAACCTCGTCTATCTTTTGTTTCCACATCAAATTCTTTTAGCAACAAAATCCACCTAATAAGGCGTGGCTTACTTTGTGGTTTGGAAAACAAATGGCGTAAAGCAGCATGATCAGTGTGTACAATTACCTTGGCTCCAACTATATACGGTCTAAATTTGTCAAGCAAAAATACGACTGCCAGTAATTCTTTTTCAGTTGCGGTATAATTACGTTGAGCATCTTTTAGCATATAACTAGCATAATAAATGACCCTAAGCAATTTTTCCACACGTTGTCCCAAAACAGAGGCAGACGTAAGACTCTCTTTTAATTCATTAAATGCATTCAAACATTCTTCATTAAAAATGAAAAGAGTATCTAAGGTCAATAGTTTGCAAAGTGGACGACTTATTTTTGATTTTTTTTTGATAAAACGTCTATAAAAACCTGCATGACCAAGAAAACTCCTAATTCCTTTAACATCTCGAGGCGGAGGAAGGGTTTCAATTACATCAATTTTTGCCTTATCAACCTCCTACCCCTTTTTAGAAACAACATGGCCTAGAACAGTGCCACTTTTTACCATAAAATGGGATTTCTCCCAACTCAAAGTTAGATTTTTCTCAATGCATCGTTCTAGAACTCTTGACAAATTAGATAAACAATTATCAAAAGATGACCCAAAAATCAAAAAATCATCCATAAATACTTCAAGAAAGTCATCAATAAAATCACTAAAAATTGAGAGCATGCACCTTTGAAAAGTCGCGGGTGCTGTGCGTTGCACAGGCCAAAAGGCATTCTTCGAAAAGCAAATGTGCCAAAGGGGCATGTGAACGTTGTCTTGCTCTGATCTTCTAGAGCGATGGCCACTTTATAATGGCCCGAAAGGCCATCCAGAAAGCAGTAGAATTCGTGTCCCACAAGATTGTCGAGAAGTTGTTCAATGAACAGTAGAGGAAAATGATCCTTACGAGTGGCCGCATTTAACTTCCTATAATTGATGCACATACACCATCCAGTAGTTATTCGGTTTGGAACCATCTCACTCTTGTTGTTTTCGGCGATGGTGATGCCTCCTTTCTTTGGAACCACATGAATTGGGCTTACCCATTTGCTGTCGGAGATGGCAAAAATGATTCCTTCGTCTTTAAGTTTAAAAATTTCTTTCTTAACCACTTCATAAAGCGTTGGTTTCAGTTTCCGTTGACTGTCCCTAACAGGTCTGGTATCGGGTTCCATCTCGATTCTATGCATGCAAGTCACGGGGTGTATTCCTTTGATGTCGCTGATGCTCCATCCTATTGCCTCCTTGTGGTTACTTAACACCGCAACCAATTCTTTGTCCTCGTGCTCCGACAAGGCTGAATATATGATGACTGGTTTTGTTTTGTTGGGCTCGAGGAAAACATACTTCAAGTGACTCGTTAGCGGTTTTAACTCCACCTTTGGACCAAGTTCGGGTGCAGTGGCTATTTCACACAATTCTTCATCAAAATCGTCAATCTCATTCAAATTTATCTCTAACATCTCGGCCACCCTGCTGAAAAACTCTGTGTCGTCCTCGACACTTAACTCATCTAGCACAGTGATCCCCTTAAGCTCGTGAACATAGGAAGCAATCGGGTCAACAAACGAGAAATCTTCATTCATGTATGGCGAAGGAGTGTTGTGGATATATTTCAGCGAAAATGTGATTGTCTCGCCCATCACAGATAAGGTCATCCTTCTTTTATGTACGTCAATTAATGAACAAGAAGTGGACATAAATGGTCGACCAAGCAAAATAGTATGTTCAGTGCCCTCCTTCGGAACCTCGCCGACATCTAGTATGACGAAATCGACTGGAATCACAAGCTCGCCAACTTGAACTAGAACATCCTCGAATATGCCAAGTGGTTGTCTAATTGATCGGTCCGCTAATTGTAGCCGCATCGTCGTTGGTCTCATTGTCCCCAAATCGAATTCCTTATAAAGGGAATAAGGCATCAGATTGATTCCTGCTCCAAGGTCAAGCATGCCTCGTGCTGTTTGTCCATTCCCCAAGGTGATGGTTATGCAGAAACTGCCGGGGTCTCTCTCCTTTTTGGGTAGTGGCCCCTTGCATATAGCGCTCACCTCCTTGGTTAATTTAACTTGCTGAAGTGTCTCCAGACGCCGTTCCCTCGCGACCAATTCCTTGAAAAATTTCACGTATGCGGGCATCGTCTTGATTACGTCTAACAGAGGGAGATTAACGTTGACATTTTTGAGCAGATTGTAAAGTTCCATGAACTTTTTATTCTCTTTGGCTGGGCATAGGCGACTTGGAAAAGGAACCTTGTCTCGAATAGTGGTTGGCAATGCCTTCGTTTGCTGAGTTGGAGACTTGGTGGAATCATCATTTGTTACAGGAGTGGGTACTTGATTCGGGGACTTCTCTTTTAACGACCCAGGAATGTAAGGATTTATTGACTTATGCATTTGGTCAACCGGTTTAGGGTCATTGTCCGTAGGTAGCCCCTCATTTGCAATATTAGTGTCCCCTTCGTTCTCTTGTTCGACTCCATTATCTATCGTCTTCCCACTTCGTAGAATATGAACCGCGGAAGCTTGCTCGGGTTGGCTCGGAAACTTCCCTTTTTCATTGTCATGTTTGGCCATGAATGTCGCCATTTGGCCCATCATTTTCTCCAAGTTCTTCACTCTCTTAGATAGGTCATCCAAGACCTCTCCTTTCTTATTTACTCGTGTGGTGAAGTTTGTCAGTCCATCCCTGTTTCTGATTGTCTCGGTGACTTGGTTCTGTTGCTAAATTAGCAGCTGATCATTCGGCTGTATAGGTGTCGGCCTGGCTGGTAGTGATTTACTCGGTGGTGGCGGTGTTGATTTGGCCTGTGCTGGGGCGAAATGTGGATTTCCAGGGCCCCATTTTAAGTAAGGAGAGTTACGATTTGCATTGAATTTGGGGTTTGTCTGAGGCCTGTGCTCATAGGTTGCAAGGTCTATGTTGCGTAATTGATCCTTGATGGCGTGCGCTTCGGCGTCGGTATCTTCGTGATACCCCATGGTACATGAATCCATCGAATGCCCTTGCTCTCCACAACGGTTACATGCCTCAAAGGTCTCGTTACTTGGCACCTCAGTTGCCTCGTTAACTCTTATCTTTCGTGGTCGAGATCTTGTTTGCCTCGACTTCTCGCTCATTCTTTCAAATAGTTGCTTGGCAGTCGTCGCTGTCAAGTTCCCAAAATCTCCCCCAGCAGCTACCTCTATGTTATTCTTGTAAGAATCTATAAGTCCTTCGTAGAAGAGTTGATTCACCATTCCCGGAGAATTGTGATGATGGGGGCAAGCTTGAAACAGAGATTTGAAACGTTCCCACGCTTCTTGAAACAACTCCCCGTCTTGCTGGACAAAGTTGGCTATTTGTCTCCTTATGTGGCCCATCGTCTGAGCCGAGTAGTACTGATTAATGAATTTGTCGCTAACCATGGGCCAGTCGACCAGAGATCTCAGTTCCAGTGATAGTAGCCAAGACTTGGCTTTATCCTACATGCAACTCGGAAAACACACCATTTGAAGGTCTTCGTGATGAAGCCCCGGAGATGGAATCCCACTAACTTCGGCATAGAACTCCTTGAGGAACGTCAGTGGATCTTCGTTGGCGAGGCCGTGAAATGTCGGGAGGTTGTTGATGATATGAGGTTTCAACTCGAAGTCTCTCGCAGTTCTACCCAACACAATTGCAGAACTATAGGGACCCACTTGAGGAGTTGTAAACTCTCTTTGTCTTGGCTCGCGTGCTCCTTGTCTTTCTTGATTAACCGGCCTCGCGTAATTCCTTTCGTACTCGTTCCTCTCACTATAGTTGTCATTCGTAAGCCAATCATTAATCCACTCGTCGCTATGGTAAGATCTCTCGAAATAGTTGTCCGGAATATGGCGGTAGCGATTCCTATCTTCTCTTCTTTGGTTGTCATTCTGGTCTATCACGTTTCGTTGAATATTTTCCCAGTACTCTTGAGGTTGTACCAGTCTATCGGGACAAATTGGCTCACTCCCGTACCCATTTCTTTGTTGCACGGGTGGATGCCTTGGTGGTTGATTGTTCTCGTTGTTGTGGGCATGGTTGTCTAGTCGCAGCATCGTTTTCGGAATCGGATCACAGATAAAATCAGTCGTGGCAGACGATTCATTTGTGGATGAGTGAGGTGGTCTCACTTGATTTGAACGATGAACGTTGTCGATGAATGGTGCAAATTCGAGTCTAAGCGATCTACGAACTTGCTTGAACTCAACAGCAAATTAAACGTATCGACTAGAGAAAATAATTATACAAATAAACGGGTAAATCAAAATCAAAATAAAAATAAATGAGCAAACATATTTTTGAAAACCTTTGTATAGTTCCCCGGCAACGGCGCCAAAATTTTGATTCAAGCTTTTTTGTTGCTTACTTATGAAAGTTTGTCAAAAGATCAATAGCTTGCCCGCAAGAGAACGGGGTCGCGCGTAGTTTGGCAACTTGACTCGAGTTGTCTCTCGAGGAACATACAATCGGAAATCTCAAATACTTTGTTCAAATGCAATTACTTAATACTAAAAGGGGGAGGGGGGGGGTTGATGTTTTTTATTATCTAGGAATTTAAATGCATGAACGATAAGTAAAACTAAGTACTCTAGTTCAGCAACTCAAACATATAAACTAGAGAAATTAATCTAAGAACTTTTGAACAAGACCAACTAGCATAAGCGAACACCAATTATCTAGAACGCAATGAAAACGAAATGAATTAACTAACAAGAATAATAACTAAATATTAATTAAACTAAGATTACGAATTGCGATATCAAAAGTATCTAAGGTTTGGAACATGAAATCACTCAAGAACAATTATTAAAATCCACTACTTAATTGCATAAATTAAACTAAGAAAATGATWAAAGAGTTTGAGTACTTATTTAAACTAAGGAATGCAGTAGATTCTCCAGCTAATCMRGARAGGAGGGTTGATCTTTGTCGAAGAACRAATCACRAACTGATGGTTGGAACTCGGAGCTTCGCGATCCTCCAATCTTCGAACTTGATCTATTATTGTGTTATGGAATGTGATGGAATTGAACTCGAGCCAAGAGGATCGAATATTCAGAGTGTCGGGGAGAGGTCTCTCCTTTTGGGACGGACTTAGGGGGGTCTATATAGATTTCCCTTAACTTGGAGCATAAGAAACCCTAAAAGATTCTGGGCTGCCGCGTCGACGGTGCGTCGACTGACGCGTGCTGGTGCTCGGCGTCGCTGCTGCCTGAGTGTGTGCGTCGGCTGAGCGGGTGCGTCGACTGACGCGGTCATGGATCGACGCCTCAGAGAATTGCATCGACAGTGCGTCGACCGATGCTCCTTCAGTCGACGCTTCAGCAAGTTGCGTCGACGGTGCGTCGACTGACGCTCCTTCAGTCGATGCTTCAGCAAGTTGCATCGACGGTGCGTCGACTGACGCTCCTTCAGTCGATGCTTTGGCAAGTTGCATCGACGGTGCGTCGGCCCTGCGTCGACTGACGCTGATCATGGCTCGCGTCGACGGAGCGTCGACGCTCGCGTCAGTCGATGCGACAGAGCGTCTTCCTCAGTTTCTCTATCTTTTTGCTACTCGTTCACTGGAAAGCTCGTTCTCCATTTATTGAACATCAATGTCATCTAATTACCCACCGAACTCTTCTGGTTACTTAGCTATAAGGTGAAAAACAACGAAATATCATCTAATTGCATCAATTACGATCAAAATACGGTAAAATAAGCTGAGAGTACAAATAATTGAATTAGAGCTCAAACTACCCAACTTATACCAAAAACAATAAGAAAAACAAGCTATAATACTAATAAAAATAAGGAAAAATATGTGCTAATCAGAGATTTTATAATGATAATATCATAATTATAATATTGACATTCAGTTTTCCATCTAAGTAATCTAACCTTTAAAAAGGGTTTAAACCTCGAATTATCAATTTTTCAGTTAAACTTCTGAGATAGTATGAAATAAAGGCTATTTCTTAAATGTCTTTTTAATTGCAAAGAACGTCTTCTCATTGATATGTCATCAATTCTTTTCACTATTTGAAAATAGTCCACTGTATTATCTGCATGTCACGTCTCCTTTTGGATTCACTTTCGTTAGAACAGCTGCCCACCAATAATCATAGGCATCTTTGTATAGAACCAGTTTATCCTCGCCATTTGGAATTTCCAATTTGGGAAGCTATATACAAGCTTCCTTAAGCTGTTTAACCCCTTTTTAGTGTTTGTCTACTCATTTGAAATATGTGTCATTTTCTAGTAGGGAGCTTAACACCTTCCCGTATTGTGCTAGATTGTTATAAATATCCCAGCAATATTAGCAACTCACAGAAAAATCTGAAGTTGCTTTTTGTCCTTGAGAGTATTTTGAAATTCTTATATTTCTTCCACAATATTATTTTGTAGAATGATTCCAGACTCATCGATTTCTATCCCAGGAAATTTTATTTTTCTTATAGTTATTACTAATTTCTTTTCTGAAATCACTAATTCGTCCTTGTGTCAAACATCTGTGAATATTTTCAAATGTCTTAGATGATCCTTCATGTTCTTTGATGCGATGAGAATATCATCATTGTACAGAACATGAAACTGGAATAATCTTTAAATTGATTATCCATCTTTTTCTGATATATATGGGATGCATTTGCTATGCCCATGAGCATAATGTTCCAGATATAATGTTCTTGTGGTTTGGAGAAGGTCGTGAACTTCTTACATCATTCCTCCATCTTAATCTGGTAAAACCCAGATTTGCAATTAAACTTGGAGAACACTTTGGCATTTTTAATATAACTTACCAAATGTCCTCTACTTGGAATATAATATCCATCGAGTTCCAAGATGTTATTAATTCATTTATAATCAATATCTAATCTCAGCTTATACTTTTTTTATTCCTCCATAGTTACGGACAAAAACCTTGAACTGCTATATATAGAGACGTCTATTTCAATTAACTTAAGGTCGATGTGTTCTTCAAGTATTTATTGCATATCCTTTCTATCTTCTTGATTCATCAGGATAGGCTTATATCTAACAATATCGTTCCCTTTTCTAGCTTTCACCTTCAAAGATCCTTCGAGCTCATTCTTATCCCACCATGCCAGAAGATTTTTGCTGAAATTTCTTTGAATCGTACTTTTGATATCCTCTAATGAAATTTGTTCTTCCATGGTGGTGTCTGGTCGTGAGCTCGTGTCTAATATCGCTTTGAGGATTTCAATCATTTGTGGTTTTATCCTTTCCTCCTTTTAAAATCCAAGGCTCTCAATTCTTAGTTTGAAAATCGCTTCTCCATACCTTCGTCGATCCTTCATTTATGGGTGTCAAAGTTTGCCTTCATCACCACGCTTGTTACAAAAAATGATTGGGATCTTTATGTGGAATGCCTCTAGTAGTCGCTGCACTATAATCTTATGATCACATGAGGTTGTGAAAATAAGTATTGTAGTATCATTTTCTTGTGTAAATCTTTTTAATGTCTATAGGAAATTATTTTCCAACATAATATACGCTTCTGTATCATGAAATAGACTGGTGGAGTCTGACCTTGTACAATGGAGTACCATTTGCTCCTCCCATCATCATTTCTGCTTACTTGATTCCTATTTTAAGGACGAGAATCCTTTTAGATAAATCCCTGCCCGCAACTAGAGATAATTCTTCATCCAATTCTTTAGAAAAGATTTCTGATTTAGTTATACAGATCCATGCGCCTGAATCAATGTAGGCTACAAAATATTCTGCACGATATTTTTCATATATCATTCCAATAGGAATGTATATGGAGAATAAAATAGTGCAAATTTTGTTATGTATCTTTCTTTGCCCACTGTAAACTCCATTCCATCTCTTAATCTTTCCCAAGATTTATGTATTTCAAGGAATTCTAACCCTAGAGTTAGCTATTATGGGTTCTTCTCACACTACCCTCAATCACCATTTTAATTTCTCTAATCTTGAGGATTCCTTGATATTATCTCCTAGAATGTTGTTTAAAGTGATATAATACATCACAAGGAAATATTTTATCTTTCTGTGTAATGTCGAATATCACTTCTACACCTCTCCATCATTCTGAGCACTTCAATTTTCCATTAGTCTTGAACACTTCAGGAGCTCGAGTGCTTTGGCTGGTTCTTGGACCTTTCCAATGAGGTCCACTAATCATTCCATATTTTTGAGAAGGCATTCTCCTTTCTTCGATCATGAGACTCTTACTTTTATTAAGGACGGGAAATCTTGGATTCTCATGTTGATTTCTCCAATTGTTAGAGTTTGCATGATCTCTGGTAAGACGACTTTTGCCACATCTTCAAGGATCCTTTGTATTTCTATGAACTCCTTTCTCAAGAATACTTCTGAATGATGAGTATTTGAGAGTGCAGAAGAAACCTTATATGTAATAGAGTAGGGTATGTTTCCCTCCATCCTTAGGTCTGGCTTCTTAAAGTCTTGATGAAGGGTAAAAATTATACTGAAATCTCGATCTACCAAAATTATAAGCAGTTCTTGGGTAGGCATAGAATGCCAATTTTCCGTGATCACTCCAAGATAACAATCTTTGAGATTTGAGATTCTTTTATCAAAGAGAGCGAGATTTAATGTCGAATCAACTCCTTTAAAAGTTGATTTTACGATTAATCTGATGGCTACAATATAGATCCTTGAAAGTGTATTTGTCAATTCCCTTTTGAGTTCGCTCTTAATCTCCTGAATTTTTCTCTAGGGGATTAGTTGCATCTTGATTTGATTTTCTGTGTATTACGTGGGTATCGCGAGTTCTCCCGTGCAAATTCTATGGATAAATTTGTATTTTTGGTTTCTCAACCCTAGCTTATCCATCCCCTTTTTCGTTGATCCTATTATAAATCCTTCATACATTTGGGGTTTTGGTTCATTCATTATTCTCAAAGTGTTTTATGAGATACAATTGTATGAGTGAGGAATTCTGACATATCCTCTCTAATCACTTATTGAAGAGATTCTCCTTCACTCTGATTCTGAATATGATTTACTTCCGTCTTCAGAGTATATTTTCTCTTCATAGATCCTTTCATTTGAATGAATATCCTCAAATTGATACACTAGTGTTTTGATAGTAGATATCTTCTTCGAATTCTGGAATTGTCATGAACTATTTGACTCCCCTTTTTTGCTTTTTGGGCAATCTGTTGAAATATGTCCTCTCACTCCACACGTCCAGCAGTTGCAATCTTTAAAACTTTCATTAGCTCTGGTTTGAGATTGTTTGAAAGTTTTTTTTTTGTATGAGTTCTGCTGATGCTTCTTTAGCTTTAAAATGAGTCTCGGCTTCATCTCGGCCCCATCTTTTATCCCAATTTATAGTTTCGGGCCTTTTATTTTGACGAAAATCTTCTTGGTTTCCCTGAAAACCTTCTCTTGTTTCCCCAAGTATAAGGGTGACTTCTTTCTTTCTTCAACTTATGTCTCTGTGGATGACCTCCAACTACTATTGGAATGTTATTTTCAGCACAATGTAGAGAAAATAATTTATTGATTCCTCTTAATCTCTTATAATTATTGTGAAGTGCTGGCTGGTGGTACTACTAACTTGAATTTTAGAAATAACCTCCTTCTAGCAATCATATCGATAACAGTTGATGGATTGTATTCTTGGATTAACATCTCTCTCCAAGAACTTGGTATTTTCGCAAAGAACAATTGCACCGAATCCCCATCGTTCACCTTAGTTTCCATCGGTATTCGGTGAATAGTTGAATGTATTAGTGTACATAGCAAATATCTCATAATTCGAGGCAATAGAGGGATTGTCAGTATTTTTTCTATTTCTCCTCTTCTATACCTTCGAAATATCATGTTCTGATAAAATGAATTTTGAATAATTTGGCTATATTATTGACTATTCCTTTTATTGACTCTCCATAAATAACTCCCTTTCTTATATCTAATCATGTTAGACTCAATGTGATCTTTATCAAGTGAACCCTTCATTCTCTAGGCCGAGAGTCCCAACTGCAATTCGCATTATAGATGCCCAATCGTCTATTAATATTTCTCCATGCTTGAACTCTGGAATATAAAAATTTAACATTAATCCATACGGATGTATAGGATCGAGTCGGGACTTCCCGTATGGCGTGTTGAAAATGTTGAGCCTTCTAGAACGTTACCTATTACTCACTATATCTGTAGGATTTCCTTTTATGGTAAAATTCCCGACATATAACATTGGTGCATCTGGTACTGGTTCATGTGAAGTCGTACTTTCTCCTGGTTTGAAACTTGTTGGTGGTGGTGCAAGATAACTTCTTGGAACTAAGGCCGAAGATTCTCTCGGTTCATTTTTAGATCTACAAATATCCAATCTGGTGAAGGATTAGACAAGGTGGTGTAGATCTTCATTATTAATTTTTTTTGTTACTTCTTGGGATGTAATGAAGTTTCTTTGGTGACAGCCATCAATTTCTCTTCCTCCATTGGTTGTCTTATAACCTCGGTTTATTTCTCTTTTTGATGTAAAAGGGGTTTCGTTTTGAAAGTTATACGTCATTTTCCTCCGGATGTACTTTGCTTAACTTTAAGGGCCTTGACTCATTTTTCAACAGTAATTAGGATTTCTCGTATTTCCTTTTGATATTTAAGTATCTCTTTCATTTGCACCTGATACATTGTTGATGGTGGTCAGTTATCTTGTACCATTCTTTGAATTTCTCTAAAATCTTTTTAGGATTCTTAGAGGAGTCTTCTATCACTCGCTGCAATTGGATCTATTGATGAGATTTTTGAGTTTCATCCCTATGATTCATCAGATTCGTTTTTAACATTTGATTTACTCAAAGGTAATTCAAGTGATACGCTTTATATTTCTCGCATTGTCTCAAGACTTCCCTGTTGACTCTTGCAAGGGTTTGTTCAACATATCGTTTGTCCCAATATATTATTTTCTCTTGATATTCTAACTTGTATATTTCCAAAATTAGAAATATTGTATGAAATGAATACATCTCAAACACTCGTTCGAATCTATTTTTGGAGATAGATCTCCTTATCAAAATTTAATTACATAATTATAAAAAAAAGTTCATAATAGTTCTTAATTAACATAGGCTCCGATACCAATTTTTTGGCATAAAATAAATCGGATAAGATTATAAAAATCCATAGGTAGGGTGAGTTTTAATATTAATTCTTGATTGATTGATATAATAATCATTTTACCAAGTTTCTGTGTGAAAAAATATTTTTTACGAAGCTAATGGGAAAAAGAGTCTTCCTATGGTAACCCTATAATTTATTTTTCTTATAATTACATTTTCTCAACTATGCCCACAGTTTATTTATATCTTATAGTTTTATTTGAATCCTACGGTCACTATTTTAAATATATTTTTTTTTATATAAAATGCACATATTTCTTTAAAGAATCATTTTACAAAATTTAGACATCATTTTACTCTTGCTCTGACATTTTTTGTTTGGGGTGTTTCTTGGTTGTTTCATATTTATTTTTACATTATTTCTTTAGTGCCGACATGTTTGTATTTATGTTGTTTTACGGTTGTATATATTTACGTTGTACGTTTATTTTGATATTTCAAGAATTGGTTGAAACGTGTTGAATTGAAAAACAACTTTGAAACAAATTGTAAAATATTCGAAGGACAAAGACACGAGGGTAAGAATGTCCTAAAAATGGCTAGTAAGCGTAAATATCATTTTTAGCGAAATGTTGCGTTTTTGTGCCCTGTGCCCAACTTTGATATGCAATAATATGTCGATTGATAAAAAGACCAGACTTTGAAATTTACCACGAGTGAGCTGAAGTAGCACACCGAAATAACTTAAAGGTGTACACCTTTCAAGTTTCAACTGTAAATTGGGTCAACTAGTGTGAAAACCCACGTATTACGCGGGCATATCGAGTAATTACATAAAAAATAATAAAATTTATCAATTAATAAACACCGAATAAAGCAAGTAAATAAATTATACAAAAAATAAGATTTATTTCTCATTTTAAATTCTGAAAGACTTCCTTATAAACTACATTACATGTCTTATTGACAATGATGTCATCTTCGTTGCAGCAAAGAAACTTCAACCCTTTACGACTCTTAACTCGAGATATCTCAACATTAAGCTGACCGTGACTGGAAATTGGTCTTGGCAAATATAACCTAACATTGGAAAGAGTTTGCCCCTGACTCTTGTTTATAGTCATTGCGAAACATACAATGAGTGGAAATTGTCTTCTTTAGAATTTGAAAGGCACCCTAGTATCAGAGGGACTCAATGTCATTCGTGGAATATATACCTTGGTCCCAATATTGTTGCCAGATAAAATTCTTGCTTCAATAATACGATCTTGAAGTTGTGTAACAACCAACCCGCGATTTTCACCTTTCTTAATTATTATAGTGTAAAACCCGCGATTTTCACGGGAAAATATAAAAAAAATTTAAAAAAAAAATTATTAAAGAAATAATTAAGAATGTGAGTTATTATATCAAGAAGAAAAAAATGTTGTTCACTTTAAATTTTGAATTTTCTTATGCTACATTAGTTGCTTTGTTTATAATGATATCATTTTCGTCGCAACAAATAATTTCCAACCCTTTATGGTCTTAACTATCAATATTGTGAAATAAAGATGACTTGTGCAACATAAGCGAGTTTTATAATGTCACTTTTGAAAGATTTGTGATGGCTAAAAATAAAGTAAAAAGTCTTAAAGTATGATTGTATTTTAAACTTATGTGCGTCTCGTTCCAATATAAAAATCGTTGAAGTTCTGATATTTTTCTATTTACATTACATCATTTTCACAATAAATAATGTTTGTGTGCGTTTAACATCCAATCAACGGGATTAGTTTTTAAATATAGCAAATTAACCTTAATGTGACGTTCAAACCCGAAAAAACACCGAAGTTGTGAAAATATTAAGGACCCTTTGAGGGATATCAAATATATATTTTATAAGGTTGTCATATTCACTCGAGAGATGAGAAATATAATTAAGACCGAAATACTATATTGTTCTAAGAATATATATATGCAGATTAACTCTATGAGGATTATAGCTTTTTGATTTTATAAATTAGTATATATTTGGTATGTTGATCACTTTTTGAATTTTGTCAATGCTTGATCAATCTTTGCTTAATTATTTTGATTTATATATTTGGTATGTTGATCACCTTAAACATTTGAAAAACTACCTTATAAACTATATTATTAATACGCGTATGTTGAGAAATAATTTATCAACTTCAAAAACTAAATTATTAATACAAAGAAAGAGAAACAAATATTATTCACTTTAAATTTTGAAAAAACTCATTGTAAACCACATTAACCGTTTTATTTTTGATTTTTCGTTGAAGCAAATAATGTTGAACCATTTTCATCTCTTAATTCTCAATAATACAACATAAAGTTGATATGTGTATTGCATGGGAGTTTCACGAATACACTTTTTTAAAGATTTGTTGGTAATAATAATAGAAAATCGAAAAACAAATGTAATTCAATAAATCACAATGTCGTATTTCTATTGTTTCATATCGTACCGGTATCACGTAACAATATAAATATTTTAAAAATTAATTGTGATATTAGATTACAATACCAATGTCGCACATTGATTGATATCAATATCATCATTTTTCACATATTGTATAGATGTCCAATTCCCTAATTGGCATATTTGGTGTGGGACTTTATATTTTTGGGTATTGCTTGACCATTTTTAATAATTAGTTTAATTAAAATCTTGGTATTGAGCGATGTTTTATTTAATTATACAATTAATGTTAATTAATATTAATTGGGAAGTTTCTTGAAAAACATTAAATTCTTAATTGAACAAAATGAAAGGTGAAACAAACTCATTCAGTTTAAAACTACCAAAATATCGATCATTAGATAAATTCAATTAAAAAATATTTCCTTTTAATCACACCACAATAATGGCGAAAATCTCAATCAACTATATATTTTCTAGTCATAGAAATATTCAAACAAATCGAAGTAAATCAAATAAAAAGTAAATATTAATTTTAATATTCCACGTCATTCTAGAATCAATAAAATGAGATATGACATATATAAAAATCAGTCCACGTATTTACTCTTAAAAAAATGGTAAAATTATGGTTGCGCATCCATACTTATAAAAAAATATGGTAAAATTATGATAATGATAATTTCCGTATATCTAAATATGGAAATGCTTTGATTGATATATATTATAGAGTATTTGATCTAATTTACATAAAATGATAAGTACATTGATAATAATATGGTAAGTAAATTATATTAGCAGTGCATATATTATTTGATTTCATATGTATTAATATCAAAATTAATTGATAATCATAAGCCATTATGAAATCAACCAATAAATATGAAAATCATATAAATGAATGTAAACTCTTTATTGGTCAAATAAGATAATCATACCGTAGATGAAGGTCGAAAATTATGGGAATTATTACAAATCAATAAAAACTCTTAACAAATCAAGGAAGTAAATTGATTATTATATATTTAGACTAATTATATATACATAAGTTTAGTAAGTACGGGCTTTTAGAATTTTTTTCTATTTACTTTTGATAATTAATTAAATGTTGTCATAAATAATAATGTTGTAAGTACACTAATGATAATTATTCAAATATTTGTATATCACGTTGCAAAATATTAAACATAAAAATTCATTTGATATGAGAATGATTTAATAATATCCAGTGATAATCTGATCTATGGGTTGTAACATAACAAATAAATTAGCAACATGAACAAATAAATCGAAAATAAAAATTAGCAACAGAAGCAAGCGACCCAACATGAACAAATAAATTACAATCACTTGAAATTTCGTAAAAACTAAAGCAAATCAACATAACTACAAAAACATCTGTCATATTTGAAAAAATATCATCGCGTATTTCGAAATAACAAAAGTATATCAGCCTATTTTCGTAAAAACAAAAGAAAATAATGAAATGAAAAATCAAAAATCTGACCATGGAGTGATTAAAAGGAAAAACCACAACTTTAGAAAAAGTTGGTAACATCTCATATTCAACTTTTGATTGTGTTGAAATCCCTATAATTCTGAAATATCAAAGAATATGTAGATCTGTTGATTTGTAATATTTAGAAGCAACAATGATGTTGGGTTGAAATTGGAAAAATCTGGGGTAATTTTTTCGTCTCACAATAATTTGTTTTGGAGAGACAGAGAGAAGCAAACGAAAAAAAAAAATTAAGGAAAAAAGTACTATTTTATACGCCTCACAAATTTACACAAAATGAAGGATTTTATGAGAATTGATGTGAGAATGCCACATCAGGTTTTCAAAGAATAACCAAATGACACATGTCATTTGAATGAATATAAAGTTGACACCTAATCAAGGTGTCAACAGAATTAGTATATAGAGTCGATAATTTTAGCAACTGTTTTCCGCGAATTAAGGCCGATGCAACGGCAGAAATTAATAACAGACTTAAATTTGAGTGTTGAATTTGTACTAAATATAGGGTTGCGGGCCATTAGTCACACATTGTTGATAATATTCGACAATAGTGTCGTAAGTCTTCTTTTGTTGGGTTGGGGCAGCCATGTATCCAATAAAATATCTTTCTACCTTATTAGAGCATCTCCAATAACATAGGTTCAATTGACACTGTTGCATTGTAGATGCTCTTAGCTGACATATGTTATTTTTGATGAATAGGCACAAATGCCCTTTTAGAGTAATTTGACTAGATCAGTGGCATAACTTTGATTTCGAAATGCATTGGGCAAAACCCTACCCCGGAAGCAGTCCACCTCTCACTAAGAAAAAAAATGGTGTCCTCTCTCTCCCAAGATCCAACCGACTGCCTTTGCTTGCTATTAATCGTAGGCAACCTCGAGTCGTCAGTCTCTCCCCCTCCCCTGTCTATTTCTGTTGGCGATTTCTTTCGAAGGCAAATCTTGGTCATTAGGTTCAAATCCAGATCTTTTTGGTGGCTATGTTCATGTCCTTCATCTCGCCTCCAAAGGTTTTTGGAGTTGTTGATATGGCAGGCTCGAGGTATTCTTGGCATCTCTTTTTCGATTTTCTTGTTTATATAATTCAGTAAAGAATTCCCTAAACCCCCGCTCTACCGATGTCGAAGAACCCAATTTTTTTTTTGTTAAAACCCTCTTGGAGTTGCTTTCTTCACTCGGGTATGAGACGATTGATATTGTCTTCTTTCACAAATATGTGGCATATGTTTGGCAGGTGTTCTTTTTACAATGGATAGAACAAAACGTCGTCTTTCTTCCTTTTGATGACTGAGTTGAATGGAAAATTTGTGAGCATGTTTTTTTGGGGATTTTTTTTCATCTTCTACCGAGTTCTACCCAAATAAAAAGAAAACAAAAACCGCAGCAAAAAAAAGAAAGAGAGAAAGAAAGAAAAGCAAGGAGTTGAGAATTTGGACCAATCTCTCCGTGGGATTCCAATTTCCAATTCATGAATTACAAATGCCCAATTATTCTTTAGGTTTAGATTCATCAAAATGCCCAATTATTTTTTAGGTTTAGACTCATCAAAGTCATGCAAAGAAATTGGCCAAAAATACGATTAGGCATCTCCATCCCCACCCCCTTCCGTACCGTGTCTCTTCTCCCCAAATCACCGATGACAGCGACAAGTTTTCATTCTTGGATGTTGGAGACTCTCCGTGGCCTGTGGGTGATCGTAACCATCAACATATTTTTATCAAGAGATCTTGTTTGAAAGGTGCTACTGAGGCGGAAAATATGTTTTTGGCAGGTTCAAATTTCTTTTAATTGATTTTTTCTCAATAATTAAATTTATGTTAGACACTAACAATATATAATTATTATTTTTTGTTGTTGACATTTATTTTCCTTTTAGATTATCCGCCCAATCATTTTTATTTTTTAAGAGTGATGAGGAAGCTAAGAAGAGGATCTACAAGATTACCCGTGATTGTTCGTTTGATGGATTCGGCTTTGAGATGTGTTACAACGGGGTAGATAAATTTTGGGGTATATTGGATAAATGAATCTTTTTCCTTTTTATGCTGGTGGATTTATTTATTTAATTACTATTTTATTGTTGATTGAGCCACTTCAATTGATCTAGGAGGTCACTTGATGTTTCTTTAAGTTGGGGAATTTGTTTAGATTTTTTTTTATTGTCTGTTCGTGGTCTGTTCTATTGTGTATATATAAACTTCTTTCTTTCCTTTTTTTTATTGTTAACAGGTTTGCATTTGGTTTTCGTGTGGTTTCCCCCACCAATTCCAACATGATCAGCCGCCATGGAATTTCTTTTTGTCTGGCAGCCCGGTATGAAAATCAAAACATATTAATTTATTTTTCCTTTTTTTTTGTTTTTTGGTTTTGACGAGTGAGCTTGACTTCGATCTGATATATCTTTTGTTTTCTCGGGCAGTGGCTCTCCAGTTTTATCAATATTTATTGCATAAGAAACTTTGTTGTGTGGGTTTCAGGTTCCTAATCAATTTTTCTTTCTTTCTTTTTTCGGTTTATTTGTGAGTTTTAAACCTGTTCCTGATAACAGATTTTGCTTGAAAATGTTGGATGATGATCATGTAAAATGATTAAAGATGGGATGGCGTCGGTTTTCAATGGCGAGTCGGCTATTGTCAAGGTTTTTTAGTTCATGGGCTATTGTCTATCTCTGTTCTTAACTTCTTACTATCAATGTTATTTGTGATCTTCGATTCATTTTTGTAGTTAATTATTTTTGCCCCAATGCAATCATATAGGTTAGATATATATTGTGAGACCAATAATTTTAAGAACATTGAGTAAGTATCTAATCTAATCTTCTAAACTATAAAATAAGAAAACAGCAAGAGTAACTGTAGCAGCTTCACATTCTGACACGTGCCTATGCTCACGTTTTGACACACCGCGTTAAAGTTGGGGTTTCTCAGTTCATCCAAATCAACCCACTTTTCTTGCTCTCTCTGCTACTTCTGCGAATACATCTCTGCATAACCCTTCTTAAAAAACTCAACCCCAAAATTATCGCCCACAACCATACAATTGATCAATTTTTGATTTGCTTTTGTTTTTCCCTAGCTCATAGAAATTCATTGGCTTTTTTCTTTTCTATAATCGGAATTCATTCGCTGTTAGAAAATGATTGATTTGTATTCTTCGAGCAAGTAATAGAAACCAGTTGTTTTACTCCGTTGTCGTACCACTCAGCGTTTTCAGGTAATCTTTAATCTATTTTAGATTCTAATTTTTTCCCTTTTGTATTGTTTATCTCTTTCATTTCCTTGAAAATTTGTTTAGCTCTGCCTTTTTGAAGGTGTCATCCTAGAACCGGAGTTTCTTGTCGAAAGATGATGATGTATGTATGTATTCTAATCTCTTTGGAAGTTATTTTCTTTAATTAATTATGGTTTTCCTTCCTTTGTTAACTGATGGTAAGGTGATTGATTTGGAAGAAAATGTGAAAACAAAAAGGTATAACCTTTCCTCTGCTTTATCTTTTCATTGCTATTACTCCGGGTTATGCAGTGTAGATGGTTTCTTATTTGTACCTGGTGATTGATATGAATTCCTCAAAAGTTGAAATCAACCATTTTTAATTATTTCTATCATAATTAAGTGATGCTTGTTGGGGATTTTATTCTAGATGATTTCATACCATTTTGTATATTTGCCTTTCTTAGACTTTGATCTATTTAAGACTCTAGATTTATCTCTTAAGGTAGTTTAAGACTTTATCTAGTTTCCTTATCTCTAGCTTGACTTGTTTATCAAGACTAGGAGTCTTGGTTATTTATAGGTAATAGATCAAACACAAATGACACACACACGGGAACTAGGTTTGGAAGCAAGACTGCCTGACGTATTCAAGAAAGCAGAACACAAGATCTACTTGGAGCTACAAGTTAGAATTAATATATCTTCAACGTTGTGTAACCAACGAAAGAGATCGAATCATTCTTAGCAACAAGTATTTGTGTATCGAGTTTTTGATACACTTGTTTTTCATATATTTCTTAAACCTTTTGTAATTGTTCTTAAACGATTAAGTAATATAGTTTTTGGGTTTGTATACCCATGTCCGTAAGTACTTTTACTTACGGACTAAAAGTTTAATAAGTGTGTTCATTTATTTCTATTCCGCTGCCTTTCATTTAGGAAACGCGAGTAATCAACCACCACAAAGATACCGAAGGGAAATTGTGGCATGGGCTGATCCTTGGTCACGGAAAGAGTGAAGAAATTTGTCGAACAAATGTCATAACCATTGACCAATCCAGGCTCCTTCTTTCTGATCACCACCTCAACGTTCTCATCCACCGCCTCCATCTTAAGTCCGAACAAAACTCCAGAGAGCACGACACGTGTTTCAATAAATTTACCCTCCTATAAAACCGGCACTACAACTCCACCATCGTCACAAAGAGCAGGTAGTCTCGAATCTCCAACATCCTCCGAGCACTCTAACGACAACACCCCCACACTTTTATCCACAACATAATCAAAAATCGCACGGGGGGCGATCTCAACCAACTCTTCAGTCTCAACCTTCTTACGAACCTCTTCCAAACAAACATTCAAGGTAGGCTCTACCACATCAAATATTGGCACTTCATCAAAAAGAGGTCGGTTTACCTCAACTCGAGTTTCATGAACAGTAATAGGTAACATGGGAACGGTGTGATGGTTGGGATTATTACACGAATGAGACAAAGGATAGCAATCATAGCTCGGAGTATAAGAATATGATTCCTAAGGAGCACACAGATCATTATATCTCGAATCGTGATATATGGTTGGGGGAATGTACTGCTCAAAACTATGATCATAAGAGTTTGATGTAAGAAAAGGAAACGGGGCATAGCTCGAAGAATCAGAATCGGGTGGAGCATACGAATCATATCTCAAGGTTCCAAACCCGAATTATAAAAATCCTCGTTCAAGGTCGGGCAATAGTAACTTTGTTGTGGGGTGTGATCGAAGTGATGAAGTGAAGCATGTGGATCATTAAAGCTCGAATTGTAAGATGTTTAAGGCGGGACCCATTCAGACGAGTAGAATGACCCCATGAACTGATCCATGACTTTACCCCACGTTTTCAAGGAATCAGGCTCTAGATTTGTCAACCATTCACTCGCTCGATCCTTCAACATGAACATGAAAAGCCGCATCTTCACTTGATCTTATGTAAGTCCGAAAAGAGGAAATGTGCCTGTTATAGCCTCGTACTCTCGGATGAAGTTGAGTGGGTCCTCGCTCGGGAGCCCATGAAAAATTGGAAGTTGCTTGAAGTAGAACTCATTAGGATCGTACTCCAGCATCTCGGGGCTCAACGGAATAGCTGGTCGAAATCCACACCAATCGAACGTTGGGCAAGGCATCTCATTTTTTTTTATTTATATATGGTTTGTTGAGTCTCGGGTCTTGGTCATTGAGGTACCTTGAATACAAAGCACTCAATAAACGAAATTAAACCTACCAGAAAGAACAAAAACAAAAATCACAAACGAACAAACAAATAAATAAGAGCAAAAAATCAAACGAACAAAAGTCACTAAGAGCAAACACCAAAAATCGTGACCTTTAGTCGTCCCCGGCAACGGTGCCAAATTTTGAATCGAACTTTTTACACCTACTTTTTATTTAAAAATAAAAAGCCCATCTGCAGGAGAACAGAGCAGCTGTAGGTGGTAAGTTGGACTCGAGTCGAATCACAAGGAAGACTAATCGGAAGTTATTTCGGTGTTTGGTTCTACGAATGAGAAAACGAAAGAAAAGACTAAACTAAACACGGGATCCATTTTGGTTTGAGATTTCTAATATCTAATGCGATGAATTAAAATGCGAGCAATAAAATCAAAAACCTTGAAACGATTAAGAAAGCAAGGGTTCTAGTGCGCTAGAATCATCTCCACGATCACTTAGGAATTTTCATCGAGCACCTTACCTACAAACTAGGGTTGTCAATCCCGACTTGTCGATCAAGCGTCGAATCATCCCGAGAGATGGTTCTAAATGACTTTAGGCACTAGACCTAATAAAGTTTAGTCGACAAGCATTAACATATTCAACAAATCATAACTAAACTACTAAGCAACACAAAAGCATCATAATCTTAGCGAGAACGTTAAAAAGAAAGCAAATACGAGATATGAATTAAAAGCAAGAAAGAAACGATGTTCAAATTAGCAATTAAACTACAAACTATGAACTAATCAATCTAACATCTAAAATCTAAGAAAATACATTTAAGAACTAAAAAAGTAAAACAAAGACAAAGAACAAACGAGGAAATAACGACTTGAACTTGCGATCTTCAACTATTCAACCTGAATCTCCCAAACGATTGAAAGGGGACAAGAACTGAGGGATCTTAGCAATTTTTGGACCTTCCCTTCAAGTTCCAGCCTCCAAATGAAGTGAAAATGATGGGTTTATATAATTTCTCCCAAAATAACTGCTCAAACTGCCAGAGCGTCGACCGACGCGGTCCGAGCATCGACGTCGATGCGTGCCAGGGTTATCGCATCGACTAGGACGTGCGTTTACCGACACGAGCCAGGATCGATGCAACTGCAAGTTTTCATCGACCAAGCGTCCATGGTGCGTCGACCGACGTGGGCGCTAGTTACGTGCGTCCGCAGGACTTCAGCACGTCGCTCGTCCTGTCTTCTTTGTTTTGAGCTGAGACACAAAACTAAAGCAAAATTAGATGATTACTTATAAAATAAGGTAGAAGAAAATTAAACGAGATACGGAATGAAAAACATCAAAGGGAAGAAAAACGAGGAAAAGATAAACCCAAAACCCCTAAAAATAAATAACACACAATGTAAAAACACACGAAAAACACATACAAATATGTATAAACCACATAGATCCTTGAGGAATTTGGCATAACGAGGGACTTGCTTGATCGCGTCGGTAAGTGGAATAGTGATCTGTACCTTCTTGAAAACAACTCGTACATGCGCCTCTCTGTCTTTCTAAACTTTGCGCTTGATTCTTGATGGAAATGATAATGGCTCAGCTCTGGTAGGAAAAACAATGAAGTTATGGACATCATTAGTAGGTTTAGGCATACCATTATCAGTGCGTGTCTGCTCTGTTTCTTCTTTCCCTTTCTCGTTTTCATCCTCTGGTTAGGGTGCTGGATTCTCTGGGCCTTCTACTATCTTGTTACTTTGTAGCGTGATGGGACTCATATTCCTTGGGTTTTCTTTGGGTTTGGGAGGCAATCGGCCGCTTCTTCGCGCATCCAAACGGCTTTTGTGATCCGCCATTTGACTCACTTGAGCTTCTAGATTCTTTATACTGGACTGATTGTTGTGCTGATATTCGTCCATCTTGTGTTGATATTCTTCCATATTCTGATGAAGCTTCAAGGTGTTCGATGCCATGGCTTTCACCATCTCCTCGAGTGATGGGGAAGATTCGCCTTCTTGTGGGCGGGTATTATATTGTCTCGAAATTTTTTGCCCCTTTTGAAAGAGGTGGTCATTGATCTTGATCGCCGAAGGAATTCCCGGACTGATTTCGATAGCTAAAATTTGAATGGTATCTCCAGCATGGGTTATAAGTATTGGAGTACAAATTATATTTTCTTCCTTGACCATTACCAGCTCCTACAACATTAGTATGTGCTTCAATCTCGGCATGGAGTCGTGGGCAGTGTTTTTCATGTAATTTTGGTGTTTTTCTAGTATTTTTAATCAAGGTTTAGAGTTGTTTTTAGTAGTTTTGAATCGTTTTTCATTAGGTTTTAAGGTTATTTTCTTGTTTTAACGTTTTAAGCTTCATTTATCCGATGTTGGTGATGTTTGTGCGATTCTTGGGTTTTTACGTTCAAAATTATTTTTTTGTACGTGTCTAATTAAATTAGATTCGTGCCAAGACGTTCCGGCCAACTCTTAGGTACGAGGCTAGGCATTGAGGCCCAAAATCCGTGCCAAAATGAGAAAACCGAAGCAGCCCGAATCGACTAAGAACAGCTTAGATCGACTGGTGGTCAATTGACTGATCACGGATCGACCGAAAGCTCCAAAATCGACTGCTCAACAGTAGCCAACCTCTTGGAAGCAAGGCAGTCGATCGACTGAGCTTGCAAACAATCGACTGCATCGCAGTGACTTTTGGGATTCTTCGCGTTTATGACGTTTTGCCCCTAAAAACAACTATATAAACCCCACATCGTGCCCCAACAAAGGAATAAGCTCTCACCCCCACACTTGCATGGGTTTGGGGTTAGTTTCTCTCTAACTTTTAGATCTATTTTCTCTCTCTTAGGGTTTTAGATTAATTTTCAAACTCTAGATCTTAGATTTAGTTTCAAGCTTTGCCTTGAGTTTGTAAGCCTAAGAAGAATTCAAGTACTCCCTTGGATTTTACTTTGATGCAATTTAATTCAAGTTTTTGGATCCTCTCTTTAATTCAAGTAAGCTTCTTTTGTTTTCATGCTTTGTCCTTCATTTTTATGCTTTTTGCCTTAACTTCTTGATTTCTTGTTAGATCTTATGAATCGTCCATGGAGTCTAGATGAGTGACACGTCTAGATCATAGATCGAGTCTTGGATCATTTTTCTTTTGAGTATTTCATATGCTTAATTTTGAATTAAAATTCCATGCATTGTTTCATGTTAAATCTTAGATTTACACTTTGTTGCTTGTTATTTTCCGTAAAGTTTTAAACTTTGACGTCAATTTTTATTGCTCTTTCTATTGATGCTTTTAATTTTTATCAATTTCCATTTTTCTAGATTTTATGTTCATGCAAGCATGGTTGTAGTCTAGGCTAGTCTAGTTGTACTTGATGAAACATGCTTGTTCTTGCTTGATTTCCCTTTTTGCTTGCAATTTCAATTAAGGCACGCGACGGAGGCATCCGACCAACTTGTAATTTCCATTCCTAGCTAGCTATTTACGTGTTTCTTTAGTTTTAATTGCTTTTTATTTCCTTTTATTTGCATTCCCTTTAATTGTTACAAAAGATAAAAACACAATTGATCCTACTGAGCAATCGAACTCCAGTGATATCAAGCCATGAACCTTTTAAAACACTAAAACTACTCTTTCAAAATGGCGCCGTTGTGACTTGGCTTGGTTAAGGCTTTCGATTTGCTTGTAGTTTCTTTGTGTTTCTAGCATTCTTTTGTATTTGACGTTTTTGCTAAGTAAGTTAGGTACTTGTGGCTATGGTGAATACATCCGCAAGATGGGAGGGCATGGTGCAAACCAAATGGAATGATGTATAATGGTTTTGGCAACGTTGGAAACCACGTTGCCAATGGTGGATTCGACTATAGCCAACCCGGCATGGGAGTGCATGATGTAAACCATGTCGGGTTTAACGGCTCCTCGGTACGAATGGTCAGTATGGAGGATATGGTGCTCCGAATCACTTCCGGAATATGCATAATCCGACATCCGGGACATATGGTGGTTATATTGCTCCTAATCAATGCACGAGCATGTATAATGGTGGATTTAGTCCGAACTGGTACGTTGGTTGTCAATATCTGAATCCCACCACATATGGTGGTAATGGTATTCCCGGGCATGGTCCGAACATGCGTAATGGTAGCTTTGGGACTCTCGGCCCGTGTAGAGGTCCTCCTACTTCGAATTCTAACTTTTGGGCGCGCATCACTTTATCCGCTAAAGATCTTGAGGCTTTTGAGTTATTTAGAGGAGGGAGTTCCATTGTCGCGAGTGGGGCCCCCATCCACACTATTGCGGACGTGAATAAACCATTTTTGGGGACGTTTCATCCACCTCACGTATTCCCCCCTCCCGAGCGAACATATTCTTGAGCGATATATTCTAATGTTAATGAAGTGAGTGAAGTTTCTTTCTCTCGGGTGCTTGAGAAGGACAAGAGGATCGCGACTTTGGAGGATCAAATTGCTAAGTTGTCTAGCCCAAACCCGATTCCCCGTGTGCATCGTGTGGATCGTGTGGTCATGATACCAAGTCTCGCCCTTCAATTTCCTCATTCAATATGCCGATGCCTCATTCGGAGGAAGTGTATGGGAGTCATGGATATCAGGCCGGACCCGATTATGCTATGCTATCTTTTGCTCCACCAAGACTCATAATCCGGTTGTTACTCCTCATGTAGTCCCATGTAATCCGACGATCCCGGTGATTTCTTCTACCCCACCTCCCGATCCGGATCTATTGTCCATTACACGAGAATTCTCAAGTCCACCTTCACATACTCTTCCGGTCGCGATCTTTGATAAGTGTGGGGTGGTTGATAATACGGGTTTCTCGCCGTCGGAAGAGAACATGGTTTCATTTCTGAGTGTTTTTACTCCTCTTGACCCTTTAACTTTTACTTCAAAAGAATCTTTCTAAGAATGGGTATATATGGACTTCATCAAGTCCATTGTCGAATGGGTTTATATGGAGGATAGGAGCATTGAGGAGGATATTGTCCGGGAAGCCTATTTTAAGGATTGTTGTAAGGATGATGAGCCCCTTGCTCGTACCGATGAGCCCATTATGTTTCAATGTGCCAACGACTTGAGTGAAGGAGATTATGATTGTGTCGTTGAGGGCACTGACATATTTTTGGCAGTGGAGGTGGAGGTTTTTGATGATAAGATTGGAAAGCTTGAAGAGTAACTTGAGGGGATCGGTGAGTTGTTCGAGTTAGCCTCCAACGCGGTTGAGAGGAGGCACAAGCCCGAGCTTAATCCTCCTACATATCCCCTCAAGTGTGTCTATTTAGAGAAAGAGGAGAGCAAGTCGAACATCATCTTTGTAAATCCAGAGCGAGAAGAAGAGGAGGGGTTGATTAGAGAGATTAAAGTTCTTAAGCGTGCGATTGTGGAGACCCGGAGTTGTAAAGGGAGTTAGCCCTTTGAATCCAAGCCATATAGAAATTGTGAAATCCGGGATTTTGAAATTATTTGAGAAGGTCTTGATGTTTGTGATTTCCAAGAGTGCGTGGATAAATCCCATTCACATGGTACCGAATGAGAATGAGAGAGAAGGGTTATTGGCCATGAGGTCTAAAACAGGATGGAGGATGTTGATCGATTTTAAAGAGTTGAAAGCGGCCACCATGAAGGATCGTTTCTCTCCCCCATTTATTGACCACATGATAGGCAAGCTAGCTGTCCAATGTTCCTTTTGTCTTCTTGATGAGTTATCGGATCACTTCAAAACCACAATTCCACCCGAATATCTCCCCGAGATGACTCTTACTTGCCCATGGGAAAACTAGCCGGCCACTATTCCTTTTAAATCCTAGATGAGTTATCGGGCCACTACAAAACCGCCATTCCTCCCAAATAACGAGTCGAGATGACCTTTGGAACGCTTGCTTCACAACGACTTTTATTTGGGCTTTGCAATGATCCAAGAACGTTCCAAAGAGTGGACCCTCCCGACAAGGAGGATTTTGTTTTGGAGGATCCTCTCGTTATCTTTCCACCTTGAGCAAAAAGGGAGTAAGTCAAGCTAGTGAGGTAAAACAAGCGCTTCTTGGGAGACAACCCAAGCTCTTTTCATTCATTTTCTTTCTTTCTTTCTTTCTTATAATATGAAAATCCAAGAACATTTGAAAATTTTAAAAAATTATAAAACAATATTGTCTTTTGGTTCTTTTTCACCCTTATTTAGTTTTGTTTTGTTTTGCTTTGATTTATGTACATATTTTCTTGTGTTTTTGACTTTATGTGATTCTTTTTTTTAGTGTTTTGCTTTTCGACTCCAACCCTTGCCGAATTGATAAGCTAATAGCGTTCATGGAGCCGGGAGACACAAGCCATGCTCGTTTTTTGCTTGGATTGCTTAGATGCTTAAGTGGACCCCACCGAGCTCGACCCAAACTTGCTCGGTTAAGGAAGCTTCTATCTCACCCTCCTTTACTTGATTTTCATTAAAATGCAATGAGGGCATTGCATGGTTCAAGTGTGGGGTGGGTAGGTGGTTAGGGTCCGGGTGTCGAAAAGCAGGATTTGTCTTTCTTAACTTGAGCCTTGGCGAAGAGATGCATTCTTGGCGAAGTGACGCTTAATAATTGCGCATTTATATGGTTGAGTCGTTTTTGTGTCTTTTGTGTTTTTATTACATTGTAAAGCAATCACCATATGGTTAGAAGTTTGAATAGTTTACTTATCGGATTTTTACATGTTTATGGCCTCTTATTCAAGGAGTTGAATTTTTGATTTTTCGTCCAAAACTCGCTTATATATATGTGTGTGTGTGTGTAGCCTTGTAAAGCTCTAAAAGCTCTTTTGATTTTGTTTTCCAAAACCCGGTGCAAACTAGTGAGTAGCCTTGAATTATCGGTTTTGCTTGCATTTGTATGGAAATTGCATTGAGGAGGCTTGATTTTGTTCGTGCATGATTGAATTTGGAAATGACCTCGAGACACATATATCACCCTTATTGCGGACATATCCATATATATAAGCTACTTAAAAATCCCAAATGAGCCCCATTGAGCCTATGCCCCGTTTCACGTTATCCGAGCTCGATTTTAACTCTTATATCTTCATAATTTATGAGGTGAGAGTGTATATTGTGAGTTGACTAGAAATGTGAGGGAATCAATTTTGGGTTTCGGGTTTTAAGTTTCTTATACACACAAAAAAAAGAATAAAACTCCAACACAAATCACGAAAAGTGATAAAGCGTGCGTTCAAGTAAAAATCCTAATTCGGAAAGGCTAAGTTTAGTAAAAAGATGCAAATTCAAAAAGCTTCTAAGTGTTGTGAAATAAAAGTCGGAAAAATGTGTGAGTATACGAAAGGGTTTCGAATGAAAGTTTGGTGATTTGGGGAAGGGTGAATCATTTTAGAGCTTCGGGTTCTAGAAGTTAGGGTTTTGTGTGTTATTGATCACATTTGATCGTGTGTTAGCCACTATATCCAAATATTTCATACCTTACCAAAGATCCAACATTACTACCCGAAATAAAGACCTCTTTCGACTTGTTTGATCATGTACAATGGGCAATTTTAAGTTTCCGATTTGTGAAATCTTGTCGAGGTGCATGCATTGTCCGATTCGAGCGTATACACGTCCCTTATAAAACACACTTGAGTGAATTCAGCGAACACCCTCAAAAATTCCATTTGTGAGGAAGTCATCGATTTGGTTTTCATTTGAGAAAGGGTAATATTAGCAATGCTTGGCGATAACGAGTTTGTGTTGATACTTTCATCATATTAATAAGGATAAGCACAGGGATTTCTCTTTTTACATAATGTCCATTGCATCTACATTCTCGATTATTTTCGTTGTTCGAGGACAAACAAACCGATAAGTGTGGGGTGGTTGTTTTGTATGTAATTGTGGTGTTTTTCTCGTATTTTCAATTAGGGTTTAGAGTTGTTTCTAGTAGTTTTGAGTCATGTTTCGTTAGGTTTTTGGGTTATTTTCTTGTTTTAACTTCATTTATCTAATGTTGGTGATGTTTGTGCGATTCTTAGTTTTTTACGTTCAAGATTCTTGTTTTGTAGGTGGATAATTGAATTATTGTATCAAGACGTTCCAACAAATGCTTAGGTTCGAGGCAAGGCATTGAGGCCCAAAATCTGTGCCGAAACGAGAAAACCAAGCCAGAAGCAGCCCGAATCGACTAAGGACAGCCTAGATCGACTGGTGGTCGATCGACTGACCACAGATCGACCGAAAGCTCCAAAATTGACTGCTCGGCAGTAGCCAACCTCTTGGAATCAACAGGCAGTTGATCGACTGAGCCTGAAGTCGATCGACTACATCGCAGTGACTCTTGGGATTTTCGCGTTTTTGACATCTTTGCCCCAAAAAAAAACTATATAAACCCCACATCATTCCCCAACAAAGGAATAAGCTCTCACCCCCACCATTGCATGGGTTTGGGGTTAATTTCTCTCTTGTTTTTAGATCTATTTTCTCTCTTTAAGGGTTTTAGATTAATTTTCAAGCTCTAGATCTTAGATTTAGTTTCAAGCTTTGCCTTGGGTTTGTAAGCCTAAAAAGAATTCAAGTACTCCCTTGAATTTTACTTTAATGCAATTTAATTCAAATTTTTGTATCCTCTCTTTAATTCAAGTAAGCTTCTTTTATTTTCATGCTTTGTCCTTCAATTTCATGCATCACTACTGCAAAACAGCTAATTAACGGCGGTTTTTGGAGGCTTTTAACGGCGGTTTTTGAATCGCCCTTAAATCGACCGCCGTAAATTTTTACGGCGGTTTTTTAAAACCGCCGTTAAAAAGTCTAATTTAAAGGCGGTTCTCAAGCAAGTTTTTAACGTCGGTTTTATAACCGCCGTAAAATGTTAAGTTTACGGCGGTTTTAGGAACGCCATTAATTGGTGCACTTTTTATATCGGTTTTTAAAAACGTCGTTAATTTAGTGTACTTTTTACGTCGGTTCTTTAAAAAATACCTTCTAGAAAGTAATTAAAAAATTAAAAAAAAAGAAATGAAAGTAGGTGCACCAAAATTAAATAAAAATAGGAAATTAAATAATCTCCAATTTATTTACTTGAAGATTGATTATGCTAAGTAGCAACAACTAAAAATTGGGTATAGTACAAAACCAGGATCATCTTTCTAACAATCCACCAAATCTACTACTTATAACTAATTTTTCTTTTAATGACAGCCCACTTGTTGCACTGAACTCGAAAACCAAGAGCAGACACAGGTGCTTTTCTGGAAGCTTGGAGCAGGGACTCCTTCGCATCAGTGTACTCCAACTGAATCGTCCTAATCTTTCCAAGAGAAAACAGGTACCAATAGAACTGCAAACGACACACAGGATCAGAACAATTATTCAGATTGTAAATAAACGTGCCCTATTAATGAACTGAAATGGATTATCTTGCAATACAAAAGTACCCTATAAAGAAGTAGAGGTAAAAAGCCTCCAATAAGTACCCTTTATTGTAAATGGAAGCTAATTGCACAATAAGTTGAGCTTCACAAATTGAAAAGTCTCCAAGTTATGGT